>JAVDPK010000658.1:2045139-2065126 GCA_034780415.1 Cichlasoma orientale
CCCACTTTTGGGGCACCCCCCCCCCCCCCCCCCCGCAAACAATTATATTTAAATAGAAAGCACCACTTAAGAAATAATTTTTAAAATTTGTGATAATGTCAGTGGAAATGTGTTCAATATTGATTCACGTCGATTCAGGAATAGAACCTAATTGAAATCTAAACGTATTTACAGCAATTACAATAATTAGCATGTTTGCCCACATATATGCACACACACACACACACACACACACGCAATCTCTTTGTCTTTCGTCTGTTTGTTTTTTCCAAACAGCGCCACAGAGAATTTATGCAGAGCCACCCCTTGTGATCAAAAAAAATGGTGGTTAATGAAGTAGCAAATCCGGATCATTAGCATAATTAATACAGACTCTTGATTGCCTTTTGGGTACCTCTCACTCACTCTCTTTTTTTAATCTATTATTGACTCCTTGCCTCATGCATTATTTTAGCTTTTAACTGATTTTCAGCAAATCTATAAGTTATTTGCGCCAGCTGAGCAGTCGCGTAACTTGAAGGCAGGCCGGCAATGAAATCAACTATCAAATCAAAAGGGTGCAATAAGCTGGAGCTCGCCCGGCGAAGGTGTGTTTGGTTTAAACAGCTGGATTTGGGTGATTTTGTGCATGTTGTTTTCGAAAGGCTAGTTTAGCTTTAGGTGCAGTTGTTAATGGACATTTAGGGTTCATCATGTTTTTACATTGAAGAGTTGATTCACCCCCTGGCTGAGAATTAAATTATATTGTAAAGTACGTTTGCTCCAGCAGACTTAAGATAAAAAAGGGCAGCGTTCTAATTTACGGTTCGCTGTCTGTCCCCCGCAGCTCCGATTTGTTCTCGTCAGCAACTTGTTGTTTTATTGAAACAAACTCCTGATACTTGTTTGCCTTGAACAAGAGTAGTTTTTAGCTAAGCCGAGTTATTATTAATAGCAGATAATCAGCTCTGTGAGGCTGTGAAGTAGCAGTAACTGCTGCTAGCTTGGCAACACAGGGCGAGAGCCCAAAACACAAAACACACCAATGATTAAGTGAAATATTAGTTTGTAGGTATTTAGTCGTAAAGACTACTGTAGGTACAACTTAGCTTAAGAAGAAGTTTATCATGATTAAGACAATCAGGGTCGTGGTCCCTGGGTCTCTAGTTTTGTATTCTTGATGTTCTTTCTTTTATGCTCCTGTTCCGAGGTTCTGTGGTTCCGTCTGTTTTTTGGTTTTGAGATGGGATTTATGGTCAAGCGCCACGGCCTTTTGGTGTTATGTTTACTTTCCATGTGCTTATGAATTTCATGTATTTGTGCCTTTAGTTCCTCGCTTACATGAGAGGTTTGTTTCTTATTCTGATAATCTCGTCACTAATGCTTTGTATTTAGTCCCGCTTCCCCTGCCTCATCACCCGTGATTGGTTTCAGCTGTCCTCCAACCTGGTTCCCATCCTCTCGTTATCCTGTGTTTGTATTTATTGTCTCAGTCTGCCTTTGTTCTTTGTCGCATTCATTGCCGTGTTCTTTTTAGAGTTGGGAGTGTACTTCTAACCAGCAGTAGAAGTAAAAACCTGCAGGGAAAATCTTAACCGTATTTTGAGTCTACACAACTTTTAAGCAATTCTAGACTATAAGCTGTACATAAAGATGGACGTAGCAACCCTGACACCACCTGCTGGTTTGTGGGTTGGTTTAAAAGCTTCAGTGCTGCATTCTGCCTGCTGCCAAATGACCATATCTGGATAGAAAGTGGAACGCTATCAGTTACAGCTAGCAAACTCTATTAGCGAGCTGCATCCATAAACTGCACTACCACAGCACACATATTATGTACCAGACAAATAGAGAATTCCGCTGACCAAAAATGAAGCACAAGTTAGTGAGATATATTAAAACAGCCAAGCACAAACAAGGCACACAGGTCCATTTCAGTTATGCAAATTAGTGGAGATGGTGCCTAACAGGCAGGATAGGCCACAGCTCCCCTTGACTTGTTAGTCAAAGCAGTCATACCGCGTATGCTGAGCCTTCCAAGTCGATGTGTTATTGGGGAAAAAAGACAGTTTTTGAATCTTACATATAGAGGCTAAAGCCATTATGCACCAAGCTGCATAAACCGTCCTGCTGAATGCTCTAAAGTTGGGCATTTTCAAGTTTATGGGGATTGAGTTGCTTTTGGAATATGAATTGAATCAAATGGTCATTAGATTAACTTCAATATTCTGGCACTAATGCTTTGGCTTCAGTTTATTTGAAGATGAAGCTCACTCCCAGCTCATTTAGACGGGGACTTCAAAAAAAGTCAGAAATTGTCTAAATGGCTGCCGAGTGACCAGACCTGTTCCTCGAGGGACTTTAGTAGAGTCACATGAGGAAAAGAGTGGTTTAAAACATCAACAGATAAAATTCTATTTAAAACAACGAATGTGATACAGACACATTCAAACATGATTTTTTTTCTCACCATTTAATTTTCTCATTTACACTTTTTTGTTTGTTTTTTTTTACTTTTATTTTTCTTAACAGCTTCTCCAGCTTCAGCAGTGAGCTCAGCTGACACTGAGGCAGGGATACAGGTCGCCAGTCCACCACAGGCCTAACAAACTGAGACAATAATTCACACTCACATCCACACTTACGACCAATTTAGAACCGCCAATTAACGAGCGCGCCTGCCTCGGGACTGTTGGAGGAAAATAGAACACTTGGTGGAAAATCCACTCAGGCACAGGAAAAACATGCAAAATCCACACAAAGCCCCCACTGAGGTTGTATTTTATTTATTTTTTTAAATGTGAATGTGTTGCTTCCACTATTCAAAATGACATGATTGTATCAATGCATGACAAAATGCCATTTTTAAACTCTGGGGATGCAGTCTGAAGCTTGAGTAGGAGCAAAACAAACAAAAAAAAAGTTTTATGATGTATCAGGCAGCTTGACAGATAACATGACAATGTTTTTCCAAATTCCTATCCATTTTAGAAACTGCAGCAGTGACAAAAAGTCATCGTATATAAGCAACTTACTTCAGTCCACTGCCTCACAAAAAAAATCACACAGAAATCAGCAGATTTACATCTCAGGATTTTTGAATATGCATCCAAAAAAAAATCTGATAAAATGTTCATTTATTGCTCATTCAGCATTTGATCGTGGCACCCCACAGCACTTAATACAGGATAAATCACGAACAACAACCTGTCAATTATGACACAATGTGTTGCATTAAAAACATGCTGTAAAGGTTTTTATAGGTCTCCCAGTAAACCTCTACAGGAATGTTCTGCAGGCCATCAGTGCCTCCTGAAGTGCTGTGTATTCTCTGCACTGTAAGTGGGCACAAACTGGCAGTAAACCTGCAAGCCTCGAAGAGCCAGCTAATTTTATATTTATCGCAACTCAAAGGAGATATAGATAACCGCATGCAAATGTGCTGTGTGCATTTTGCTCTTGCGTCTGTATGTGTGCAAGTGAAACTGGTGCACAGAGAGGGTTCTATCTTCATTAAAAGTTATCTGAAGTCAGCTTCTGCAGCCTGCGAGCTGTCGAGTGAAAAAGCGGTGCGGGCTTCTCCATAGGAAACAGCAATGAACATTTAAAGCAATCAGCGGCGCTCTGAAATGTTCATATACATTTAATAAGCATGATTCTGTTACAGGCTGTTTCATTATCAGTCCTTCTTTGTTTGCACTCCGAGCCAATGAGCGATGAGCCGGAGCCAAACCCCACAAGATGCCTTAGTGTAAATATCCTCAGCTGAACAGCCATTTGCAGTGAAGTCGATGTGACCGCAATGCTATTAGGAAAGTTTTAATTGGAAATAATAGTGGATTCATTGTTGTGTTTTGTTGACTGAGCATGTCAATATACTGCCAGCCAGTTTTGTGCATGCTGTCTATCAGTGCAACAGCCTGGAGAATTTCTCTAAAGACTCAGCTCCTGCTCCTACTTGGTCATTCAGTTTTGAAAAACTTCCTGTTGTCCACATAACTATTTTTCTAAACTTCTCTGCAAAGCCAGAGGGAGATTTGACAAATTGGTGTCTACCCACTGAGTCCTATACGGCAGACACTCGCTGGCCTTCAAAAGTGAAAAGTTGTACTTCACTCTTGTCTGAAGCACAAGCAAGAGTAGCCCACACACCAGCTATACCACATACTTTGGACACTGCTGCCATTTGGCAAGAGATGTTTACCAGTGGTTGAGGCTGCTGCTGGTGGTGTAACAGTGTGGGGGATATTTACACTTTGGGCTAAATGCTAAATGCCACTACCTACCCTGAGTATTGCTGACCATGTCCATCACTTTATGGCCACAGTCCACCCACTTCTGATGACTGCTTCCAGCAGGATACTGCACCAGGTCATAAAGCTCATACAGTATAATCTCAGACTGGTTTGCTGAATGTTTCCATGCGTTCACCGCACTTAAACGGCCTCCACAGTCACCAGATCTCAATCCAGTAGAGATGTGGTCGAACGGGTGATTCACATCATGGCCAACAAATCTGCAGCAACTGTGTGATGAATCTGTTTGTTTGAATCTGTGCCATGAAGAGCTAATGAAGTTCTGAAGGCAAAAGCGGGTTTAACCCGGTACGAGTGAAGTGTACATAATAAAGTGGCCAGTGAATGTAATAAGCAGTGATATTGTTTCAGTCAGAGTGCTTGTATAAGGTAGAAATAATGAGTCATGGCCATAGAACACAGAAATATAAAAATAGATCCATTTAAATGGCAAAATAAACATAAATACATGATAAATGATACTATTCTGTATTTAGGTTGCATCAAATTGCCTGTTTACTTGACACGACTTGCAAATTCAGCTGACTCCCTCCACAAATCCAGATAATCATTGACGCAATAAACCTCTGAAACCTTCGGATCCTATGACAAATATAATAAGTACAGGAAAATCTGTTGCAGGTTCACATTTCAATAAATAAGGTGGTGCAGTGTGCAGTTGAAGTCCCTTGCCTAGCATTCATTAAACCCTTTAAAACTCATCTCAAACTCATCTGCTCATCAGATTACATTGAATTTTTTTTTTTTTTTTTACATTTCCCTTCAGGCTTTAAAATGGCTTAAATGTAACTCTATACTTCATTAGTATGCGCGAATCATGAATATGCAAATTGGTCCACACCTCCATCTCCACTCTCCCCTCCACCGCTCGCTGGAGCTCGTTCACGCCGGCCCGTCTTCAGTTCTGCTCAAACCGCCCTGATGTCATTTTCATACATGAATTCCGGACAAACGTTTGTGCGTGTGGTGTATGTGTGAAAATAGTTTATGCTACACAATAACAATTTGGAGTAGTTCATCCATACATGATGGATTCATTCAAGTACAAGGTTGCATAACACACACCCTCAACTTGACTGCATTGTCAGAAATGTGTTAGATAAATCTTACTCCTGATCTCTGCTGTACGGGCTCAGCCTGTTTATGGACAGCACTTTGCTGACGGCCTTCACGTTTGTGTGATTCCTGCTTGCTCTAGATTAAAGATTTCTCTTTTCTTTTCTTAAACTTCCCCTTCCTCTCCGCGTGTCCTGCATCTGGGTCCCCCTCCTCCTCTGTGGTCGTCACAAATGCGTCTGACACCTCGTCACTCCGAAAGTCACAGCTCATATGTCAAGATAGCGTTTCGCTTCCAGCGCCGCAGTGCTGAATTGCTGTTAAGCTGCATTTTAGAATGAGAAGGCCACGCGATTTATAGCAATAGCCTGATCGCTGGGGACATGCACGCGTAGCATGCACAGAGAGAAAACTCAGACAATCGAGTGTAGAGGCTGTAGGCCGTGGCAGACTGCTCTGAGTTCCATTGCTGTCAGGTAAAATACAAAAAGATAACGCTAAAGTGGCTTCCTTATACTCGTGACACCACAATTGGATAGTTGAAGAGTGAAGCAAAGTGCCACCTGCTCCAAATATTGGTTGCTGTTGTGACAGGTTAATGGCAGGGTGAAAATTAGTCATGAAGAGCATGGATGCGCTATGTCTGGTGCATAGCCTGTATATAGAAGATGGAAGCCACCTCTAGGTGGAAAAGTTTAATGTGGAAGTGCCTTAAAACCTGCATTCTTTCTTTCTTTCTTTCTTTCTTTGAACCTGTTTGGTAGTATTTGCAATCAAAATCATGATCTGCCATCCACAGCCCCCCCCCCAGGAGTACTGAAGCCCCAGGGTCACACATCCCAGTGACAACTGCATGTCCACTCCAGGCCCCAGATGCTCGAGAACCGCCCGACACCCGGCAGAGCGGTTCCAGCCACCCCGCACCACCTGCATTCTTTCTAATGATCAGAATACGCAGAAGTTGACACTTCACTTGAATTGTAACCTCTTTACACACTTTACTGATAAACTAATGCTAGGGTATGAGTTTTTTATGCTCAGCATCTTATGAAATGAATGCAAGCATATTCCTGCTGTCAGGTGTTTCTTGCCGCCATGATTGCTTGCCCTGCCCTGACGTGTTGCACCTGTTTTCCATATTGTCCTGTGTGTATTTAGTCTGCCCCCTCTTTCTTTGTCAGATTGTCAGTGTAGCATGTGTTGAGCCTTCTATTCCTCATGTAAATCCTGCGCACCTGACTCTTTTCCTCCCTCTTCTCATAAGCTTTATTCCGTTTGGTTGTTTGCACTGTTGGACTGATCACAGGTGAAGTGGAGTCGAGTCCTCAAGTTTCCGAGTGCCAGCTGTTGTATTAAGCCCAGCATTGGCCTTGATCTTAAAACACAATTTAAGTATGAATGTTAGAGAATATTTTTTATTTTTCTGCAGGTTGCGTTTTTCCAAGCTCCAAACAGATCCTCTCGATCACACTCGTGAAAATCTCAACTCTGTTACTTAATAATAAAGGTCTTTGCATTTGAAGAAAGGTTTTCTTAGAATTTCCCACCACAAGAATATTTTGTAGCGCCACCGAGCAGCTACACATATCTGAGTTTAGTCATAGCCGTTTGGTTGGGTTGGTATTTTCCGACAGATTTGAATGCACACACTGTTTCACTGCTCTCGTCTGCAGAGTTTTAGGCAGAAAAGCTCACTGCATGCAGCCTGCCAAGCGCCAAATAGCAGACATTTGGTGAGCTGGCTCCGCGTCTGTTGGCTTGTTTTAAAGTTTTCTGCTTTCTAATCCCCAGAAATCGATAAATGCAACTTCAAAAAAGTGGCCACTCAGAGCAATTTACAACTGCTGTGAACTTTCCTGGGCAACTCGCTGCACCATACCCTGTCACAAAGACTTTAGAAGGACTTCTATCAGGCATTTTTCTTAGTCACAGTGAATAAGGACACTCCAATGGAGTGTGAGTAACTGTAGCCCGTAGTGCTGTGAAATCCTTGAAAGATCTTCTTTGTTTTTCCTATTGATTCATTTATTTTCTCAAGGCACTGTTTGTCTGACCTTGGCACAGTGATAGAGGGAACTGAGTAACTAATAGTACAGGTAGCACTCTCGGCTAAGACCGAGTCTATAACGACGGGGCTTATGTCTTCACTTGTGTTGTCTGGTTTGACTAATGTTAGCATCTGCCACGCTCTCATCTATTATGATCATCTCTCTTCTTGCCAGTAGTCTTCGTCTTCTCCTCTGTCTCACGAAGAACAACTAAGGGATAGAGGAACAGACTTGCCGAGGCTCTCTCCCCCCTGTTATCCGCTGTGTTTAATTAAAAGGCGCGCGCGCCGCCTCCCTTCTATTTTAATGGGAGTTTCTGATGTTTGTGGTCCGCGCAATGTGAAAAAGGCACAAAGCAATTGCTAAAGAACAAAGAAAATACTCGTGTAATAAAGGGAGAAGGAGCGAGAGCACTCAGGATATGCAACAATATGACAGAAAGAACTTTCCGGAGCTTAATCATCAAGGACCACTGTGGCCTCCATGGCAGAGTGCTGCCTCATTAAGAGCAGCTCAGTAAGCACATTAATGTCCTTCAGACACCGATACACTTCTTAATAAAGTAGCTCAACAGCAGACTCTTGTAATGGGACACTCTGACAAACATAGCAAAAGCCTGGTCTGGATTTTATTCATTTGTTTTCAATAATGCATATAGACAACACCAAAAAACAAAAATTTCCTTAAGCTTTAAACCCTTAGCAGGAAATCCTAATGACAATCTCAGGCAGGCTTTATGGACCACTGCATGATCACGTAATTAAAATGTGAGCAGTGTTTTTTTTGTTGTCATGATTATTGTGGTAATAAAGAGTAGCAATGTTTCAGTTCCTTTTACGCTGGCCAGAAGCTGTCTGAAGAGATCAATTAAAGTATAGTGGACTTTGTCATGCAATGAGCACTTGGCACTCTGTTATCATGTTATGGTGCACTCATTCCCTTGTTTATCTGATCACGGTCTGGCTTAATGACCTTATATCAAGAAATACCACCAGGGGCATTGTAGTTGGGAAAATAGTGGAACTGACTACACAGGGCCCCGATGGCAGGAGGGGCCCCTGCAAGCCTGGAATGAAGTTTGTTTTTTTAAATTTCCAAGTAATTAGTGTCATAATTAAATTGCCTGAATAAATCAGTTGGATTGAACTTTGATTCCAATGTCAAAAAATAAAAGAAATGAGAGGAAGAAGAAGCAACCTGAGGAAAGTCAGCGGTTAACAAATTCCTTTCAAAAGAAAGATGAACAAAGCACAGCCAACAGGTTAAGAATGGTGGAGCGATCAGCAGCCGTTAAAGACAGAGAACCAATGGCAGAGGTGACACTGTCTGTCAAGTTAACCGAGCACAACTTGGCCCTTAATTTCAGAGAGAGCCAGAGAGAGAGAAGCAGCAGCAGCAGGACTCTTTACAAATGTCATCGCAGCAGCTGCGCGGTAAGCAGTGCATTTTGAGGAAGCCGGCGATGAAATAGCATTTTAAAATACCACAGTGACGCTGTGGCTTAATTTATTTATTTATTAATTTTTTTAAAAGAAAGAAAAATAAACTTTTGTGAGCTTGTAAACAGTTATGTGGTGGTGGACGTGTTCATTAAGCTTTTGCTGGTTCTAATGAAACACTGTTAGGCTGCACTCCAACTCACCTGTGCGCGCTCATTTAAACCGCCCGTGAAGCCCGTGAGACCTCCATATAGCTCGTGCGTTTGATAACATCACAGAAACGCTAACAGCAAATGGCCTTCGTGTCATATCATTGTGCATATCATAAACCTAATTAAAATGAACGCGCAAGCACAAAGATGATCGCATTATTTACAAGCATTTCGCTGTGTCTTGATGATCCAAGCGGGAGTGCGTCTGTGGAGCAGATAGTGAATAGAGACGTGTGAGAGAGGAGAACAGCAGTGAAGTGAGAGAGGAAAATGAAAGTTGGTGGGACAGATGATGAGAGGACAGAGTGTTAGAGGAGTGTTAGGAAACCCAGGCTGCATTTAGGCTTTTTCGTACCGTGGGAATCATAAACAAGAAGGAAGAAAAATACTGCATTCTTAACCTTTTTATATACACACACACACTTCTTGGAATTTTATTGACCTTGATTTTCTACATGAAAATGAAACGTTTTGAAAAATGTCACAAAAGTAATTAAGCCTTATTATGTCCTCCAGTAACACTTTGAGGTTTAAATTTAGAATTTCAGAGTATGCTCTATAAAAGGTTAACCTTGACAGTCCAAGCAAAAAAAGCACTTAACCATAAATTAATTATAGACTACAGGATGTTGAGCACTGCAAATTGAGATGTGAGGAGATCTCAAACTGGCCACCCTAATGACCACTACATGTTGTTGAATACTGTTGCGCAATTATTAAAAAAACAAAAATAAACCGCGTGTACGAGATTTGGATCAAGAAAGGAAGGAAGCCCACAGAGATCGCTTGTCCCCAGAGTTCTGTGCTGTGCCGCCGAACACTGCTCGACTTATCTGTGATTTTCTAACTTAAGCTGGAAAGATTTATATTCTCTCCATCGTGGGACCGGTCATCAGTATGCAGCAACTTAATTTTATCATACTTGCAGGTTAAGGATTCCAATGAATTAATGGAATCCTTAATTATTTGTAAAGAAAAATATATTTAATGTGCATATAATAACTTTTTGTATTATTTGTACATGAAAAAACTCAGTTATGATATCACAAGTGGGCCTAGGTAAAGGTTAACAATAAAAATATGAATTCTAGGAGTAGGTTTGTTACTGAAGAACTTGAAAATGTACAGTGATATGCGTATTTTGGACAACAGCCTTACAAATATGGGATGCAAGGCAGGGTACACCCTGGGCTGCCACTCCATTAAAGGGCCAACGCTGAGACAAAGAGAGTCATTCATGCCCACCATTGCAACTAAGGGCGCATTAGAATCAGCAGTGGACCTAACATGCATGTCTTTGGCCTGTGGGAGGAAGCCAGAGTACCTGGTGGGAGCCCATGCTAGGAACCTTGTGATACAGCAACTACTGCACAGGGTGCAAGACAACTGACTAAATGAGAAGTTTGCAAGAAGGGCACGCTTATGTCAAACTGAATCTCTGGGAGATCTCTGTTATGTGGTCCCATTGGGGCCACTAACAGAGGCTGCTGCTTACAGTACAACTGAAGCTACTGTGTGTATCAAAGGCATAGAAATCCCACCTACAACTCCCATCATACTGCAAGGAATGTAATTCTCCATGACGATGTTTTCAGTCGCAGATGCAGCAAGTCAATTCCCATTTCTTCACTTGCACAAAAAGCACTAAGACATGATGCACAGCTGTATTCTCTTTCCCGAAATACCGAAAAGTGTTGACTCCTTATCCTCACAGTTTTGAGTTGGCGCCACCTGCAACACGTTAAATCACCACAATAGAAAACCTGTGAAATGCAAGGTAAAAATCACCGGGAAAAAAATCCACTCGTTCCATCATAACTGCTCAGATCTTCAGTTGTTTGCTGTGCTACAGCAGTGTACTTCCAATGTGGCAGAGTGAGCTGCTAATTTGAATAAAGGAATCTGCAGGATCTTGGGCCACTGTGAAGTCAGAGAGAGGGATTTTCGCAGGGGCCCGTTATTAATCATTTCCTACGACTGTATTTGTTGAGAAACCAGAGCCAGACCTGAAAAAGGCGCATCACCACCACTGCTCTCCATCTTTCCTCTCAGCCCTCCCAGATCACTTCTACCAGACGGTGTCTCCTAAGTTTTAGAGAACTCGTCGATTAAGCAACTTCCAGCAATGGGCATTAGATTTCCAAAATATAGCACTTACTCCAGAAGAAGATAGTGAGGTTTCAGGCTCATATCAGGAAGATTCATCGATACAGACGCCCAAGGGGCCTCCACTCAAAGCTGTCGGACAGTTTGCGGCCAATTATAAGGTTTTTTTCAAATTATCTCTGAGTCCTAAACATCCCCATGCTCTGTCAGAGCTGGCACTAGCTGCAGTTGCTAATGGCTGCTGGCAGCTGGGGCACTTGTTTAACCCATCGCCAAAAGGTTCTCAGGGGGATTGATTACGCTTGTTTGTGTCTGTCTTCTTTTTCCTTTACTTGCTGATGGAATTAGAGGGAACCGCCATGCAGACGCGTCACGGGTGCTGCAGACAACCAAATTGCGGGCCGAAATTACGATGTCAAATCCGACTGATTGGCTTGGGGTGCCCAAATTAAAAGGAGGAAGTAAAATATTTACTTGTTCCAGTGGTCTCTGTGCACAAAGTGGCAGCAGTGAAAATACCTGCAGTAGTTATCACTTTCCCTTTTGTTCTGTACCGAGAGTTAAGCTTTTCCTCCGGGCTTGAAGGGTAATTCAACTGCAATCTTTAGAGAAGAATAGATTATGTGCACTCTATTAACCTTTTCCTTTAGCCCAGTCTCTTACCGTACACTTTACGAGTATCAGCCCTGCATCTTAGCTCAGTACTAATTTTCCTGCAGCTAATAGATGTTGAAAAAGAAGGGGAAAAAAGGTTGACTTAAAAAAAATCCTTTTTCTATATCAATAACTAATGGAAAAGAGGTCTGCAGGTTAGAAATCTCATGCTTGACAGTTAAGATCAGCCGTTTTATTACATTAAACCTCGGGTTTAATACGAGTGCGGTAGAGCAAATGCGCTGGTCCGGGCTGTTAGATGGGAGTTTTTAATATTTTTAAAGAAATGCCTTTTTTTAATCACATAATTTTTACTGTTCTGATAATCGCCGAGGCTTAGGAGTTTTATTAGCGCAGGGCTGCTGCATTGCAAAACTGCTAATCACTTTTTAATGGATGATATGGAAATTAGGCGTGGATTTCTGTGAATCTGTTTGTTCTCTTCACTGCAAATATCCTCAAAATGCACCTAAGGAGGTGCATTGGAGCAAAACCGTTTCCTCCCCAAACTGAAACTACTTTGTTCCAAAAAAGGTTCTTATGTGAAGAACAATGATAATGATGTTATAAAGACTGTGCATGTTGTATTTCCGAGGGTGTGTAGCCTACAGTACGGCTGCTTCTGGATGCAGAGGTAGTTAATATTGGTATCATCTCCTCCATCACTATCAATAAGATTGTAAATTTCCCTCAGAGTGACAGCTTTAGCCAGCATCATTATCCTCCTCAGTGGGCCACCAGTGTTACGGCACTGTGCTTAGCTTGCAGGTGCTTCTTCATATTTGAAGTAGAGCACTTTGTAGCTAACAGACACTTGCCACCCAGGTCCAATTTGCATTTCACTGTGCAGCTCTCCTCGTCCTTTTCACCCACAAATTCATAATAATGTGAATACGTAGACAGTGTAAAGACTGTCCTCTCTGCCATCTCTCTAGCTGAGCACTGACATTAATATAGTGCGCAGCAACGCGCCAAAGTACGGGAGAGAATTAGAAACAAATTAGTTGGGGGATTTTCTGCTTTGTTTTGCGGCGACAAAAAGAAAGAAATGAAACTGCCGTTGCAACAAATCAGAATGTCAGTGATGTAGTAGTTCAGCTGGCTCACAATCCATCACAATTCACAGGGTATTGCAATGTGTGAAGTACAGAAAGAAAGTGATAAGTTTTCTTGTCATTCTTTGGCTGAATTGCACAAACTAATGAGAGTTAACTGAGAAGTTAACTCAGTCATATCCAGGACAAATTAATGTTGTTCACCATCAAATGAAAGGACTATTACGGCTACATGGTCAGTAATAACCATGGCCACAAAAAGCATGGAAATATGTGAGCACATCAGCATTGACTCTATTACTGATGTTGGGATAATGATGATAGGAAGGCCCAAGTGACCTCTTTGTAATGTGGGAGTCAACCAAGAGGACCACTTCCTCCATGTTCTTGACCAGTAAGATTAAGATCATCACCATCTAACAGGAAGTGGTATGTAACATGTGGCAAAGTAACATTTCAAGCTGTACCATTATCTAGTACTTCATTAAGTTCTTTCTGGGTTTTGTTTTGTTTTGTATGCAAAATTTATCAGCATCCAGAATCTTGTTAACAACACCATGGCCCTAGTTCATTGCCAGCCCTAAATTAATAAACCTACTGACAGCATTTATTTGTGGATGACAGAGTGGCGCACACAAACACTCATTTTTTATGAACACTGCAATCCAGATCAATACTCTTAGGAGCAGTGATTCTTGTGAAAGTGGAAAACATGCCTGTAAAATTAAAAATACGACCTTGGTCTTCAGCACAATTCTGTGCAAGTTTGATTCATCCATCCATCCATCCATCCATCCATCCATCCAGCCATCCATCCATCCATCCATCCATCCATCCATTCTCTTCCGCTTATCCTGTTCAAGGTCGCAGGGGGGGGCTGGAGCCTATCCCAGCTGTCATAAGGCGAGAGGCAGGGTTTGATTAAATTCTGACCAGTTCTGTAGGAGGAGCAGCATACAGATGGCAGACTCCTCGCCATGGCACAAGCTCCTCAGTCCTTGGGCCAGATGATAAATCTATACACTATACCACTGATGACAAATTATGTGGATATCAGTCACACTGTGGCTTATTTTTGTTTTATTGACATAATCTGTATCTTACTTGCCACCACTATCAGTTTCATTCCTTTAGTGCAGCTGTGATTACGTCCTATTGCTTTAGTGGTGCATTGATGCATCAGGCAGGACTTGGACCCAAATGCACAACATGGGAGACAGGAGTGACATAAAAAAACCTCAGCTTTACTGCTGGAAACTCACAGAACAAACTTATATAAGATCAGATCAGACTAAAGCATGGGAACACAAAGCAGGGAGATTCACAACCAATGAGGGAGGACAGAAGAAAACAATAAATAAAGACAGAGAGGATGGGAAACACAGCTGGGGATAACTAACCGCAAAGGATGAGACCAGGGAAGTAAAACTAAATACTAAGCATGCAATACAGGAGGCTCGCAGAAACCCAAACTTTACATGGAGAACACGTGGAAACGAGGGCTTGAATACAAATAAACCATAACCAAGAATATAACTCAAACAACTAAATTAAGATGATATAAATAAAGAAAGCAGCCAGGAATTACTATAAAAAGGTACAAAGTTCAAAACTGTAAAAACTACAATAAATTAACAGTGCCATTAAATTATAGAAATTGAAGGTCCCAAACCTGAAAACGCTGGATCGCAGTCCGAGGATCACGACACAACTGAGCTCGTTCTTTTATGAACTGTAAGTCTGCCACTTTAATAAAGCTTAGAATTAAATAATCAAGTTTAGAATTGGGCAAAACTGCTAAAAATGAACTCCACTTTGATTTAAGGTTCAAGGACGCGTGACTTGGCGAGCGCGCGGGATGATGCCGGTTCATATATCATCTGATGATGTCGAAGATGTCGCCTGCAAACTCAGCAACTTGTGTTTGACATTACAACAAAGTCTGTTTAACACTGGCATCTGTGGCCTCTGGAACACCATACGACGATAGTATAATAAGGCACAACAACCCGAAATAATGAGTCGGTTTGCCATTTTCATCTAATCAAAGTCTGTGGGATTGATGATCAAAAGGCTGTCTTTCAGGCTGATGAGAGACTTGAGGAACTTTTAAACAGACTGAACTTCTGAGCGCTGGTGACAGAACATCTTCATTTACATTTCCTATATTGCTATTTGAAGATGCTCTACAGAGAGTAATTGGGTATGACATTTATTTTTCTTAAAAGGACACTTCAAAGGGACTTTCTCGCTGCGCTTCTCTCTCCATCCTCAACATGGTTTCCTCCTGGTGTTCTGTTAACTTCTATTCACTTTGGTGCGACGGCTTTACTGTGAGTGGCACAGACAGAAGGGATGAGGCACTGTTTTCCCAACCATCCTTCTCCTTTGAGATTATTAGTTTCTGAAATAACTTCACATTAATTCCTCGTGGTCGTGCCATCTGCCGATTATCTTTACAAGTAGTAGACAGAACTGAACAGCAGGCATAGGTTTCTGGCAGGGTTTTTTTTTTGTTTTGTTTTGTTTTCTCACATTTGTTAGCACATTTGAAGGCCCAGAATTGTCCTCCCATATGGAAAAGAAATAGAAAAACCTTATAGTAAACGTTTATGGTTTATATGAGACTTCTGTGCCTAATACTATCATGTACTTGTGGCCTATTTGGCATTTTTCTGATGCAAAATGTTTTGTTTTACACATGAAGTGAGTGCAGAACATTCACTGAATATTTATGCTGTATTCGAAAGCATTATTAGGAAGCTTTGTACACTGATGAGAAATGTTGCCCCGATTTCAGACGGCTGAGAGCACGGCACATCATCAGGTGTAATTACGGCAAGCAGACGGTTAATTTTAACACTTGATCAGCCTTCCATCCTAACTGTAAGACTAATGATGTGCTAATTAGACCTTATAGTCACGGTTTAGGTCTCTCTACCCAGACTTTGCCTTGCATGTGTCACATTTATCACTACGACTGGTCCATTAGGCTCCACCATTACTCCTCTCCAACCGCTCTTTCCCAGGATCATGTAAAAAAAAAAACAAATTACACTAAAACCTCTGCATTACTCGGAACAAATGGCAATGGTGCCATAAAGGTAGAAAGTGCCAATGTTTAAGTTTTTATTTGAGGAGTGGGTGGCAGAAAGATAAATTTCACTTCTCTCTCCTCGCTTCAGAAGCCAGTGCTTTTTTTTTTTTTTTTTTTTGACGGAAATGGGGACTGGCTTCAATCTCCTGGTGTTGATCACTGCTCTGTGCTTTCAGATGAGATAACATAAGGAAGTAGGGAGAGGAGAGCAGCAGGAGGAAGAGGAGGAGGATGTGTCTGCTAAAAATAGAATTTAAGATGACTAAATGGAGAGATAGCATCCGCTGAGAGGACTGAAAATTATGGTAAATTGCACCAGTTGTGGAAAGTGATTAGCTGTGCGAGTTCCCGTGCTGAAAAACTGCCACAATTTACTGCCTCCACATTACCGAAACCTGACAATAATAACAGCAGTAGCAGATGTCTTGGCTTTTGAATCAATATGCTGTCGAGCGTACTTTGGCCGTTTGTTTTAAGTTGCTTTCATTCCTCAAAAGGAATTAATTACCTGATTAAATGGGGGAAAAAAATACTCATTTCGCCCTGCATGCATTCCACATACCCAGTTCGATTTTGTAGAGTAAAGGGTAAAGATTTTGCTATTTTTAGATAACTGAAAATGTAGATGACATGCATGTCTGGAAAATACAAGTAAATGTGTATATATGAGCACACATAACTTTATTTACAGCATAACTGTATCCAGTGTTATCCAAAAGCATCAGGGAAACTGCAGCTGGAAGTGTGCTCCTATAACCCTCAGTATGTAAATCACAGCTTAATGCAAAGGCGTAAGTTTCAATGGTGCACCTGGGGCGGTACATCAGGGCCCAGTCAACTTAACTACTGAATTGGCCCCTTTGCATTACACAGCATGCACATATTTGCTGCTTTTACTTGAAGTGGAACAGCTGATAAAAGATCCACCATATATTATGAATCGAATTTTTAGCTGCAAATATTTACTTATTTTACGCTTCACCCCACTATCAAAAGTTTTGATAGTGTGTGTGTGTGTGTGTGTGTGTGTGTGTGTGTGTGTGTGTGTGTGTGTGTGTGTGTGTGGCCCCAAAAATATATGTCTGCACCCAAACCTATTAGAGTTGTCACACCTGTGGGTTCTGTTACCGCTCAAAGCTAGTTAACCTGTTCAGATATTTCACAAGCAAGCTACTTCACAACATATCAGACATATTTACAAGCAGAGCAACCGATGATGCAAATTTTGTTCTGGTAGCCTTTTGAATATCTATTTTTAACAGTCCTGCACCTCGAGCAGAGAGCATGTCAAACCTCCATAGATGAGAAGTCTGAAAAGTCTTAATTTTAGTTCTTACATTTTCCCATGCTCCTTTGGTTAATGCAAATTGCCAAATGCTATTTTTAATACCCAGGCATCAGTCTGAAGATGCTATACAAAGTGATGCACTCAGGTAAGTCTGCACCTGTGAGTCCGCTAAGGCCCGCTGGGGACCTTGTGGTGTAAATTTTGTCAGAAAGTGAGCACAACGGTCCTTGTGGATCTCCACATGTACCATTTTTTTTGTGACTGTGTCCACTTGTCCATGGAGAAGTTACATGACAGTGCACCAACTACACATGCACCCCAGGTGACAGACTTGAAGCAAACTTCAAAGAAGCATAACAGGAATGACAACTCAGCTGTTGGGTCTCAAGCCGGCTGTGTCCACAACAGAGCATAATCTAGGCCTTATAGCAGCTCCACAGTTTGGAACTTGTGGTTGAGAGTGGGACAGGCAGCCTGGCACACCCAGGACAGACTCTGTGGCAGAGAACAGGAAAAGTAAGTACACAGCTACAATTAGCAGGCAAGTAATAAAGCATCAGCTGACAACAAATGAAAATGAGCAGAACACTTGCACTCTCTGATGATTATATTTCTTCATATTTATTGATGGGCAAGATGCGAAAAGGTCCCTGCGCCGCCAAGATCACCTGCATAGGCGAAGAAAAAGAGAAGGTTGTGGCTCCTTGAGCTCCATGCTCCTTCACATCTTCAGGCTGGTAGCACTGGGCAACTTCCAGGTGTGAATAGCTGTAAATGTACGAGTGTGATCAGGAAGTTTTCTTAGCAAAACTTTACTGTAAAAAAAAAAAAGAAAGAAATATATGGGATGGATTTATGTTTTTTTGGCAGATACAGTACAGCAGAAATTGCTTTGAAGTGAGATAGACGTGAACAAGTGAAGGGCAGCTATTACACTGACAATGTGTCTTTTTTTTTTATCTCAGTACGTATATGTTCTTTCTATTTTACATTTCATCACTGTCAGTTAATCCTCTGCATACTACTAAGCTGACCACACTGACCTCGAAGACGGTTTCTATTAACTCCAGAGAGCGGGTCATTTGTTGTTGTTTATCGCTGCTTCTGGAGTAAGCGCTGCTAAACTTTCCATTTAAATTAGAATAGCAGCAGACTGAAGTGGTGAGATCTTCAGTGTTGCTTTGTTGTTAATGCTTTTCTAAAAGAAAAAAAAAAAGTATCCAAAATCACCCACTGGTTAAAAAAAAATGCATCTAACAAACAGGCAATGTGTGAAAATCTCAGTGGGGATTTAAGCTCAGGGAGCGAGCTTTGAAGCTGAGAGCATCATCTGTGTTTTTATTTACAAGATTCGGATGTAGGTATGGAGAAAACAAATATGTCTTTTTTGTTGTTGTTGTTGTTTCTTTTGTTTCCAAGTTTGGAAAGTCATGACAGGTTCAGGAAAAAAAAAAAGGTGCAGCTTGAGAATAGAAGGCCAAGACTCCTGACGAGAGTTAACAGGCTCAGAGGAAGCTGCTCTGTTGACACAAAGGTGATGAAGCACTGGCAGGCCTGATATTGCAGAACATCTCATTTTTAATGCCTCGCTACCTTTTCATTTCACGAGCTATTTTACAGCCCGAGCTGCCGTTCTCGCCTTTTCCATAATTAAACAAATATCATGGCTGTTCAAAAGATGCCAATAAACAAATGAAATTGCTACATTTCAGCACCACAAGCCAGTGCTCAGGGGGTGAAATACTGTAATTTATATTATTTCAGGGCTGATTGTTTGGAATATTTTGACACTGTATACGCATGAGACTGAACTGAAGTGAGCAAATAGCACTTTGGCTTTCCAAACTTTATAAAAATAGCACAAATGATCTGACACAGTATCTCATGTATAAACTGCTTTGTAATTAGCGTGGGTCAGTTTCATTATAGAGCTCACTGCTCACAAAAGTTCAGTTCATTAAAAGCGTCCACTATTTCATCTTTGTTTCATTTTCCCTGCAATGGTAAAATAGGCTTAAGGGTTTATCGTTAAATAATTTGTAAAGAGTGCCCCTGCTGGCTCAAAAACAGCTGATTAATCTGTAGCCGTGGACCTGGTGGGCTCGGCAGAAAAATGCAAAGTTTGGAATAGTTGAAAGCAGCAGCACTGCGAGTGGAGCGGGGGCTGACAATTATTGATTACACGTGATGGAGAGCTCATTTGGAAAGGTTGGAGCCATGTTGCCCAACGGGAACTGCAAGTCATTTTGTTTGTCTAACAAGCTGTGGAGCCACAAGTTGGTAATTTTTCTTCATTAAAAAACAAAAATTATATTTTTGATTTATGCCCAGTGCACAGAAGGGTTGCACATATTACAATAAAAATAGATACAGGGAGATAATTAGTCAGACTTAACACACATCACAGGTGACAATTATTTCCCCCTGGCCTTGCGTTCATGCACTCGGGCTCACAGACAGACCTCTGTGACTGTTTATGCTTCTTTATCCAAATAGCTCCCACCAAAGGGGCATGTCTATTTACTGGTAACAGAGTCATCTGGCCTGTAGAATGAATCTCACTGCCCTGCTCCTGTTTTATCCAGGACTTGCACACTATCATAGATACCCGTGCTTTCACAGTAGTTTCAGTGACGAGATGCTCGATTCGATGAAAACAGTGTCATGTCCTGGGCCGGTGGCCCAGTGTTTTGTGTTCTTTTGCTTTTGTTTAAACTTGTATCTTTGTTTTATTTGT
>JAVDPK010000658.1:2078539-2095060 GCA_034780415.1 Cichlasoma orientale
CCCCCCCCCCGGCTCATGACCTTGTTTTATGTAAGCTTGACAGTCTGTTTCTGTGCCTCTGGCTCCCATCGTGACTCCCCTCTCCGGAGTGTGTTAATACTGAGGCGCTTATGATGAGGCCCAGAAAACTGCATCCTCATTACTCATGACCAGTTAATAACTGTAGCTGGAAATCATGAGACCAATTCATGCATTGGTCATGATCATAGTGAGGGATGTTGCTCTGTACATGCATTTGTCTTTCACTATGACTCAATAAGTACCTTTCATTAATATGCAGAAATCCACCAACGCGCAAGCAAGGATGAGGGGTGCGTGATTACAGGAAATGAAGTGCACATTGTTATTTAAGATGCAAGAAAATGGTTAGGTTGGCTTTCCTTTAAATCCTCTTAACTTTTTTCTGATCTAAAATAATATTGCGTTAACTTTCGCTGCAGCTAACTTAGCTTTGTTTTACTTTCACATGACAGAAAAGCCCTTATATGACAGTAAGCTTCCCATTCATAATATTATTTTGGAGGCAAGATCAAGCAATTAGTGATGCCTCGTTTGCTAATTAACGTCATAATTTAAGATAAATGGAACTGAGCCCTACGATTGCATACCCTAAAACATTACACTTAAAAATCGAATGGATATTAAATTTATATGAAAGGATGTTCTCCCCAGATATTCCAGCTTTAATTCTGTTGCCATATTAACATTTTTTTTTTAAAGAAATGCAAACGTGCTTAGTTAAACTATATGTTTTGATTTCGGTTCTTTTGATATTTTCCTCTTGTGTTCCAGAAAGTACACAAGATAAGTTTTTTCAGTGTATATATCATTATTTTATGCATAGACATGATTTTTCATTAGAAACATAATCGGCCAAAGGGCCTTGGGTAAAATGAGCTGTGGGCCCCTGTTGAGCTGCCTCGTGTCTTCCTGGGGCGGCGTTTTGCTGGGAGCCTGCTAATTTTCCCTTCAGTGGATTAGTTCCCTGCCCTACTTTTGAGTGCATATCAGTTAGTCAGTGATAATTTGATGAAACGTATTTTTTAAAAGAATATCACCATGTCAGCATTACACCATCTAAAATATTAAAGGTATTAAAACTAGAGACTGGGCCAGATTTAGTAAAATACAGAAGCTTTTATATGTTTGCATTTTGATGATCCCACAATGCTTCAGTAATGTTGAGGTCCGGGCTCTGCGGAGGCCTGATAGTGTTCCATTGTGTGTGCATTGCCAGTATGCCAGCGTGTTTTGGGATCATTGTCATGCTGAAAAATGAAGGTACTGCCAATCAGATGTTGTCCAGAGGATATCAAATGGTGGATTTTGTGTTCATAATTCTATCAGCTCTGATGGAATTATGAACTGGAATTATGGCTGGAATGCAGCCAGTGGCAGATTTTTTTTTAAAAAAAGATAAACAAAAAAAATTGTATATGCTATACATCATGTTAATGAGTGTGTCTGCAGTTTTAAGCTACTAAGACAGTTATTTATGTTGTTTAGCTTTTTTACACTGCAGCAACAGCTGCACTGTTGACTATGAATCAAGTTATTAAAAATTAATTGGTCAAACAAGATAAGCTGGAGAACATAGGAGAAAATTAGCAACATGATTTTTACAAACACGTTCTATTAATTTCTCAAGAGTTACAAAGCATTGTTTCCTGTCATGGCTAATTGGGATATTGTTGGGTAATAAATACTGCATTCCAAAGTAATGTGACAGGTGGTCTGTTTAGGCTAACATGCTGGTGTAGCTGTCTCCTCTCCAGTGTGCAGGATATATCAGGCAGACAAGTACCTACTTTTTAGGATTTGGAGACACCTGGAACCCACCAGGGCCGATCATGATGTTCCAAGCTGTCCAAGACATGCTAGCTCCATTTAAAGACTCAATGCTGTGCCGTGTCTGTGCTTCTGCGCTGACGAGCCCTGATGAAATTGTTTGCAGAGGTGTGATGGACAGTTGAGGTAATTATTCTGCTTGAGGTATGATGATTAGGCATTGTGGTTGAGCACTCACACACTCGCAGTATTTTGTTGAGTTGTTTTGATGTGTGATGTGCCTCCTGCCAGCTCGGTAGAATGTGTTCTAGACAACCCGTTCTCACGCTGGCCTCACTTGTTGTGACGGCTGCCATGCTGCCACTAACTGCGGTCAATCAATAGATCTTGGTTTTAAACTCTCGGAGTTCATTTCTAACTGTTCTCAAACTTTTTTTTTCAGTTCTTCCTTAAGGCCCAGATCTCTAAGTTGTAATTATCCCCATGATACACATTTTTACTACAATCTTGTCCCCGGTATTTACTCTCATTCCATCTTTTATTTTAACATGGTCCCCCAGCGCGCCTCTGACTTTCCTTCTGATTTTTCTTTTCTTTTTACCACTTTGCAGCCTTGAGGACAAAGCAAGAACAAATTGTCATTTACAGTGAAAGTCTTACAAAGGCAAGCTTTTCAGCAGAGCGTTGATTGAGGATTAAAACAAACAAACAAACAAACAAAAATTCTCTTAAATGTCTTGGCTCGTGAACACATCAGAACTGTACAGCGACATGTATATTAACGGCACTGTTTATACTCTGGAGGCATTTTTCTCCAGGTATTGTGTTTAAATGAGCATAAGCAGTCTCTTGCTGTGTTCTCCGGGCTTCACTCGCTGCAATATATCAAACCATTAACTATATACATATCGTAATATGGCAACATTTCACTATTCCTCAAAACGCTCCCCATGAGTCACAGCCTTTTAGCCGGGAAATGGTACCAAAGCCCTACGGTCCAAATCTCAGCATATTCTTTATTTGTACACTCAGATCAGGTGTTTACTTATTATCCCGACTCACTGTATTGTAACACAAACCTGCAGCTGCAGACTTTTTTGCACGATAGCAATTTGACTATTAAGCAAGCATCATGCAAGTTCAGATGCGCATTGGGCTCCTGTAAATTTGCATATTTGAGGCATTCCACTGATTTACAGCACAGAAGCAATTAATCTAAAGGATGTCTCGAGGGTCCCCACCTGGTTTGAACCCAAACAACCTCTTTGATCTCTGTTAAGTGGCTGCATTCACATTTCCAGACCTTATCTGAATAGAATTCAATTATTTCTGAATTCATGCACCATCACCATAAGAGTTGGGAAGCAACAGCAATCACTGCAGGATCTTGGATAAGTTGGGGAATTGTGGATCACTCAGGATCTGTGTCATAACACTGCCCCCTCATGGTTGCAAAGACAAAAGAACTGTTTTCCTTTTACTGCGCATGTGATCGGACTGTGTTTGCACAACCTCACGCACTCAGGGGTCATTACCATTTTTCTTTCCTTACAGGAGTTAAATCTGTGCACCTGCAGGCAAACACAAGGGACATGCGCAGCAGAGAATAATGTTTTAGGCTTTTGTTTTGCCCTTCAGAATGCCATCTGCTTATGCCTTATGTGTTACTCATGTGAATCACATGAGGACGAGACTTACAGCTTGCCCACAGAGGCACTCTTCCAGAGCTCTCATCCTTGTTACTGTGTTTTGTGTTCAGTAGGTTAAAAAAAAAGATGAGGGCATTATACCTCGGGTGCCCATCTGCTACGAGCAAATACTCAAACGTATGGTCGCATTTAAGCAAAAACCACATAAATTTAACACTGTGTTTGACTTTTGAATGTCACTATATTAGCATTATTATGCTCTGTGTCTCCTAATCAAGCAGGATGAGCTTGGGGGGAGGGGTGGGGGGGGTTGTGTTGTATAATCCTTCCATGCACGTTCTTCACTTTATTTCCCATCAGGTTTGTGGCACACTAAAATGAAATACATGAATCCTGCACTGATGATGACATTTTTTCCCACGCAGAAATCACTCGAAGGGTTTCCCCAAACGTCCACTCGCTTTTCATCGCCGCTGAAATGAAATGGGAGCGCTGCTCGTCTCGCGCTGTTGTATGTGATTGCATTTTGTGACCTAAACTGCTTCTGTCAGCTGGGAAAACCTCAGTGGCTTCCCATTCAAAAGGTGGATGATAACTGCATGCCGATAGTAGACTTCATTGTTTATTCACACGGTATAGTGTTGATAAGAAGAAGCTAGCTCTTATCGGCTTTATTTTGTTAAAATAAACATTTAAGTTTGATGTCTTCGGGCTCTATTTGAATAATTAATTGTTGCTCTCTAATCTACTGCCGGGGCGTGAGTGTCTGTCTTCTTAACTGCTTTCACGCAGGACCATCACCGGCATATTATCTCTTTTATTTTAGCAGACACAGCCTCGGAGGATCAGCCAAGAAAGCAAACTATCTGAAATCCAGAAGCACCTACACAGGCTATTATATGCCTTGGCACCAGAAGGCAGACTGTGTGTTTATTTCACATATTCTGTGACAACGAGGAGCAGAAGGCGCTGTGGAGGAGAGAATATAGACTTGTGGAGAGAGTCTTGACAGCCTTTAATCAAGATGCTCTGAGTGGTCCTCACAACGTTGTTGATGTTGACAAGCTGTTTGTCTCCAGTCTGAAGGAACATGGGAATATTTCTTGAAAAGCATAGTTTCAATGAATTATATAACAACAGAGAAGACGTGAAGATACTTAAATAGGGAGAGGGTTTCCATTTTTAGTGACTGAACAGAATTATTTTTTAAAGGGTATTTTTACAGTGGCTTCTATCATTTATGATGAATTATAATCATCAAGTGTTGAGATTTGTGAAGTAGTAGGACAGGGGTTAAGAAACCCTCCGGTTACTCAAACTCAAAGGGAAAAACAGACATTTTCTATTGTAAGCGCCCAACCTGGGGCAATATCTCATGTAGCTAAAAAAAAAAACCAAATCCAAATTCCCTGAAAAAATACCTTAAATATGAGTTTAATGTCACTTGTGGAAGACAAATTGCACAATCTCCATCAAAGTGTACAGCCAAACAGCATTTGTCACTCTCTGCTATCCAGTTTTCCAGTGAAGATGGGAATGTTTAGCAATAATTCCGATTCACGAATAATATTCTGATTTGGAACTGTTGGCTTATTTACAACCAATTTGATCTCCAGGCTGCTTCTTTATTGAACTGTTGTGGGAAAAAAAAAACTGACCCTGACTGTTATCTGGTGGTGGTCCGTTGTTATCTACTTAAACTCTTGGTTAATTAATTGAAACTGTACTTTTCAAGAACCATTCCCATGTTTCCCATTTTCCCATCATCACTAGATTGATTTTGGCTCAGTGGATGAAATTATGCTCAGGCGGTAATTTTGTCAGCCACTCAACCATTTACTCAGTCGCCTGGTCAACTGAAGAGTCACTCAGTAACTGAACCACTCAGCCAGTACAGCAGTCATCCAGTAGCTGCAAAGTCCAGCCAAGAGGGCAGGCGTTCCCAAAATCCTGATGATTTCCAGATGAGAGCCCAGACACCCTGGCTTGAAAAGAGAACACACACACACAGCCACACACGCAAAAAAAAGAAATGAAAGGAGATGATGAAGGGAGGGGACAAAAGAAAAGTGAAAACAGTGAATGAAGGAATGATCCTCCACACGAAACCTGTGGAGTGGAAAGAAGGGTTCTTATCCCCCCTTGAGATGTTCATTTTTGACTGAGATTGCGTCCCTTAAGTGAGACAGAGCTCAGCAAGAAGAGTGTGCGTGCTGATTTGTGTGAGTGGATCTTGTGTGCGAGGATCAACATGGCACAGTGGTGGACTTTGCTTACTTTTATTTTCCTGTGCAGCCGCTGTGCAGCCAGTCAGCACCACAGGAAAGGTAGGTTGGTACACCTGCTCTAGTAATTAGGTCTAATAAGTGATTATTAAGAATCTCTATCTGTCATGAGACCAGTGGGAATTTCATCATCATCATCATCACGAGGGAAAAATATTTGCCCTGACAAATTATTTTGCTTTTATTTGCATCCTCATTTAAAATATTACTACAGGACAGAAATAGACAAATCGTGATGGCTGAGTCTTAGTGCGTGTCTGTAGTTGGTTCCAGCTGTGAAAGAATGTGTTTATCTTCTTGAGTTAGCAGGAACGTTGCAGCGTGCAGGACATCAGCAGATCATTTTCAAGTGTCTGGCCTGTTGTTATTGGATCTGCCCATTGAGGAAATTCCTTTTTCATCACTGTCAGACCTTTGAATCTGCAGACAAGTCATATGATGCTAAAACCAGCCACAAGAAGGATATTTTTGTTGAATTCCATGAAATCTAAAAAAAAAACCAGGCAAATATATTTATTTTAAAATTATTGTTTTGTAAGAGTTTTTTCCCCCTCAGAAATGAATCAAACATCCTAAATGATGTTGGCAATAAAAGGAACAATATTGCACTTTTTGTAACTGATCATGGATTGCTGTTGAGTCAGTATGGTTTTTTTTAGCTCTTGTCTGGCCTCTGCTTATTCTTGAAAGAAATATCTGACATTTTAGAGGCTCGTTGCTCCACTACATTCACCATCTATTTGCTAACGTTGCCATTTGGTGCTGGGCAATCACACAGCAGATTTATCAGACATGTCTGTGTTGACAACAGCAGCTCACTGCTGCTGAAAACATCAGCAGAAAGAAAGTGAACCAAAGCAAAAATGAGCTGATGCTCAGAAACTCTTTAGAGTTGAGGGAAACTGCAGAGACTAACTGGTCTCTGTTTAGTTTGCCACCGTGAGCGAGTCTTTTCGCACGGAAGCAGATGGCACAACTCAGAAGAGCGATCTCGCCCAGGCCAGGAGTCTGCAGTCTATTTACACCTACAGGCCAGTGGCTCCTTCAGTGATTAGCATGTTCACATACTAGATAGCAGCAGGACGTGAAGGAGGCCATTTATGTGAAAAGCTGAACCGGGGACGGGCCTAAGAGTGCATCTTTCACCATCTTGTAATGTTATGGTTAAAGCCACTCAACTCTCCGTGAACTCATGCCATTGATCAATGGTCATGACAATTTGCATATTAACAATCACGAAACTGAGCATGTGGCTTATTGTTAGGCAATAGTGTTGGATCTGGTTGTTATGCAGCTGTACTGTTTGTAAGGTTGAGAAAGCCTGCACTCAGCTGAGGCTGAAGAAGCACCAAAAACCTCTTTGTGATTTCTTGGGTCACTAGCATATTGCCGAAGTCACCAGAATTCGCAGTGAAGACATCGACTTGCCTGCAAACACCGGGCACAACTTTTAATTTGAAAGTGAATGTTTTTTATTGACCCACCGGGAGGAGGCCCCCGGGGCAGACCCAGGACTCGCTGGAGAGATTGCATCTCTTGGCTGGCTTGGGAAGGACTCGGTGTCCCTCCGGATGAGCTGGAAGAGGGAAATCTGGGCTTCTCTGCTTAGACTGCGGCCCCCACGACTCGAACCCAGATATGGATGGATGTTCTCTGTTTTCCTTTTTGCATAGCACTTTTCACAGTTTCACTACCGCTCAGAGAGTTACAGACACTCACCAGGTGTCTTCCTCAACAATCTGCTAGCAAAAAGGGTTTTGGTGCAGCATTGTATAGTTTTTGTTTAAACAAATTTCAGCTCCACAATCAATCACCAACCACCCAGTGAATGATAACCTGTCATGTTCCCTGGGTCTTGGACCCACGGTTTTGAGTTTTCAAGTTAAAGATAATTAGGTTTCTGTTATTGTTTGTATTTAGTTTTCTATTCAAACAGTTGTTGCTAATTTCTTTATGTTTAGTCTTGTTTTTCTTGCCTTTGTGCGTTCAGTTCTTAGCTTTAGCTACTGATGACTATAGGTTTGCATTCAGTTATTTCCCCTTGTGTTTCCATTCTATTACGCCTTCTGTCTTTTCTCTCTCTCTTTGTCTTTAAGTGTTTCATCTGTCTCCATGTCTCATGTCCAGTCTGTCTTGTCTGCTTTCTTTAGTTACTTCCTGTTTTACTTTGAAAGGGTCAGTTTTCCTTCATGTCATGTGTAACTTTACTTCCTGTCCCTGCCCTCACTGATTCCCTGTCTTCAGTTGTGTTTTGGGTCCTACCTGTCTCCACTTCCTGCATTACCTTTTGTGTACATATTGTCTCAGTCTTTCTTTGTTTTTTGTCATGTTGCCCACATAGCTGTGTGATCCCCAGCTCTCTGTTCTTTGTGTTCCCTGAGTAATACTCCTAGTGTGTTCTAGTTATTTGGATTTCTTCGCCAAGTGCTTTATTGACGAATGGATTTTTGGACTTGATTTTGGACTTTGTGATTCTCTGAACTAAGAAGCATTAATGTTTGCTAAATAATGTTTATTCTTGTTTCATGACTCCCACATTTGGGTCTGTAAGACTTTTAGACACACAGAGGGTCACAGAGGGTCATTTAGTAGTTGCTGGTGGTGTGACTGGAGCTTTAGTTGCAATAAGGCAACAGGGATATTGCACACTCGTACTGAGAATAACTACTCCTGTAAGAAAGAGTGATAAATATTTTAGAGTGTGGCCAATTTTAGCCCAGACAGCTGCATGCAGTTTCATCTTGTTTAGCATTTAGCTAAAATTTAGCTGTTGACATTCTTCAGCAAGTTCATTCTGTTTTTAATAAGCCAAAATTAGAAGTCCGTTCACTCGTCATTCTCAGACTGCAGCTTACTTGTGGTTCCAAGAGCCCATTCAAAAGTAGAATGGGCTATCAGGCCCCTCCACTGTGGAACTAGCTCCCAGTTTGGATTTAGGAGGCAGACACTCTCTCTACTTTTAAGTTTAGACTTCAAACTTTCCTTTTTGATAAAGCCTATAGATGGGGCTGGGTCATGTGATCCCATGGCCACTGTTTCCAACTCCTCAGTAAGGAAAGTAGCTATTGGCTGTCCTAAGTTTCTACAAGTTGCTATATGACACTATCACCTAATTTGCATAATTGCCCATTTGCATGTAGTTGTAATCGAGGCTGTAGGAGTGAGGAATAACATCTTTGGAGACAAAAAGTAAAGAAAAAACGCCTTGAATATGTTTAGAACTACAAATGAACTTTATGAAATAACTTTATGACTTTAATGCTTTGCCTAGACCCACATTACATGAATCAATTTTGTCCCGTATTGTTGAATATTAGAATGTCAAATTTAACGAAAACGCTGTTATGTGGGGTGCGATTGCTAGCTCTACATTCAACCTTCCCCCTTTATCCGGGCCACTGTTGCCAATTTTGTGTAAGAAAACTCGCTGTCGTCTGTCTCAAAAGTTGCTAAAGGCCGAAGCGAGGTCTGGGGGTGGGGGGAGGGGGGTCCCCCTTGATGTTGAAGCGAGGTCCGGGCGATGCCAAAGCGTACGAAGGGACGCAGTACGAAGGTACTCAGTGTGAAGTTATGTATGTACACAAAACACAGCAACAGCGAAGGATTTCAGGTTTCCGGTCTATCTCCAAAACTCCAAAAGTCGTCGTTGTCACCGGAAAAAGTCACTAAATTTGTCGCTACTTGCTTTTTTGGGGTAAAAAAGTCACTAGGGGGGTCTGAAAAGTCACTAAATCTAGCGACAAAGTCACTAAATTGGCAACTTTTCACTCGCTGTGTGTTTATACACAATTACTGTATTTAATCATTAGTAATTATTAAACTCTGGCTCTCTCTCCTAAAGTCTCTGTCTGGTGACCCGCCCCCTATTGGTATGTAAAAGATTAACAGGTGAGGTCAGTCTTTTATATACAGTCTATTTTATGTTATGCTTCTTCACAACATTAACATTAATGCATGTTGAAAAGTGATGCTAAAGGGTAGACTGTGCATTTAAACATGACACCAAGGGGTACTGACCAAGGCTTTCTTCTGTGGTGAGTTGGGAATGTGCCCGGACTTCTGTGTGTGTGATAAAGTGCTAAGCTCACATGTGTGTGAGGTGGGGTGCGGGTGATGGAGGACTAGTAGAAACTGCAGATATGTAATCTTTCACCCCATAACTCCAGTTCTAATCAGTATCCACAGTTTTCCAGTATTCATAGTGTCAAATCCTATCAGTATCCCTGGCAACGCAACATGAGTTTATTGCAGCTGAGCTTTGCTGCAGCTGGGCTCAGAGTTACTATTTATGATAAAGTCTGTGTTTGCATCATAAATGGTAGAATTTGACTCACTAGAATGATGTCATGGTTTGGTATTTTACCATTTTCTGTCATTTGGAGATGAAGTGAAATGTAGAAGATGGGCTATTGCAGGGAAGATTTCATTGTATCCTGTGTCCTTTTCACCCTCTTTTATCGTACGCTGGAGGGATCCAGACATCCATTTTGGTTTTTTTTGTTTTTGATTGTTTTCCCTTCTCTCTCCCTCGCTCTTTATGTCTCTCGTCAAGACATCCTTCCAGCCAGGAGTACCATTTACCCCAGCTAATTAATGGATCTTTGTTGTTCCCTCATCTCCTTGCAAGCAGTTAGCGGGAGATTACAAGTTCCCTGCCTCTACATAATGACACTGGGGGGAAGCCTGCCCATCCAAACATTGATTGTTTGGAGCGCCGAAGGAGGGAGGGGAGCATGACGGATGAGTGGGCTTAGAACAAGCAGCAGGGAAAGCTGATATGTTGTGATAAAGGACATCAGCAGTATATTAAACATTCAAACTGAAGATGAGAAGAAAAAAAAATCAGCTCATGAGAACGAATTGTCTCGTGGTGGCTATATATATATATATATATATATATATAAATATATGTGCCCTTTTCCCTTAGTTACTCGCCATATTATCAGTCATAGTGTCCCAAACCTGTTAGTTAATTAATTTTCATTCTAATCTCTAAGCATGTTTCATTTAGACACCCAGTGTGTGGCACTTCATATCCTTCATCTGAGCCAGTAAAGCCCTCCTGAAATTACACATAAAAAAATTGAAGAATTTAACCAAATGACTAGATTGTTATTGCCTATGCACATTTACAGCAATGCAGCTCCAGCCATAACAATCTATAATGTTTTTTTTTTTAATTCCAAACTGCTGTTGCTGCTGCCATGAACATAAAACACACACTTTCCTTCATGCCGAAGAACTATTGCAGTAGTAGATGCCTTTTTATGCAGATCGCACATTATTAATTTTAAATGTAAATCAGCACCGGGTTGCCTTCCAAGCTGTCATTTCCCTCCATCTCCTCAATCCTTTAACAATATAACCCTTGTTCTAACGAGCACCCTCGAGTGTTGTATTGTTTACATCGGCAATGGCCCGCTGAAGCTGCAGTATCTGTTTGGTATCTAATATGTTTGCACAGGCATTGCTCCTCTACAATGCCTGATGCATTGGGGAGTCACTCGCTCACTGAGGAGCATGCATTTTCACCTACAAGTTGTCATCCACTTAGAGGTGGATGTTAGCACTTGATCTAGGGAAATCTTCCCACTACTTTTCCTCAGTGATTTGGGGGTTAGGACAGCTGTGCATCCTGCATACTATATTGTTTTAGAGTCACTCTTCAAAAACTTCAACCTTCTCTATTGGAGTATAATATCTCACATTCCATTTTGACCAGCATTTAATTAATTATGTTTGGATTTTGAATTGACAAAAAAAAAAGTAATTTCTTTCTTTTTTTAATTTCAATATTTAAAAGCCAAATTCATATTTTAGGGAAAGGGCAGTGAAGTTGATCTTGGCCACTGCTGATCTGAGATTTCAAAACATCTGGCCATGGCCGTGTCCGTTTGGGGCGGGTTGGACAGGCGGACGGATTGAGATAATATGATGAGGATTACACAGATGTGCCAAATTTGTGGAATTCATTACTCCACTATGGAAATGTGGAGCTACAGATTTTCTTTACATTCAGAATGGTGGCTGTGTTGCCAAAAAGAGCTGAGACTGGCAGTCACCCAAGCAGGAAGCAGGTACACGGGGAGCTCTGCCAGATTATGTGGCTTTGGCTGGCCTCACTATTGCTATAAAGCTGAATGTATCTGGCCAGCGAGGCTGCAGGCAGTGGAGCTGATCATTACTGCAGAATTGGCAAAGCAACAATCCATAGATGCCACTGTAGGGCACAGGAGGGATGTCATCCAAATCCACATGGCGGCCAGTGTTTATATACTGTATACCTCATTAAGATTTATGTGTGTGATCTGCGTGCTGGCTTACACGCTGAATCGAGCACCGAACGGCAGCAGAATGTGTGTATCAGTGGAAAAAGAGAGCAGAATGTAGAACTTCAGAGGAAGTTTTACCTTAATGCATCATACTGTGAATCCTCTTTCTGTGCATGCAGACCAAAACATGACAAGCTTCTACTGTGTTTTACAAATGTCTGTAGTCACTCACTGTTCTCTCCTGACCTGCTCTGTACATATTCATGATAATTTGGAACAAAAAGAAAAAAAACATCACTTTCATCACTTCTGGTTTGAATCCAGCTTGGAGCCTTTCTGTCTGGAGTCCGTGTGGGTTCTCTTCAGGTACTCTGGCACAGCCCAAAGACGTGAATGAGGTTAGGTTAGATGGTGATTCTAAATTGACCATAGGCATGAATGTGAGCTTGAATGAGTGCCTGTCTCCATGTGTTAATCCTGTGACTGACTGGGGACCTGTCCAAGGTGTACCTTGCCTCTCGCCCTGTGACATCTGGAATAGGATCCAGCCCCCCATAACCCTGAATGGACAAGCAGAAATGGATGGATGGATGGATGGATGGATGGATGGATGGGTTTTCAGTCCAGTTCTTATGTAACCTGGCATACCTCAGCCTTTTCTCTCTGTTTCCCTCACTTAAGAATAGTTTCTTAAGAACAGCCATCCTTCCACTGAGACTATTTCTGATGAGGCTTCAGTGAACAGCAGATGGATCCAGTGAAGGACCAGATGCATCTCTCAGGTCCTGTGCCAGGTCTTTACTGGATTTACTGGCTTTTTTCCCCCCAATTTTTTAAGGACATCATGTTCTGATTCTGTTCACCTGCTGTTTTTTTTTTTCCTTCTTCTTCTTTTGTCCTCAACTCATTCAGTTTTCTCAGTTTTTTTTAAAGACACGCTGAACACCATGCTGACAAAAATTTTCAGCTAATAGTTCTTTGGGAATCACCTTGGTGGTGCAAAAATATTATTTTATGCCTGTCAAACTTTGTTATCTTTGGCTTTTTTCATAGATTCAACTAAAAAAATGGGAACAAATTATTTGTTTTTGCGACAGGCTGCCAGTAACAAAGTGCCCAAACATACAATTTAAAACTGGTTCTTTGATAAGTTGTCTGTGATGTGTTGACACAACACTGGTTCATTATCAGTGTTAAGTGGCTTAACAACCAAAAAAAAAAACATGGTGGTTAATTGCTAATAGATCAGAAATATACTTGGGCAAGAATATGAGTAATTTTGGTTGCTGTCCACCTCTGGATGTGAGCAGCGCGGCCTGGTAGATTTTACCTCTTGTTATCACATCCAGCTAAATATGGATTTTGCAGAATTTTATCACAGAAATGAGGCAGCAGCAGTAACTATTTCTAGCTGAAAGTGAGGGGTTTCGTTCCAGCTATATCAGGACACCTCACATTGTAAGGTCCCCTCACATGTGGACTGACACTGAAGTCTGACCAAATGAGGCCAGTTACACCTGCCCTTCCGCAAGTGAATAAGCAGATCTCTCACCTCCGCGGAGCACCGGGCCACTGGCACTTGCAGCAACAACGGCTCAGGTCAAACACCAGTTGCTCTCTTCACAGCTGGAGCCCAATTCTCACCCGCATACATGATATTTGAACAGTAATGAATATGTGTTTACTCAACCTCTGGCCCACCCACATGAACGCCACCATAAATAATGCGCTGCCTTGTTTCTTGAGCACAAGGGAGATCGTCTATAATCCAATTTCCTCTTCTCGTGTGTTCTAGCTCTGTATCCATCTGCGTACAGGATAAAACGTGGAACACATTCACTCATCAACCCCACATTCCAGCAGTCAGTGGAGGACATCGAGCTGCTTTTTGAGGTCAGTTTAGTTCTTGTGAGCCTGAAATAGTTCACGAGCTGTTGTTTCTTTACTGGAAACCAGTATGTGCATAATATTTCTAACATTAACACATTTGTGGCCAGTCTCCCCCTGCTGCTCAGAACGAAACACTGTGTACCGCTGCTGTGCTACTAATCATTAGCAGGAATGTGAAATATGTGTTTACCCAAAATCTTGGTGACACTGATGGAAAAAAATATTTTAGTGTCCTGCCTTTGGCTCATTTTAAGATATTTAGATAAATATGTTCTTTAGAAATGATTGACCTCACTAGCAACTTAGTTTTTCAGTTAGTTGGTTATATAAGTGAGTGTTTTTGTGGATGCCCCACTATCTCCCAGATTTTGCTGGCTGGAATGCAGATCCAAGGTGATGAGCACACCCTGCTGATCCCAGACGAGGAGCTGGCCTCCCTGAGAAGTGTTGAAAAGTTGGAAGTCATCTGTGAGGATGTACTCCCTAAAAGCCTCTCTGACATCCGGCGTCTGACGGCCGAGCTCACCCAGCGGCGCCACCCTCTGAGCTGGCAGGACTTTGAGAGGACAGTGCTGACGTTAGTGTACATCACTCAGACACTGGCTCAAATCAGTAACAAGCACCAGAGGGAGATGTGGACCGACGCACTAATCCAGCTGTTCCGAGCTGTTCAAAAGGACCTCAAACCTTTCTGAGGAAAGAAGAAGTTGTTATATATGTTATACACACACACAGACACACACACACACTTTATTGCCAAAAGTATTTGCTCATCTGCCTTCACACGCATATGCACTTGAGTGACATCCTATTCTTAGTCCGCAGGGTTTAATATGATGTCGGCCCACCCTTCAACAGCTTCAACTCTTCTGGGAAGGTTTTCCACAGGTTTAGTAGTTTGTTTATGGAAATTTCTGACCATTCTTCCAGAAGCACATTTGCGAGGTCACACACTGATGCTGGACGAGAAGGCCTGGCTCACAGTCTCCGTTCTAATTCATCCCAAAGGTGTTCTATCAGGTTGAGGTCAGGACTCTGTGCAGGCCAGTCAAGTTCTTCCACACCAAACTCACTCATCCATGTATTTATGGACCTGCTTTGTGCACTGGTGTACAAGCATGTTGGAAGAGGAAGGGGCCATCCCCAAACTGTTCCCACAAAGTTGGAAGCATGAAATTGTCCAACATGTCTTGGTATGCTGAAGCATTAAGAGTTCCTTTAACTGGAACTAAGGGGCCGAGCCCACACCATAATCCCCCCTCCACCAAACTTTACACTTGGCACAATGCAGTCAGACAAGTACCGTTCTCCTGGGAACCGGCAAACCCAGACTCGTCCATCAGATTGCCAGATGGAGAAGTGTGATTCATCCCTCCAGAGAACACGTCTCCACTGCTCTAGAGTCCAGCGTGCTTTACGCCGCTGCATCCAACGCTTTGCATTGTACTTGGTGATGTAAGGCTTGGATGCAGCTGCTCAGCCATGGAAACCCATTCCACGAAGCTCTCTACGCACTGTTCTTGAGATAATCTGAAGGCCACATGAAGTTCGGAAGTCTGTAGCGACTGACTCCGCAGAAAGTTGGTGATCTCTGGGCACCATGTGCCTCAGCATCCACTCTGTGATTTCACGTGGCCGACCACTTCATGGCTGAGTTGCTGTCGTTCCCAATCACTTCCACTTTGTTATAATCCCACTATCAGTTGACTGTGGAATATTTTCACAGATTTCAGGGCTGCACTTGTTGCACAGGTTGCACAGGTGGCATCCTATAACGGTACCATGCTGGAATTCAGTGAGCTCCTGAGCTACTTTTGACAATATAGTGCATCATCCCTAAAAGTGCCATTGTATATCATTACTTTTAGGAATCAAAGGTCACGTGAAATCGTCCTGACCTGTAAAATACACATATCTCTTCAGTTATAATAATAATAACAACCATAACTGTCATCAAGAGATTAAAAGTTTTGTTAGGAAGAAGAAAAACAAGATAGGCAGCACTATAAGTGAAACCAGATTTTTAATATATCATTCTTTATATGGGCTGGTTTTTAACTAATGACTTTATAAGTGGTCAATAAATAGAGTTTTTAAGGCTTTTTGTTTCTGCTGGACTCACTGATACTGAGCATACTGGCACCTAATAGCTTCACAGCAAGGCCACGGTCTACTTTCAACCACAAAATATTCTGTTGAAACGGTCAGCGGTCACTGGCACATCAACAGCGGTTGCAAAGGGAAAGCAGTGTCACTCCTCCCCTCTCATTTTCCCTGTCATCCTGGGTTATAAACCAATGGCCTCCCGACGGCCTCTTCCCTAACCTCCGCAGGCTACTAAAACCATATTAGGGGCATTTTAGAGTCCAGCGGGGACTCTAGCCTCATGGCTTTCAGCCATAAGAGTTTAAGTCTGTCAGTCCTCTGCTGTGCCCACACAATGATGTGAGGATAGTTCCTCTTTGAGTTCAGTAAAAGGAGCTGGAATAAAAAGCCTTGATTTGACCTCTGTGTCATAAGTGAGGAGAAAATAAAGATCAATCCGTTGCCCTCTGTTGGAAAGGTGCTGTGTGTGTGTGTGTGTGTGTGTGTGTGTGTGTGTGTGTGTGTGTGTGTGTGTGTGTGTGTGTGTGTGTG
>JAVDPK010000658.1:2095160-2111769 GCA_034780415.1 Cichlasoma orientale
GTGTGTGTGTGTGTGTGTGTGTGTGTGTGTGTGTGTGTGTGTGTGTGTGTGTGTGTGTGTGTGTGTGTGTGTAATGACCATCCCATGACTTTGAAGTAACATTAACAATTGTTGTTAATGTCCCAGTGTCATGCAAACCATAAATATTAATTCTATGTTAAAGTGCTTGTTATAAACTCAGGGTCCAACCTTTCCCCCATCAGAGCTTTTAAGCATGCTTTGCAGTCTTCCTCAGCTGACTGAGCTGATCCCAATCAGCAGCTCACACCACAAACTCCTGAAAAGTTCTATCGAGTGTTTTTGTTTGGTTTTGTTGCCAACTACCCTTGTGAGGTAAATAATACAATTTCAATGTTCAACAGATCAGTGCAGCTTGCTTTTCTATAAACCCCAAGTCTAGAGGGGCTTTGAAGATTTATTTCAGCAAAAATTTAGTTCAGGCAGGACCACAAAGTCCCGGTGCATCAAATGATAGGTGAGCTGTCAGATGATGTAGGCTTGTATGAGATCAGCTGCTGATTCACCTGTTTTCATCCACTGGCTAGTCTTCCACAAGGCACCTCGCTTTAGCCTGCCCTTCCCGCTTCCTCTGTGAGCCGCTTTGCAAACTCCCTCCATCTCAGCTGCTCCTTTTTTTTCTCTTTTCATGCTGTCTGACGCATCGGTGCGTCAATATCACGATGTGATCCGGTCCTCAGGGGGAATCATTCGCGCCGCTCTCCCTGTCCTGGATTTTCTATGTGAAAGACAATGGAAGTCATACATTAGATCCATAGCACCGAATATAACTCAAGCTTCTGCAAATGAGAATAAAAATGTATTTGAGTAAAGTGGTCCTGGCTGAAATCTTTTTTTCTTTTCTTTTTTTTTTTAAAGCTGTCTACCTGAAATTCCAAATTTTATGTCGCACCTTTTTCAGGTAATAGTTTCCCTTGGCAGTATATTTAAAAATCAATGCATGTCTTAAAGCTAATTTACTGCGCATTCATCCAACTCTTTAGAGTGGTTTTCAGAACAATTCATCATAATCTGCTGCAGTGTGAAACTGTCACCAATGTGCCCATTTAGGCTGACGTCCTGGAGTCCACCTACACCTGATTAATTTCATGTCAACACGCTGGGAAGTTGCAGCAAACAGCATACTAATAAAGGTAAACAATTATTAGAGATTGAGATATCTGGCTAACTACTTTTTTTATGAAGTGCTTCTGTGGGCAGCTGTGTTACTGCGTCCGTTGTGAAGTGTCACGTCCTGACTGTGTGTTTGTTTTTCACTCAATAATCCCGCTTATTTTTACGTCATGCAGAAATTAAATTAAATCAACAGCGTTTTTGAGCCCTGCGTATACGTGCAAGCCACAGGACGGCCTCATTAATCAAGTGCGTCCCGGTGAGCTCAAATAAACTCCCCAATCTGAGTTCAACGAAAATCCGTCACATAAGTACACACATACGCGCAATTACGCCCAAGTTTTTACTTCTGATTTCTCTGATTATCCCGATCTTTGACCTAGTTTTTAAAAAAAATAAAATAAAATCAAAGCAGTGCATTAGTTTGACAACTCCATGGGAAGTCACCTCCAGCCCCCTGCCATGCCTGTGTACATGTTTGATGCCATCAAATAACTTCAGAAGGCGTGAGATGCTTTGCTCTGTCTGGGAAAAGATTGCTCAGCTCATTTGATTTGCCACTAAAAGCCCTTTGAATAAAACCCACAGATTTATACTTAAGAGTCTGTGTACATCAATACGCTTGATTGCATTTCTGCAGTCTGTAAAATATCTGATAGATACCCATTTCCCCGCTCATTTTGGGAAATAGGTACTTAAGCTTTTGTGCGGTTCGCTCATCGAGGATGGAGGATAGAGGGGTTAGAAAGCACATATCTGGTTTGTGTTGTTTTCCCTCCTTGAGTTGATTAGTTTTACATTTGCTTACACCTTACAGCATTTTGCTCGTTTCACACTTTTATCTGGCCTTGGAAACGTTCGTCATTTCCTGCTACCCGCGTCGTATTCTCAGCTGCAGATTCTGAAAATGTATATGTTAATCGCAGCATTTTCGGTGTCTTTCTCAGCATGTCAGCATTCATGGCTGAGCTGTGTTGGCTCTGACTAGAGGGGGCTGATTGATGAGGAAGTCAGTAAGGAATTTCCATCCAAGGCGAGGGATCAGCCTTTAACCTATGCAGCACTCTGACTATGATGATCACCAATGAGTCTTGGTTTGGGAACACTATTTCACACAGCATGAAGAACTTATGAATAAATAGCATGCTTTGACATGGTTCAATTTTTTTAACTTGCTTTGTCAATTTCAGTTACTTTCTGCAGATGTTGTCATCTTCAAGCACATTTTTCAGTCTCTGTGACTTTCCTGGCTGACTTGCACTTGCAGGATTGAGAAAAAATTCCATCGTTGGAGAGGAACGGTGAGATTGCACAATATCTGCTAAGCCTGTAATTAAATTTTGCTCCGTGATCATATTGAATATACAAAATACCAGGGCCGTGGCGCTCCATTTGTACAATCTAATCCTTAATTGTGGTAAAGTTTTAAAATGATCTGACAAACCGCTCTGCTTCGCTTCATTTCCGTCCCCTCTTCTGTGATTGCGGTGCAGATTTAACAGGAAAAATAAGGCTTTTACGTGGATTATTGACTTATCAGTGAGCTTCGTGAAAAATGAGTCTGCAATATTTTATCCATTTAGAATATTATCCCTAAATGTCAAGTGGAGCTCTCTTCAGCATAATGCATGTTGAGAGAGCATCACCAAGTGGCCGCAAACAGAACTGCTCTCCTCCTCTGGAACTGTAAAGCTCGTCTAAGAACCACGTCGTGTCCTCATTTTTGATCTGTTAGGATATTTCTTCACAATCACTGAGGGAGCGAGATAAATACACAAATATCTGTTGTACCTTTTGCCATGTTTTAACAGTATGTGTTCCATGTCTATAGGAAATAACATGTTGTGTATTATAATCTGTAGCACAGATGATCTACTAAAGGAATTAAAAAATTTCCCTGTTGCTGATACATATAGTAATAGCACAATTAAATAAAATCCAGTGAGTCCAGTGAGTGTGTCAAAATTTCAATTAATTGTTTTAGTACTACCCCCCCCCCCCCCCAAAAAAAAAAGCAAAAATAAATTTGGCATAAATTATTTTTTTTATAGTTTTTTTTTAACCCTGTCTAATCCTGTAAATATCAGCTGATGATGCTCACTAGGTGGCAGCATTTCCAATCTGTTCTCCTCGATCCACACTCATGTAATCTGTCATGCTGCTGCCTTTTGTTATTGACTTGTGCAGCAGATATAATGAGGAGCAATGGTTAAAAAGGAAGAACCGAGCTACATAATTAAAGCAACAGTGTAACTTTTACTCGTACTTTCTCTTGCTTTGTTATGCATGCTGCAAGACTTCTTGAAGAGTCCTCGTATGCATTACAATTCATCTTCTCACGCTGACGCAAAGTGCGGGAGACAGAAAACGACAGCGTGGCATTTCTAATTAGATTTATTTTTCATTGGAGTGTGTTTTTGTTTGAGGCGGCTTAATTAGAGCCGAATCTCGTCAGAACTGGAATGTGTCTTTCCTGGTAGAGCTATCCTCTGATCACCTCCAGCTGAATACCCAGTTGTTTTAACTCAAGCTTATCAGCTGCATATGTTTTCCCCACAGCTGTCAGGCATATTTTCATGCTTCAAATCTGCAGGCAGAGTGAGATGGAACTTTGCAGTGCGTCATGTGTATGCCCGCTGTGCTTTCTCCATCAAGTTAAACAACTCAATACCTGAAGAAACAAAAACAGCGACTCAGGATCTTGATCCAAATTGTCATAATTAAGGACCTTAATTATCCCGAACGTCACTGAATATCACGATTTTTCTCCCTTGAAAAACAGTCGGTCTCTTCAAAGAATCTTTGTCGTGATATGTTTGTGAAGAAGACATTTTTTTTTATTAAAAGCAAGCAGATTTTATTTGCTAAGCAGCATACATGTACTGCCATCTCAAGAGTGTGAGCGTCCAGACTGTATGATGGGAGGTGATTTATGAGCTGTAGCTGCTAACAGTGTGAGGTCATTAACATCAGCCAACGTCATGCCACTGTTGTCTTTCCTTCCTGTATTGCTAATAGTAGTTTAACTAACACCACCCTGCGTTGCCTGGAGTCCCAGATTAAGGTTATGATTGTGCAGCTTCTAAGGGTTTAGCATTATAGCAGCTTGTCAGCTGAAACCACAAATCTGGAAATAGGTTTCGGGCATTCTTGCAACCCTGTTATTCTCATGCGGCTAATGTGACGTGCATAAAAGCTGCTGAGCTTGGCAGAAAGATGGCGCCAGGGATGGCTAGATAGATGGACGGATAGACGGAGGTGGGCTGCTTTAGTAAGACAACGGGATACCTCACCGAGTAGGAGAGCCAATCGCACTGCATGGGTGAGAGCAGGCAGCCCGCTCAAAACAGCCTCCTGCTTGCTCCGGCTTCCAGCAATCAGCATGGTTTTTCACAAAAACTTCACAACAGCTGGGAGCGCGTGACAAAGAAACAATGCTGTGTGGATAATTACTGTCCTTTTACATTTGGTTGCAGAATTCAAATGTGTTTCCAGTATTCTGGTCCCCCCCCCCCCCCCCGTGCTTTATCTTATCGTGCCATTCCAATCACAAGGATCTGCCACTAAACCATTTCAGTTCTGGGATGCTTTTCAGCTTTCCCACCAAATATTTTCTCGGGCTTTACGGAATTTTTGATAAGGAAATGGGAGAAGGTTGGCGGGCCTAGAGATAGAGACTAATGCTGACTTATCGAGCACTGTAATGAAGAGGTCTGAGATTCACGTGGGAGTCGTGGTATGCTGTGTTTCAACAGGGGTCCTTAATTTGATTCGGCATGGTGCAGCTCAGCCACAGGTGGAGTAGCCTCGAAGGGACTCTTCAGATTGCACATGAAAGAGTGATGCTTCTGCTGTCTGTGGATGATGTCTTAGATTCTCCCAAAATATTTTGGATTTGGAAGATTTTCACATTGTAACTCTATACTTTCCCAAAGATACATATGCTCCTTGGTGGAGACCAAACTGCACTCTTATCTGTCAGACACACTTCAGATTAACACCATACGTCATATATAATACACGTGTAAAAAGGCAACTACTTGCTAGCCTTGTCAGCCACAGCTTTAAGGAGATAATACAGTATGCCAAGCTGTGTTCAGGGGTAGTTTCACACCACCAAAGAAGCCAGAAAAACCCGCTAAAACCTTAACACGGTACTGTAGCTAGTACTCAGTAGAATTCCCCACAAATGGGTAAGAGTCCTCTCTTTCCTTTCCTTTCCTAGCAGTCAGAACCTCTTGGCAGCGCTCCAGGACGGCAGTAAATTCACATTTTAAATCGTCACCCTGGCTGGAAATGTCGGTCATGACAAATGTCTTTTTCCATCTCACGTCTTCCACACAGCTCCTCGTCATTATGGGATTAACAGGCTCTTTCAGCAGGAAAGAAAAGTAACAATAGAGGAACATGTTCTAATTGCAATTGTAATTTCAGGTGAGCGAGTGAGACCAAAAGTCCCTGGGGGCTCAAAGCCTTCTATGCAAAAATCCTCTAATTCTGCACCGTTTTCTTCTGAGTCCTTGTAACAAATTCTTGTGTATTTGTGCTGCGCAGCTGCATTAGCAGGCATGCTTTCATTAAAGGTTTTATGGCACTCGTGCAGAACTTCAGGCTGCAGAACAGCCGTGCCCAAAATTCCTCTTAATTGATAAAATCTGCAAATTTTTGCTGTTTTTTTATTTTATTTTTAAACTGTCGCACAAAAACTGACACTAAAGGGATTCTGTGGAACCAAAACCTGGCTGTACGAGTACTGAGTAAACAACCAGAGCTTAAGAGGTGGACTCATGGGTGCAATCTGTCATGCAAACACTGTTAAACATTTTATTTTCTTTTAGATTTTCCAAAATTAATTTTTATTTATACTCAGCCTCGCTTCCGCTGAACTGATACGGCATCAGCAGGTGGCCGGGAAACTTGACCATAAATTAATTCGGCTCAACAAAGTTTGACTCACACCTTCCTGTTTAAAGGAGAACTGATCATTAATTGAGTTGATCGGTCCTCTGCTAGGTTTGTTTTAATGGTGCCCATCTTAGTTTGCTTTTCATGGACTTTCTGCTTTAGCATAAACACTCTCGGGAGGCGCAGCGTCAGCAATCGGAATAGCAGAGTTTATTTCTTACAGAACAAACACTTTTTGGCTGCGTGTGTCTGTGTGTATGAGAGTGTGTATGTGTGCGTGCGCGCCCTAGCCAGAGGCCGCCTGCCTGTCCCATTATGTGTTTGGTGTCAAACTGACTGTGAAGAGGTGTGCAGGGCCCCCGGGAGTCATATACCAAAGTTAACAATTTGCTTACACTCTCGTTTCTCTTCACATCTGATTTGTATATCATGTGTGTACACTCTTGTGGTATAATAAACTGTGCTGGTAAATGTCTTTGTCCTGAAGTTGACCTCAGAAGACGGGCTATTGCCTTGCAGCCCTGCACCGTGCAGTCTTTTAGGAGAGGCGTCGTTTTCCTCTTCAGAAAGGATACATGTTTATGAGGAACAAATGATTAAAAAAAAAACCACATAAACAGCAAAGATTCATTGGCCTCCAGAAGAATTTTTCCAACAATCCAATTTAAAGAAACAGATGTGTGTTTAGTCACAAAGTGGCTCAGCAGATGCTTTCAGTTTGGAAGTTGGACAACAAAGCTCCGCTCACCGCGCAGACATTCACTCTGACACGTGGGACAGTGTGTTCGCTGCTTTCTCTTTTTCCCCCAAAAATTTTATTTAATTCAACTCCTTTTCCAAAGACCTGCTGAACTTGTAACAGTCGGGGTCTTCTCTTTCAGAAAATCTATGAGCGATGTTTCATGGGCGAAGGAATGTGTTGCATTTTTTCCAGCGTGCAGGCGTATCACTCCGGTCGTCTGCCCTCGCAACAACAAATTTAGCCATTTTCACTCAGGAAATCCTCGTCTGGTGTGTGCGCCAGGACGGCATTACACGTGAAATACAAACATGAGCTTTTCATCTGTATTTTACAACAAAAAACACCCAAACCCTGTATGCTAACTGACTAAATAGCTGACACACACACACTTTATGCTTTGCTTTCATTATTGATCTCATAATCAATTATTTCATTTGCATTCTTTGTCAATAATTTTTAATGTAATAAAGATATAGTCCGTGGCTCGGTTAGTATGCCAAGAGCAAAGCCTCATATATGAGGAACTATGCAATCAATAGTAATCTGCCACTACAGCTCTTGCTATATTAAATATGCAGTTCCTGGTCTGAAGACAGCAATGTCTGTAAATAATGCCCCAATCCATTTGAGTTAATTAAATATACACTTTATAGTAAGTCATTAATGCTGCTGCTTACTCTCATGTTCTCTGTCAGTACATGTCTTTACTCTTTTATTTCCTGTGACTCAGCAAATCCACAGGCGGAGTACATTGCTTCATATACTGTTACCTTGTTTCCTTTGTGTACACTAATAAGGAAACTTGAATTTCCCAATGTTTAGCGGATGCTTTCACATCCACCGAACACGCAAGTACAGGAAAATGTAGTGACATACAAAACACATATTCACACAATTAAATTTCATCATCGTCATCACTATCATCATCCTCTTCTTCTTCTTTGGGCTGCTCCCATTAGGGGTCAGCACAGTGGATCATCTGCCTCCAGCTCACCCTATCCCCAGCATCCTCCCCTGTCACACCAACCTTCTGCATGTTCTCCTTCACTACATCCATGAACCTCTTCTGTGGTCTTCCTCTTTTCCTCCTGCCTGGTAGCTCCATATTCTCCATCTTGATGATCCACATGTTTGCTCTGGCAAGGATTTTATTTCATGACACAAAGCCAAACTACTCTGCTTCTACATTTATGTGTGCACATGGTTAACTTTTTGTAATAAGGACGCATTTGAGCGTTGATGCTCTGGTACACTAAATCTTCACCTTTCCCTCACTGTATATGCTTCAGTGTTGCAGATATATTTCTGCTGCTGCTCCTGCCAGTGTGGCCATTTTCTGTGCAAATTAACTTATAGTGCTTAAATTCCATAGAATGTACTTAAAGCGTGGATGCAGCCTTAATTTTAAGCCTTACAACAGCACTAAAAGCATGCTTTTTAAAAATTATACTTTACTTTTGCAGTCAGCCTCAAGTGGCCACTTCAGGAAATGCTGTATTTGGCACGTTCATGGTGGCTTGTTTTCTCAACCCCAGAGATAATTAGGCTACCCTAGTCAAATCATATAGTCATATTAAGGCGATCCAATCATCCCCTTTGAGTAAGCGCGTAGCAACAAACTCCCTGCCCAAAAGATTACTAAAAACTGAAGCTGTCATAAAACAAAAACAAACAAACAAAAATCATATTTTCTTTGCACTCCCTCCTGCTGGTGTCAGGCTCAAATTTGCACATAATGCACGCCAAAGTTTCCTGCCCTGCAGTCTGCAGCTACAGACCGCTGCCACTAATATGCGTGTCAGGAGTGCATATCTCAGATTGGCTCGGCTGGTTTTTGCGTGTTTGGCAAATGTGAGTATACACAGTGAGGCTGCTTGAGACTATGTTTTCTGCCACAGTTATGTTTGTGGGTAATTATCTTACATGAGGGTAAATATTAGTGAAATTATGGCCACTTTTCAAACTACATCTTTTACAGATGTTGTTTAGAAAACGGTTAAAGCCTTTTCTGATCATGTCTGAGTCATATTTATGCCACTAAGTACAAGCATTTTTAGATACTACAGTTTTTCTCCTGGCATTTGCCGCTCATGAACAGCTTGTTTTCTTAAAATCAGGCAGCCGGCAGCTGTCACCTTTGTGATAACACCCAAACGGTAAACAGCTAGCAATTTAAAGCAAGTGCGGTTTAGTAGGTATCCCAGCATCAGCCCCTTACAAACTGAAACACACCTAAATATTTTTTTACATCTCTTTTCTTCTCTAGTCAAACACAGTTATTACTGTCCGTGAGATTTTTGCTGAGATTTTGCTGACATGCGTGAAATCTTGAGCGTGGTAATTCGAGAAAGTAACTGGTCTCTTTATAGGGATGGCCCCACATGCAGCAGATGGATGTCTAAACCAATCTGGAATCGAGACAAAGATCTCCGCCACACTCTCCCCCGGGAAACTGGGTCCACAGGTTAATTCTGACCTAATCAATCAGAGCCTTGAATGGAATTACCTTTGAGTATTCCTGATCTTTCACTCAGCCAATTAAGACTATTCATCTGCTCGGGGTGGGGACGGTCCCGTGGCGCTTGCAGGGTCGAACTAATTAAACATCTCGGCTCCTTGCTGCTGCCGCCTCCCAGCTCATTTCCTTAAAACCTGGTCAACTCCATCGTGGCTCAGCAAAACTGCTCTTTTTGTTTCAGACGTTTACTGTGTTTGATTATTGATCTGGACCTGAAGTCCTCCCAGGTTAAGTGTAAATCTGTAAGAGGTCACACCGCAGAAGTAATCAGGGAAATGGAGAGCGACAGGCTTTATTGCAGTTGAATTGTGTGGCAGACAAAATGAAAAAAAATCTCAAAGTGATGCAGAAAGGTGGAGGAGCTGCTTAGAATGAGCACATGTGGTAAATGATCTTCCCTACATTGGCAAGGCAAACAGCAATCAATGCTAAAATTAAATGATTGGCAAATGATGGCCATGCTTATGTCTGGATGCCTTTGTTTCATATTCTGCCTTAATTTTGCCTCTTGCTCGCATATGTTTATAATTGTTTGCTGTAATCAGTCCCTTCCTTATAACCAAGCAGACGTGTCCTTGGACACAGCAGCTGCCTGCCATAAAAAATTAAGTCACAGCCATGTCTTCCTTCCACAATATAATCTTCTCTCAATGCACTTCCAATTTCAAACTTAGACAGGATTACTCAGAATAGATAAGGAAAGTGGAAAATTTCATTTCTGATGGTTATAATAAAAAAAATGCTGCATTACCTTCATGCTATAATCGCTATAATCTTAAAAATTAGTTGCAACTGAAACCGATACCGTTGATCCATTTTCCTGAACTACAGCACGTGAAGTGGGGGAAAAATGAAGCAGGAGATTGACGGGCAGGTCGGTACAGTCTGCGGTGAAGGCAGAGCTGAGGCTGAAGGTGAAACTGTCAATTTACTGCATCTTTCCGTGCCGTGGGTAGTGACCGAAACAAGGAGATGCCGGTGACAAGCGGTGCAAATGAGTTTCCTCCAAGTGGAGTCTGAGCTCACCCTTAGAAATAGGGCGAGGAGCTCATTCATTCGGGCAGGGCTGGGGCTGTGCTGCCCTGTGGAATCCTACCAGAGGGAGTGTTTCGGGCATGAGCGCCCAGAACACGATGGAGGTAATGGGGGAGTAGTACTGCGCTAAAGTGTTGCACTAAATCTATGGCATAGCCACATAATCACAGTATATTGTTTAACACAAAGATAATGCCTACCTTGACAAAACATAATAGGCTCTAAATGTGGCTTGTTTGCTTACAGCGCTATATAAGAGCCGCTGCCAGTGTCGACACACTGTATGCAGCCTACACCATTTTTGTTAGGTTTTTATAACTGTGACAAACCATTTACAGACTAAACCAAACCGTGTAGAGACTAAACAGAGCCAATAATTATTGAACAAGTTACTTTTACTGAAATGCAGGAAAGTAATTTCAGTATTTATTTGCTCCAAGTCCGACATGATCAGTGCAATTATGCTCACAGTAGCAGAGAAGTGGGGACATGCCAACACACAAGAATAAATGCAAACAGTCTCTGGGCGTTGAATACAGGACTATGACTCAAGATTTTAGAGTGAATCCCAAATGATCTGGACACAGATAAGCTATGGATGGATGGATGGATGGATTAGAATATAGATTTAGATTTAGAATATAATTCAATTCATTTATATAAATTGACACGACTCAAAGGAAAGCTACATTTGGCAATATTTTTCTCTCATGTTATGCCAAAGATGCACTAAACAGTTCCAGCAGGCGAAGCAGTAATGCTAATTAAAGCGGTTATTCAGATGATAACATCTCACCACTAATCCTGGGCATATTGATTATGCTGTCTGGGCCTCAATCCGTGCATCACTCAGGGTTTAAGCGGCCTTTGGAAGCCGCAACACTGAAAGGAAGGCACAAATAAATAACAGATACTACAGCAATGAGCCACGCATGTCAACAACCTGTGGGACTTTTTTAGCATGTGTTTTAATACAGTGTGTTTTTGTGTCTGTCCTTATCCAAACCGCAACTACAAACGAAAGTCAACAGCAAGTGAAAACAAAGAACAGAAGTGGTCCCAGATAAGACTTTATTACTCCCGTCACAAGCCAAGTGTGTTTGCCTTTGTTGGTCCTTTTCATTAGAAACACTTTCATGTTGTTTCAGGAATGCGTACATGGGTAGTTTAAGATGGTAAGACAAGGTTAGGTTCACCTGATTAACTGCTCGGTGCGTTTAGGCGCGGTCAAAACGACCTGCTGAAGTTCAAACTGCTTCAAACTGGATTCTTGAACGTGAAAATCGGTTCACTGCCCCAAATGACCTCCACAGCCATCAGATCTCATCACAATAGAGCACCTTTGGGATGCGGTGGAAGGAGAGATTCGCATCGTGGATGTGCAGCAACCGTGCGACACCGTCGTGTCAATATGGACCAAAGGTGAGGAATGCTTCCAGCACCTTTGTTGAATCTGTGCCACAAAGAATTGAGGCAGTTACTAACAAGGTGGATGCAAAGTGACCAGTGAGCGTACAGATGTCACGATGGGGCCAGAACAAAGTTCAGGAGGAGACCAGAATCATGCTGGAGACTCGTGCTTCTAGACTATAAAGTTTATAAAACTTCCCTATCATCCATCAAATAGCTTGTTAAATTTTAAGTGTGCATCAAATTGGTGGATCGCTGATGTCAGCCACAACATCAAGTTTTTTCCACTTGGTCGCAGAAAACAAGCTTAAAGTAGAGCATCTGATACAACATCTGACATGTTATCACCTTATAAAATTTTCCATTGTGAGCATGCTGGAAAACAATTGCTTTTTTATATAGTTTGAAGCCTTAAAACTAAAATAAATGAGCAGCGTGCTGCAATCCAATTCTGTAGTTGCGTTAGCCAAATGGAGTTTGTGCAGAGTGTGCGTGCACGCGCACGGTTAAAAACAGCATCCATCAAGATGAGTAACAACTGGGCTAATTGAGAACCTTTGCAATGAATGAAAGCTAATTCAATTCTACTGTGCCAGTGACAGAGTGCTTTCAGACGTTGATTTATTTTGAAATTAGTCATGCTCGTCAGTTCACCCCTGACCCCAGGAAGCACATAAAACAGCAGGAAGTTTACACAAGCCCCAATTTATATGTGACGGGTGACACAGGGCCCGTATATCCGCCGCGGTCCCATCGTGCAGGCACTCTAATCTGATAAATGGGCCTTTGTTTCACATGAATTTATTTATCATGTGGATTTACAGCGGGTGTGTGCAGTATTTGGTATCTAGAGTGAGTACATTTTTCATTGAGTAGCATCACGCAGTTGTAAAATAAAGCCATTAAAAATATATGGCACTATTAATCATTGAAATCAATATAAATTGGACACAATTTATTTAACTAGGTGCTAGAAAGCAAAACCATATCTTATAAGGAAATGAAACAAGCCACATAATTTTGGGAAGACAGTATCCCCTGCCCTGGAGCCTCACTAGGCTTCCAGTCTAATAACAGCTGGATGAAGTCAGCTTTTATCAAGGAATGACAGAGATAACACATTTAATGTTACATCTGCTCAATACTGCAACTGCAGCTCCAAAATGTAGCTATTTATTGAATTATTTCTTCCAGTTTACAGCAAAAGAATGAAAATGCATTCTGGTTTTGGTAGAAGGGCACGAGTGCAGCAGCCTTTTATGGCAAGTAAACCTGCAAGGGGTGTGCCTTGTGTTCAATAAATAATAAATATGAGCTGCTCTGAACCAAGAGTTACAAGGCCAGGACATGCCGACAACAACGGCCTACAAAATCACAGGCTGAGACATAACTTGAACCTCTTCTTGTATTATGCGCTTCCCTCCGCAGGTGAATGGCTTTCGTGGGTGTCTGGGGGCTGGTTGGTCGGGGGAATGCAGGGTGAAGGTGAATGGAAGAAAGCCTGCAGGTCCTTTGGGGACGGATAATTTGAGGTGGGTGTCTGGCATTTGAAGGTTCACGGTTCACGGGGAGCTGACGAGATTGCAGCTCCATGGGGAAGTCTTTGGTGTGTCAAAGGGTTTGTAGCCACCTTCCAGTCCCAACACATGGGAACTGACATCATGCATCTGTGTCTAATGCCAGGGTCGGGTAAGGGATATGGCTTGACCCTTGACCTTTGGTGAAATTCAGCCATTCGTCACGCGTCGCTGAATCACGAGCTCTGGCTCCTGGCACATCTGTTCATAATGCAGGTAACGCACGGGGGGGCTGCAGCTTCCATGAATCCAATCTGCTGATATATAAATTGATCGCAGTTCTTACCCACACTACAGCAGAAGGTACTCTCCTTTGAACCTAAAACAACAGTGATAGTTTAAAATACTGCTTCCTTTTTTTTATGCTCCATCTGTCTTTACACTTCAAACACTGTCATGATTGTATCAAAATGCCCCATTTAGCAGCCCACTGGTGTTTAAAAGGATCATGAAATGGGGTCTTTAAGGAACTTTATTGTTTACATTATCCAAGATGAATGACACTAGGTCCCGGTTAGAACACGCTTTGTACGTGTTACTTTTTGAAAGGCTTTCTTTAAAACCCACACAGTTATACACTCTCAATGATGGTCACAGAACAGCATACATTACCATGAGGTTACTGTATATTAAAAGCCTGAACATGCTGGATAAAACAATGGCAATTTTTTGGTATAAAAGCTGCAGGCTTTTTCTGCCCGACCACCACCAGCTGTTTCTGTTCTGAAGACTGTGAGGCTGAAACCAGGCTGATAAGTTGCTGAAGCAGTGTCTGTTGAGTCAGCGTGAGCTGTGGCTAAAAACTAGGATTTTGAAAATGAAAGAATAAATCCGGGGCTTGTAATAAAGAATAAGTTTAATTAGCCACCTCCTTTATTTCTGCTTGAGGCAAGGACTCGGGGCTACATTTATTCCTACCTTGATTGCTGCCAGTATAACAGCAGATTGAATCATCTTTAAAGTGGAACACTGACAGTGTTCAAGTGTCAAACTGCAGTTCCTTCGACTTCTAATGTACCCAGCTGCTTACGGTTGGGTCCACTGTTCAATTTCTTTGATATATTTTTCCTTTAAGCCTGTTTTTCAGAAGACAAAATAATTATCTAAATTCTAGCATATTTATCATAATGACTTTGAGATCAAACTAGCTAGCTAGTTAGCCCTAACGTTGACAGTTCCACTCTCTGATCCAAATCCAAATGTGGCTACAATCTTCAAAAAAACCAAGATAGCTACAAATGCAGTCATGGTGCCTATAGCCATTAAATTTTACCTAAGCTTACAATAGAGTTATAAGACTCTTGCTAAATGAGTTGAATCTGCTACTGCATGCTAACTTGCGACAGATCTGCAGCAAAACCAGAACATCTGCATCTTCGTCAATCTGTGATTGTCACCGGCTGACAGCCGACCCCGACTAATAATTAAGGTTCAGTCGGATAATCGCGACTGTTCAGAATTGACACTGAGTTTAAAGCCGGGAACGCCCACAGACTGTAAATGACTGTGATTCAAACTGAGCGAAGTGACAGCTATCGAGTGACCTCGTTGCTCTGAGATGATCAAGAAGAAAAATCCCCTCTTTACCTGATTGAAATTCCTGCTGAGGTGGTGCAGCAGTGATCCACAGCGGCAGTCAGACAGCAGGAACTCAGATGAAGAACGATAGCAGATATCAGTCCTACCTCAAGAAGATTTTTATCTGTATCTCCTTCCTATACACCATCTGCTTAAGGCATGAATTATGATGGATGGTTCTGGGGTGGACTCTGCTTGTTGCAACAGGCTTTGGCTTCAGCTTTTTTTTTTTCGTCCAGATTGTGTGTTTTATCTCATTTTGATCAGTGACTGAGGGCGTTTGCTATTCAAAGTAATCGCTGCAGGGTCTCGTCAAAGTTCGTACTGCTAGCCAAACCAGGAAAATGCTGCTGATTGGAGAGTTTAATTGGAGGTTAAACCAACATGTTCCTATCATGAGGTATTGTAAAATCAACTAAAAGGAAAACCAACTTTACCCAGTCATTAGCCAACCTTGCATTTTTATTTTTTTTGCTCTTTATTAATTGTTTACACCTTAGTTTATAATATTTATTCATCAAGTTGTATTTTTCACTTCCAGAGAATGTGCACTTGTACGGCACGTGTAATTTTACAGCGTATGAAATGAGGGAATGTGACACAGTGACAGTTCAGGAAAATGAGCGAAGAAATCCAATAAAGCAGTAACGGGATGGGAACTGGTCTGGAGAGTTAATGAGCAGAAGCTGACAGACCAGCATGGACTCTGTGATTAAGCACTGTTGCATCTCACACTGCTCAATCTTAAAGTTTGTCATTTGTCACAATAACTTATTAAGCTAATGGCCCCCAGCTGAACGGACGTGTGTCCGAACTGCAAATATCAGTCTTTCACTATGAAAAAGGGGAAAAGAATGAGAAGAATTCGTACACACAAAAAGACGTAATGAATGAGAGTTAATGTGCGGGAAGGAAGGAGGAAGCTAGAAAATGTGTTCCCTAATTTTCAAAACAGAATCAAACACTTATACTTGCACTCTTTGTTAAAAGGTAAGTAGAGGTTCCAGCAAAATTAGAAGATATATCATGAGCAGCTAGGTTGGTTTTAATATTCTTTGATGATTCTAATTATTCTCTATCATTGCAAAGCCTTTTTTTTTTCCCTGCTCTTCCAGCCGGCAGACACTGCCAGCGTCTCCAGAGAGACAGGAGAAGAAAAGGTGCGCCAGAAAAAAAATGGCCTTCACCTAATTTTCTGCTTATTGATGTGATGTAATTATAGCCCGTACTGGGTTTCAGCAATACATGTAGCCTGTGCTTTCATCTTTAAAAAAAAATGCAGTATAGATCCATTGGAGATCAAAAGGTCAGAGGTGTTGATGTAATGATAAAGATATGATTTATTATGACTATCAACACATCTTTTCACAGTCTGGTTTTACTGAAAACCTCAAAGCCAAAACCTACTTCAGCTTTCTTCCTGCCTAGATGCTTCAAGACTTCAAGACAGGTAAGCTTGATGCTGCCCATACTTATTACATTCAGAGAGCATCTGAGTGACCTCAGAGTGGCTTAGCTTAACACCCTCAACACCCTCTTTGTGCAGTTTTAACCCCTGCCGTCAGAGGGGAAGTAAGCTTTCATTAATAGGGCCAAATTTAAATCGATATCTGGGAAAATGTGTTTACCTTGGATGTAGACCATTTCACTAAATATATATATATATATATATATATATATATATATATATATATATATTTTTTTTATTTTCAT
>JAVDPK010000658.1:2118905-2150050 GCA_034780415.1 Cichlasoma orientale
ACAATGCACATATGAAAAAGCGGCATCTTGAATTTGAGTAATTCCACACATAAACGCTCGACACGACTCCAGTCATGAGCAAACAGATGTGGAATGCATGCTGTATGTGTCATACAGTGAGAAAACTTGGAAGCTACTTCAGGAAGAACTCAATTTCAAAACCTAAATTCAAGATGATGTTTGTAATTTTCTGGAAAAAGAAATCTTGCTGATCTCTATAATTTCAAATTTAACAGACGGCGTCCATATCAGAAAATCAGGAATGATCAAGAAATGATTATTGGAGGTCATTTCCAAGTCCTGATACAGAACTTTCAATATCCTGAAACTGCCTTAGAGACAAGTAAACATAAATCTCACTTGAGGCTTCTGAAAGCTGCCACTGAATACCACAACTGCTATAACAGAGGCTTTTTAATATGTAAGATCATTAAGTTTATTAGAGTAATAAAGATGCGGATGTGAATGTTGTTCACTATAAAATCTATTAAGACTTCAGGCTTGAACTCTGTGCTACTGTGGAAATGTGCATCACATGCACATGTACAGCAGCTACAAGAAGCAGGAAGTGGGGATAAATCATAGCCAGACTGTATTAGTTCCTTTGTGGAAGTTGATGCCTTCAGTAGAGAACTTTTAATTTGATTTAGTGTTTTCCCCACCCACTGAGATGGAAAAGTGGAAGACAGGAAATGATGTGCAGAGATGAGAGAAGAGACATATATGAGAAATAACCAGTACAGTGTGCCACGTAAAACTGGGGCAGAGAGGCTTTAAGCTATAGAGGAAATTACAAGGAGGTGCTGTCCCAATAGTGTGATACTGTTGACGCACTACTTGCAATACTTGTTTGCAGGTTATTTAATGATATTAAGTATTGTGCAAAAGTCTCGAGCCACCTCTCATTTCTTTATGTTTTGCTTCCAAGGAGTGGTCCTGAGCAACACGTCTCCAGGCTTTCTGGATCTTTAGGAAATTTGTTACTAGCAGACTGTTGCAAAAATTTTCTTTAGTTAAATCTACAAAAAATACCAACAATAACACAGTTCGGCAGGCATAAGGTGGTATTTTTGCAGGAACAGGATGGTTCCTTAAGACCTGTTAGCTGAAAAGTTGGCATATTTCAGCATGGTGAACAGTGCATTCTTAAAAGATTTAAGGGAAATGGACAAGTGGAGGAAAAAAGAAAAAAGAAAGGGCTAAAAAAAAAACTATCCACAGCAGACGAACATTCACTGAAGTCTTATTGGAAAGGGTCTCGGTGGAAGGGTGGCTGTCAAGAAGTCATTCTTAAGAAAGGGAAACAGAGAAAAGGCTGAGGCGTGTCAAGTTATGCAAGAACTGAAAATCATTGGCAAGAAGGTTAAGCTGCTTGGCTAGCACTGGTGCTACCTGTGCATTCATTCATTGTGATATTAAACAGGATCCTAGTGTTGGCTTCTGGACAGCCAACTCCTTAGCTTAGCTTTCAGCCCAACAAATACTGAACAAGCCTCAACGTATCCTGTTTTATTGTGTATATTACTCTAAATCAGATCATAGTTTATAATAAAAAAAAAGACTTTAAACTATTAACCAAGACCACAGACTCAATGAAATGTTTACTGAGATAATTAATAGAGTGAGAATGAAGGTAAAATAGTCAGATTTCTATAAAACCAGACTTCTTTTTGCAATCAGATGAGTCACCCACTCCTGGCCATTAGAAAGAATGCAGGTTGAAAGCATTTCACATTGGCTTTTTAGACCTGGTAGTATCTTTCTTTTATAGAGTCAGTACAGTTACATTAATTACCAAATTAATTTCCAGCCAATTAATTTATAGCTCGTGCCTTTCTCCGGCCATGATTGACAGGAGAGGCATTTTTCAAGTGTCACGTAGAAGCAGACAAACCAAAACAACAAATCTGTGCAGGGAGGGAACTGAACATAAGTGCAGATCTCCGATAAGAGGCTAATTGTAAGTTAGCACCAAATCAAATATGTGGGCTCCTCACACCCCTACTGCCATTTCATTAAACAGGGTGCTGTGGGGATCCCTTCTGTTTTCTTTTCTTTGAGCTATTGTGACTTTTTACTGTGTGCACACTATAAAAGTGAAAAATGTAGGGAAAACCCGAGTGACGGCATGCAGGCGGATTCAAGGTTAGATGGAACAAATAATTAGTCAGCGGACAAATGAGTCACTTTAACGAGCTCACTAATCGTTTCCTTTCTTTAGCTCATCACCAGCTCTGTCCTGTCCCTTTTCATCTTCTCTTAGTCCCTCTTTTCGGTGCCAGCCTGCGCTGGACCTCATGTTTCATCTGCAGCGTGAGCTCACGCACCTCTGATATCTTGTGAAAATTATCCTCTCACAGAGAAAGTCACACTCCAGACTCCCCGTACGCCACTGTGCCGCAATGTATGTATTCCAGCTGATGACTTCAGACACTGAGAAAGAGGTGCGGGGAGATTTCGCTCCAGATGTTTTGACACAGAGCGTGACTCTGGCAGAATTCCTCGCCTCTTTTTGCCGGGGTGGCCAAACTCCTCGATTAATCTCTCAAAGTGAGCTGTTGAACGTGAAGGACTCTGCGGAGTCCTGTTTAGCATTTATCAGATCTGCCCTTTGGTGCATAGCAGCTAATTAGCGTCCCATTATTCACATCTCTGCCTTTTGTTTTTCCTCACTTTCGCAGAAGTGTCGGTCATGAGTACGCCACGGCTGCACAGATGGAAGGAACATATGTAAACTCAGAGCAGCTGCCCTGATGGGGGGAAATAATCTGGTTTGATTTATGCAGTAATAAATGTGCGTGGCACAGCCAACTGATCACTTAGTTAAAAAACACGTTGCAGGGTATTGCTTTGGTTATGCACGTTTAATATGAACGGTTTTATTACAAGACAGCAGTTGAAGAATGCTGGACAAAATGTCAGAACAGACACTGAGATACTGTCGGCACTGAGAAAGGACTTTTTTGTCTGAAGCCTTCTGGCGTCCAGCACTTTTTGAAATAGAAATCATTTGCATATTCATAGATTTGTGTGGAAAAGTAGGTCTTTATTTGTCCCAAAAATGTCTTAAAGGTAATTTTATCAGGACAAATCGCTGCAATGTTCACAGTTAGAACTTTATGTCGTCGGTCACTTTAGAGAGAATTGGTGTAATTTGCTTGTTGTGTACCTTGTGATAAGTTTATTTGTATATCACTTTTCAAAATCAGGATTACAAATTAGTTCCCAGAAATACAGAACACACGCATAAACCAGGAGGAAATTATAGAGAAATTACAGATCAAGTCAAGGACCATGATGAGCTAAGACTGATTTCCTCAGGCAGGCCATTCCGCAGCTGAGGGGGCCTAACAGCAAACGCTCGATCGCCTTTTGTCTTCGAGCGTGAGGTGGGAACAGTTAACAGGTTTCTGCCGAGGATCTGAGGCTGCGCGCCGGTGGGTACGGGAACAGCAGTTCGAGTGTGTATAATCTGGGGTCAGGACATGAAGAGCTCTGAAAGTAATAAGTAAAATCTTAAAATCAGTTCTAAAAATAATGGGCAGCCAGTGCAAAGTAATTGTGACTTCAGTTCTGGTTCTTGTAAGAAGTCTGGCTGCTGCATTTTACATCGTCTGAATACAGTTTAATGCTTTCTGATTGATGCCTGCTAAAAGGCCATAATAACAATGTAACCAAGAGGAAATAAAAGCATGAATGAAAGGTGGTTCCTTAGGTGGTAGTAACATGAGTGTGTGACTTTCTTTATGTTTTCTTGAGGGTAAAACCTGCAGGTTTTAGAAATCTACAATGCATTATAAATCAAAAACCTGAAGGACCTGCCGTGTGTGAGTTTACTCTGGTTGCTTAATTGTGTTTTTCAGTTAGGAAAACGCAAAACCATGAAAAAAAAACCCTGAAAAATAAAATATAACACTAGTGGTGACAGTATTTTAGTGTGTTAGTGTTGACCGTGTGAGTCGGCAAGTGCTTAAACGTGCATGTGATAAGGCGAACACCGCAGGAGGTCCTCCCTTAACCTTGGTCTGTGCTTTTAACATCAGCATGGCAAATGCGTAACATCTGCACTGCTAATGAGGGACAGGTTTTTCAAAGGCACATGTGTGCATGGCCAAGAGATTAAGTGAGGAGAGCATTTCGCGCACAGCCCTCGTCAGACGCAGTCTCTGCATCAGAGGCTTTGACTGGATGCTAAGTAACCAGACTCAAGACAGTTATCATAATATTTTGCAATAAAATACAACAACATTTGACCGAATTAATCTGTTTTACAATCACTCACCGTAAGACAAAGACATCTATAATTATATCTCGTGTCAAACAGCACACCTGTCTGCCATTCGTCACCCTCACTTTGGCTCACCGCTCTCATCAAGTTAATTTACTGCCGTGGCTCTGTCATGGGGGCCATAAAAAGATGTGCCTCATCTCAATTTTGCTCTCACCCACCTCTTTCTATTCTTCTCCTTCTCCACCTATAAGGGCCGCGTCTAGCCTTCACGGACCAATGAAAAACCTGCGCCGCTCTAGCGGGCCATCCTGACACTTTAATTGGAGAGGCGTAAATCTGGCTCTATTGTCAAGAAGAGGGGTAATTATTTCCTCCTGTCTGAGCCACCAGTGAACCCCTCTCTCCTCCCCCTGTTTTACTTTTTCTCTCTGTCAGATGCTTTCATCAGAGAGCTGGCTCACACACCACCCTTTATTTTCTGTCTTTGCTATGTTCTAATTTTTAGCAGCCTGCTCAAATATTTCCATAAAACCGCCTTGCTAAAGTGTAAAATCCTTAACACGATGCCTCATATACCTGCAATGAAGTGGTGTGTGACATCCAGCTATGGGGGGATAAAAAAAAACTTTCTTAAAAGAAAAAAAAAAGGTCAACAGTGTGTCGTATCTCTCTGCAGCTTAGGGTGGGAATCAAAGGCTCGGTGTGAGTGTTACCTGGTGTTAGTGTTCAGTTTTAGGCCAGACGCCTGACGCCTCTGGTTTCTGCTTGTGTTGAAGCTGCAGAATCTGCATTGGAATAAATAATTGTGTTGAATCACGTTTGGCAGGGTTTAGTTACACAGTACAGCTTTATAAGCTTCCCCATGCTGGCCGTGCTTTCCTTAATGAGATCATTTAAAGAAACTGTTTGTTAATAGTGATTTTTTTTTTTTCCAGTTTTTCAAAATTGCTACACGCTCAGGTTCAGGTTACTTTATCTGGTCTGCAGTGAGTGAGTCATCCATCCTCACGTGCACATTTTCAAAACAAACACAGACAACAGACAAGCAAACACAAGATAATGCATAAATAAATAAATATTAGTACAGAATCGTCTCGGCATCATGTCCGATGGCAAAACTGAGCTTCTGGAACAAAGCTGTTTCCAAACCGTGTTGTTCTGCTCTTTGGGACTAGAAGCCTTCATCCAGACACATGAAACTGAAGCCGAGCATGAAAAGAGTGCAAGTGATCAAATCAAATAAAACCAGCTAACTGTGACTCACCAGTTTAGTGAGTTTTTGTAGGCAAAGCATGACACCAAGGAAAAGGATTAAACAGAGTCAGTAAAGGCGCAAATAAAATTAAATAAAATCATCATGGTTTTATGAGCATGGAAAAGAAAAAGTTCCCTCAAATGTGACAGATGCTGGTGCCACTTTTGTTTTTGCACACGGCTTCATTGTTTGCCTCAAAGTTTAGTTTGGAGTCGGTGATTGTTCCAAGATATTTATAAGACCGAACACGTTCCACCCGGCAGCTGTCTCTCAATGGCCGTGGCCTCTTGTGTATGAATACATTTTCTGACAGTGTTCATATCCTTTGTCTTAGATATGTTTTAACTGAAGATATGACTCATCACCCCATTTAACAAAAAAATCAGTGATGGGTTATGGCTGGTCTCATTATCCTGGAGCATGACTAACAATAACAGGAAGGGTCATCTGCATGTTTTAAAATGATCCTGTTCTACCTGCTCTGACACGTGTTTTTGAACAGCACCAGTTAAAAGTTGGGTTAGTGCGTGCAAACTTTTGACTGGTTCTGTAAATTATAAAGGAAAGATCAACATTTCACACGCTTATTCTGCAAGACTGCATTAGAAGTAAATAAAGGAATAATCTGGTTTTTTTTATCCAAAATAGTGGGATTGTGCCGAGGATGGCAATGCCGTCTCTCCAGGCACCACTTGAAGACTATACTGGCTTTAGTGATCTCCTGAGCGACCAAATTTTGGATAAAAACCTCTTATATTTAATATAGATTTCCCCCAATGGCAAACTGAAATCTTTTTTGAGCCCATGTTTTTCTAATAATACAATAGTTTCTTTGGTTCACAACCTGCAAGCTCAATATTATTACTCAAGAGCACTAAAAGGGATCATCATATCTTAAAAAGTCAGAACTAATCAGAGCTGGCTACACAGACGTTGACTCTAGTGATGTCACACAGTGCCGAGCATGACTGTAGGTTATGTTTGAACCGTTTTTTAGTAAGAAACTCCTTAATTAAGTATTATTTGATTTGCAAACTTTCAACCACGTGGCAATTAAAATAGTTTGTCACCATCTGGAAAACAAAAAGGCCGATAAAAGTAGAAATAAACAGAAAACATCTGATTTCATTTGCATCACAGAAAACAGTCTGACTGTTGGATCGCCCGCAGATTAACGCGTCTGACCTTTTGGGCTTCACCCTCATACTGTGTGAGGCAAGCGTCCTCTGCCTCTCTGATGTTTAGCGCTGTGCATGTGATCTGTTTGCTGTCTAGTTAACGGAGAGAGGGAGGACGATCGTGGAAAGGAGGGGTGGGGAGGAAGAGGAGGAGGAGGAGGAGGGGGACTTCAGTGGAGAGTGTGTAATAGGACACCCGCTCTCTCTCTGTCTTTTCGTTCTCCTCCCTCTCTCCTCTCCTCTCCTCTCCTTTCCTCTCTCCTGTACTCTCTCAGTCAAGTCTGCCCTGTGAGCACTTAGATGGAATAGCAGCATTTTTCTTCTTTGGTGTTATTAGAGGATACTGGAAACAGGGGAGAAATACGATCCTGCCTACTCCAACTTGGACCAGCGCTGGAGGAAGCTCCTGAGAGGTGAGTCACTGACCAAGGTCTGATGCGTTCCTGTCTCTAAAGGTAGAAGCTTTACCTGCCTTCTGCGCGCCGTACTTTTCTGTAGTGGATCTCGCGGTGGATGCAGAGACGAGTTGGTAGGCAGCAGGCTAACAGGTGCAGAGTCCCACCACTGAGAATTGGTAAAAAAGGGCTGGAAGTAAACTCAATCTGACTATAGAAGCGTGTGCCAGATCACTTGGTGCTTCTTCTAAATCATGTGTGGTATTACATCAGACTTCTGTGTCATGCTTTATTTCCCACTCATGTGCCTGCTGAACAAATACTTCTAATGAAATATGAATTCCCAGAATATGAGGCACGACTGTTCATTACCCTGAAGCAAAAACATGACTTTGGTTTCTTCACTGATCTAAGTTAAGTTTTTTCAAGTAGTGGACACGCACGAGGTTTGAAATCAAAAGATTCACGTTGTTTAGCGTGCTGTTCTGAAGTTTAAGTGGTTGAAATACACACTTTTAGCTGTGCCTGCGAGTCATGTGTGCAGGGGAATGTGTGGCTGTAATAGAGCTGCTGACAACCCAATGACAGGGTGTGGTATGAACGCACACCGTCCTGTTACGACACAACTTGTTCATTTAAATTCTTGCTCTCTTGATCGAAACGCTGGGAGCCCAACAATCCACTGAGTTCTCTGCTTTCATCACTATTAGTTTTTGAGCCTCCAAAAACTGCAAGATGGGAAATTCATTAGGCTGCCAGCCAAGCAAAGAGCACAATAAACATAATTATCGTTACACCCCACTGGAAATATAACTCTCCGCTCACTCACTTCACTGACCTGCTTTGTGAGAAGACATTTAATTGGTGTTACAGAGATTCCTGGCACACTGAAGCCCTGGAATTTCTGGGCCGAAAAGCTCAAAGAATTTAATCAGAGAAGTTATTATTTTTGTTCATGGCAACAAACAGCAAAACATCTTTTACTGGGACACCCTTTCATCGAGGGGAGCGTCACGGTGCTCAGTGTGATGGAGAGTGAGCTCATTCATGTATTTGGTGCGGCACAGCGAAGTGTCTAAACCCAGTCTCATGGGGGATATCACAGTATGCGCGTGAGACTCCCCTGAGGATGGGTTTAGCAGCTGTGAGACCAACATGTTCATGCCAGAGCTTCTCCGTGGGGAGATCACCAACTCTCTGAAGGGAGCAGGGAGTGGTGGGTGTGGACGCTCAGCGGCTCAAGAGGTCAGTTCACCTAAAATCCGGGAAAATATTGCTCACAGTTGTCTGTCAACCTTAACTTCTGGGTTCTTGCTTTCTATAATATCTACACGTGACAACTGCAGTATGGCTTATGTAAGTGAAAGATCACAATGATGGTAAATGGACAAGGTTTGGTACAAAAATACTTTTGCACCAAAGAGCTGTATGCTTAAAAAAAAAAAGTGAAACTTAACCATGTGAGTTGAGCCGGGCCATCATGGAAAAGATTCAAGTTTGATATTTGACCTGGTAAAGTCCAGAAGCTGCAAATGAAAAAGATAGGGTGCTGCAAAGTCTTGCTTGGCCTCGCACCTCGAGTATTCATTTTCTGGTCCCCTGCTATTAACGCGGGGACGCATCAGATGCTCCGTTTTAAAGTCAATATAAGACTTGAAGGACCTGCGAAACTGCTCCAATTGTATGTGATGAAGGCAGAAATCTCAGTGAGCACGTCGAGTTTTATTTGAAAACTGGGTGACCAGGTCTTTTAGGGACCGGATCTTTTGGGGACAGATTTCAGAGCGGGGCAAGTGCGAATGCCTGAGCTAAAGGGGAGGGCGTGTGTGTGCGTGCATGAGGGTGTGTCGATGATGCAGCAGGAGAGGGGCTGCGGTACAGCGGCTGGGGCCTTCTGCCCCGTGCTGTTTTATTTCTCTCAAGTGCAGCCAAAGACATCTCTCCCCTCTGCAGCTCTCCATATGTTTTCCTTATGCACCTGAAAAGCAGAATTCCACTTTAGCTATATATCAGTCACGCTGCACTCCACCTCACACACATATTTAACCTATTTGTACACTACACCCCAAAATGAAATTTTCATAGCAATCTTGCAGCTTTCTTATCTCTTGTCCATCAATTTTTTATTGCACATCTATAAGGCATGACATCAGAGATTTAGTCTGTGAAATTTTTATTTTGTTTTTGCATGTGAAAGGGTCTTTTTTTTTTCCCCCTGTCTAGTGCACTGTGGTTCTGTACAGCACAGGTGGTGGCGCAACCAAATGAGTGGTTAAAAACAGCCGAGCCTTTCTCCAGCAGTGGAGTTTTTCCTTGCAGGAGTTAGCGCCCCACAGGCAGAACGGTACCTGCCTCTATCAATAATTGAGCTGCTTTTGTCCTGTTATGGAAAAGGAATGAGAAGAGGCTGAGGGGAGAGTTTCTCCAGCAGCTCTTTTGTGCAGATTTAACTCATCCATATTTAAGAGAGGTACATTTGCAAGGATATAGTAAGTGATGGGATTTAACTGGCATGTTGTGTTTTTATCTCTTTCTTTGTTTGGTGTAGTTTGTTTAGCGTTTTTCTCCGTAAGTCAGCGTTTCTGGACCTGCGAAACAATTAACTGTAAATACCAGCAGTGTGCTGTGTATGGTGTAGTCGTCTCAGAAAAATATTTACTCTCTAGCGACGTATGAAAGCGTATTTTTAAGCAAATATTTAAATTTAACATGTAACAAAGTTCAAAGCTGCACTAATCAGTAACACTGCTAGATAACCAGTAGGTCAAATTTGTTGATGGATCAGGAGCAGCTCGAGGTTCAGCATCTGGCCCAAGGAAACTTTGGCACTCGGGCTGGAGTCGGGGATCAATCCACTGACCTTGCGATTGGTAGATAGCCCACTCTACCACCTGAGCCACAGCCACCCACAACCAATAACAAACACGGTCACCAGTGGTTTCAGTCCATTTCCTAAGTAATAGCAACTCTCTGTTAACCTTCCAGCAACAATCTTTCCACTAGTTGCAAACAAACCAGTTGGTTTATGTTTGGCATGGATAGCATTTCTGGCACGAGCGTCTCAGTTTTCCATTGTATTTCTGTTATTATTTCTTATTATTATTATTATCCTTGCATGGTGGTTTAATGTCCATAAAATTAGGAAAATTGCATGCAATTTTGCAAAACAAAAGCTTGCTGTATATTTAACTGGGACATCTTTTGAGTCATATCTTCGGTAGGTTTGTGGCACATAAGCAGTTTTTGTAAGTACGGCGGGTCAGGAGACACAAATATGAATGCCGTAAACATTGTTTTGTTTTTAGCACTGAAGTATAATGGAAACATGTTCTCAGAATCCACTGTTTTCTCTCCAAAACCTCTCCAGCAGCAGCGGTGACTGGTTCTGGTTCCCGAGTGGTGCAGCTATGGGCAGGCCGGAGGGGTTGGCCGGGCCACCTCTGGTGTCAGCTGTGGCGTTTTCCCTCCTGGCTCTCTCTTTCCTCTGCACCGGGGTCTCCAGCCTCCCACAGCCCCTGCCAAGAGTCTTCCTTTCCTTTGAAGGTAAGAAAAAAAATGCTCATCAACTTAAATTGTCATGATCGTCTTGTGATGTAATGAGTTTGCACTGATGCCAGGTCTTGGATGGAGGATTATCAAGTCAAGCTATGGGCTACATTTTAACAGAGTAGAATAGGACACTCAGGCTCTTAAGCAACTATGCTGGAATATTTAGTTTGTTTGTTTAGTCTTGTTTTTTGGATCAGAGTTTGGAACCTTTCCCATCTCATTTGCCCCAGGCCTTAAATTTCCATTTCAGGGCAATCCTTGTCTATCCATTGTCTTCCTGTGTGTCTACCAAAAGGAGGAGGTGGCGCTGCCTGTCAGAACTACTCTGTATCTGTTCCTAGTTAAACTTTAATCATACCACTCTGTACTGTGGCCATGTGGGTATTGTTGCTGCCTCTGGTTTTGATTCTCCTGTTTTATTCATTTATTTCTCTGATTATTTTAGGATTTCTTTTTTTATGCTGCGTTGGTTGGATGGGCAGGTTTAATGTGCGAGTGTGCGTCTGCCTGTGCATGCTCGCGCGAATCCGTGGAAAGGATAGCGGATCACTCGTGCCCCTGAGCTTCGAGTGGTGCAGTAACCTTTTTTTTTGCAGTAGCGGGATAGTGTGCAGGAGCTGAAGGAGACGTTTGATCACCTTTCAGTACCTCTCGCCGTGGATTAGGCAGCACAGAGCAGCTGAGGCTGTCCATCAGCAAGGCTTCTGCACTCAGATAGTGAGTGAAGCCTTGCAGTATATGTCTAAAATAGGTCTAGTTTTATTTTGTTTACTTTTTCTCTTCAGTTGATTAGATTTTTCTTAGTTTTGGCCGAGAAACGTGCTTTTCAAATTTCCCTTTCCTTGTCTTTTATTCTAATTTCTTCCTCTGTATTTCTTTTCCTTTTATGGTTTCATGGTTTTGGTCTATTGCTTATTGCTTCATTCCAGATAAGAACCAGTCTGTGGTCCAGGTCCAGACTGTCTCTGCTCTGCAACCTCTGAGTTGTTCAATATGTCAGTTATCTTTAAGAAAAAAAGCCCAAACTAATGACCAAACACAAGGAGAAAGCTGACATTCTATCTTTGGTTTTGACAACTGAAGTCACATTATTTACTCAACTCTTTTTTTTTCTATTATTATTATTTCGTTACGGTTTCCAAATAGCAATTTAAAAAGGTCACAGGTGGCCATGCTGAAAATCAGCCTGCCTTGAGCGATTGATTCTCTTTCTAACTGTGGATTAGATTCGATTGTTTTGCTTACTTTAAGAGTTTTTCACTGCAGGGAGGACCATAAATGGAGAGTCTGACTTTGCTATCTGACGCACATTAATTCTTCATCCACCTCAGAACTTTATCCTTGATGACTGCCTGGCTGTATAATGATGTAATGTGTGTGTTTTCCTGCGCTACAATTGATACATTTTGATACATTTTGCACACCTGTGTTCACCGCCTGAGTTCTAAAGGGTCGTTATAGGTAGGCTCACCTAACATTTTCTTATCCTTTTTCTGTGGGTACTCTTTTGCCCGTGCCATGGCTTGTTCTAGTGATGGGTGATTGTCCCAGTATTCCTCTGCCATATTTGCTTCTATGACAGCTTCCAGGCTATGTTTCTGCTATAACTGCCTTATATGCTTCTGTTACCTAGAAGAAGAATGGCAAAAGCAAAAAGAGGTTTTTTTTGCAATGCCATTCTTCTACCATCTGTTTCCTGCTTACACTGGCACAAGTGTGCCCGGAGTGAATGGTCTGCGTGATGTGTTTACAGTCATCTTATTATGTGTGAATCTGTGGAAATACCAGAAGTAGATCAGTCACAGTTACTGCAATGGCATCGCCCTGCAATATGCAAAAAATACAGTTTCCTACTTTTACCTTTAGTTTCTTTGTAATGCTACTCTTAATAAATATGTCTGAAACTGGGGGGCATTCTGTGAAGCACTCAAGTGCTTGAACAGTCACGGCGCTGGCTTTACAAAGAGCAGCCCTGTCTGAGACTGCGAGTGCACAGGACCAAGGTGTTTGCCAGAAAAACACTAAAGAAAGGATTCTGTTCCAAAGAATAACAGCATGGAAGATTTTGGTTAAAAGTAGTCACTCTCAGAGTGTGATATTAGCTATCTAGCTGGCTGCCTAGTTTATTTAAGATTGAAGCTGTGTAGGCTTAATTCCATCTTTGGTTCAGTACATCAGTAAGTCGAGAGTAAACAGCGATGTTTTAGAGTCACAAAGCATTTGGAATTCGTGGATGCTGGAAAAAGTTTGGCATTGTTGAGCACCAGATGCAAGGAGAGTCTTAGGGAGCAAGGTGGAGGTTCATTTCTTACAAAAACACAGGGGTGGGGTGGGGTGGGGGTGAAGGAGTCAGGGAGTATGTGCTCAGTCCAAAGCAGCCAGAAAGACGAATGAAGAGTCATGGAAGACGTACAGAAGGCTGGTGTCCCGGTGGGGAAGACGGCGCAGGTGGTTTGGCACCTGCTGGGGGTTTAAAAGGTTAGTCATTCATTCTGGATTCTTCTGCTCCCAGATGTGAGGACCAGTTAATTACTGTGAGCTGGAGCGAGCTAAACAAAGAAAATAAACCAGTGGCTGAACTGCACATAGATCATTTCACAACATCTGAATATCCCCTTTCCCTTTTCCTCCTGGTGTCGCTGCCGAAATCCAATCCGGGGATAAGGCAGGTTCGCGGGACTCCCGGCGCAGCCTCACGTCCTGCAAAGAAGTTGCTGTCTCCAACATTCCTCTCCCCCCTCTTTTTATTCGTGCACTCTTCAGGCGAATGCAACCAGACCGCAATTAAAAACGCATAATAAACAGTGAGAAATGCAGCTAACCCAAATAATAAACTCTCCAGCGGTGCCTTTTTCTACTGTGCTGCAGATAATAAACACAGGCCTCCTTTCCTTACAGCAAAATTATTTAGGGATACCCAGTGTGATAAAAGATAATTGCTATACTCCCCTTCACTTATTTTAAGTATCCATTGTTTTCTCAACATTTATTTTGGCCTGCTTCGCGCTGTGTTTGATGTATGTAGTGTGTCAGAATGGGGCTGAAATGCTAACAGTATACAGATTTCAAAGAGAAGCTTAATTGGAGTCAGACAGAGAAATCTAACAACTTTCAGATCAATGTCTGCAGTGTTGCTGTGAGAGGTTCGGCCTCATCAGAACAAAGTTAAAATTGATTTTCTTTTCCAATTCATGAAATCGAGTTTTTAGCCCTTTCATGAAGCCAAGCTTGTTTCAAACTCTAAAAAAGGCCTTCGGGGCCGGCTGTTTTTGGCCTCGGCGCCTCGAGGCAGCAGCTGCAGTAATATTTGATACTGAGAGATAACGGTGTCCTTTCAATGAGCCACAGAGTAAAATATGCCCCCTCATTACATTAACCCTCGACAGTGAAGAATGAAAATTATCCGGTTTGTTTAAATATGATGCCGCGCGGGGTCTGGGCCAGCCTGTCGGGCTTGCAAGGATTTCAAAGCACAGGCGGATCCTCTTTTACTGTAACTGAAAAAATACATTATTAATCGCCCATACCATTGTTATGAAAGAGGAAATTGCCCATAAAACTGCAGAGATGTTCTGCTATAAACATGCTAATTTCTGCTTTAAATCTGGGCTTGTTAACATGGGCGTCTGTCGGGACTGACACACTTTTGCAGTCAGCCTCAAGTGGCCATTAGAGCAACTGTTTTTGGCACATCCGTGTTCGCTTAATTTTTCAGCCCCTGAGGCTGCTGCTTGGTTGAGATGACAGGATTAACATAGTTCTGCTGTGGGTACCAGACAACCTACTACTACTACTACTACTGTACTAAAATACTACTGGGATTCAAAAAGTGGCTTTGTGTTATAGGCGCCATAGGTGACATTTCTACATACCTGTGGGAGACATTATCATGCTGTATAACACTGTGCTTTAAAATGTAAAGTGTGTCATTCAAAATAAGCAGCTTATTGGTTCTGCTACTGTATCAGCAGTTGGCCTAACTGGTGCCAAATGTCATTCAGGCTCATTTACCTCACTGCTGGGCTGATGGGGCAGCGGCCTGTGTTTGTGATCGGGGTCATTTACCCTCATCAGCAGTCTGTTCTGGCAAACTTCCACATTCAATACAATATTAACTTACAAATGTATAGACTTGTCAAGTCAAGCCATAAAACATGTTTATTTGAAAGCGAGCGGGCCATATGCTTTCACGCTAAATGCAGATTTTGGCACGCACGTGTTCGAGAGCCCGGCCGAGACAAAGGGGAGCTTGATTAGGACGGTGCCTGTAGTTAAATCACGCTGTATGAGCCACGCGGGCCACAGCCTGAACAGAACCAGGCGCGGGCATCGGGAACCAGACATCGGCGAGCGGACACGCTCCCTTTCATGACTCATTACTGCGTCCACTCACCGCCCGTTTATTCATACGGGAATAATGCTCATGCGCTGTGGGTGGATGTCAATCTGTTGAGGATGTTTACACGGGGCGAGCGAGTGTCCGCATGTCAGTAAACCTGACAGAGTGAGCGAGTGTTTGCTAATGTTAAGTGCCTGAATGTGCATTCTTTGACTTGATTGCATTTAAGTGGCAAACTTTTCAATGAGTCATTGTTAAAACTATGTGCTTTTCCAGCTTTCTAAACTGCGTGCAGCAGTGAGACACGGTCTACAAACTTTTCTTTTTTTTTTACCTCAAAAACGAGACTTTTTCTTGTGTTTGTTCAAGAGGAGTCTCATATTATATTACACTAACCTCTTATACGATGCCTTAAACATTTTTGTATTATTATTAAGTGAAAATCATGATCATTCAGCAGCACAGACACCAGACTTGACTGGATAACGGCATGCATATTCTCTGGGGATCAACAAAAGATCAAAGGGTCAAAGGGCAACTATGACAAGTGGCCAGAAGCAAACCAGGATGTATCTGACTGTGCCCTGGCACCAACATTTCACCTGCTTGTTAACATCTTCGTTTCTTGAGGAGTAAACATGATGAAGTCTGTGAAGTAAAATCAGTGATGCTCTATTGCTGTGAGGAATTCATGGCAGGCCAAAGCATGAGCCTGTCAGGCTGTCAGCAGACAGAGAGACGTGGTACAAATAGCTATAGGTCAGTGGTGTATATATGAATACCAGCATGCATGTGGCATATTTCTTAAGGGTGTATATGCATTCTCGCACAAACCCACTCATGCCATCAGGTCTCCGTGTAACTGCCTGAGTGACATTTTCTGCAGAAGTATTTGCAAATGTGGTGAGCTCCGGCTAGAGGCTGACAGCCCGTGAGATGTTTGACAGCTCCTCTGTCAGCTGGCCTTTCTCCGCCTGTCTCTCCGTTTTTAGCCATTCCCAAGTCTGACCTTGCAGACCCTGTTGAATGTTTTATTATTCCCTCTCTGCACCATGTTGAAAGGTAATCAATGGCCATTAATGCGAACAAAGACAGAGTCTCTTCAAGGAGAGCCAAGGTTTCTGAAAACGTCTTTAGCGTTAACACAAAGCAGTAATCCGATTTTATGAAAGGATTATGCTTGTTTGCTTCCATCACTTGTTCTGTTATGTAGTATAGTTAAGCTCAGCTTATTAAAGTGTACAATAACTATATTTATATGCAGGTTTTTCTTCACATTTGCACACATAGAATGGCATTTACTATGTCAGAATTAAGGCTTAAGGCACATTTTTTCCCTTCACTGGAACATCAGGACAAAATATCAAATCATTTGGTACTTATGAGGTTCTAGAATTGTTTAAATCAAACCTCAAATGAACAACAATACACAACTTATTGCACCATCTCATTATTTGCTTAAGAAAAACTAAGCGAACACGCAGAAGCCGGGTTGCAGATTTGCTCCTGCGCTTGAGATCATCGTCCTGTTGCGTGATTCAGTTTTGACCGAGCTTTAGCTGTCAGACAGACAGCCTCACATTTGACTGTAGAATACTTAGGTATGCAGAGGCGTTCACGGTCGACTCGTTGCCCGCAAAACAGGCCCAAATCATCACCCCTCCGCCACCGTACGTGACAGCTGATATGAGGTGTTTGTGCTGATGTGCTGTGTTTAGTTTTACGCTGTGCATCACGGCCAAACGTCTCCACTTTGGTCTCGTCTCCCCGAAGGTCATTGTTCCACAAGTCTCGGGGTTTGTTCAGATGCAGCTTTGCAAACCTAAACCGTGCTGCCATCTTCTTTTCAGACAGAAGAGGCTTTCTCCTGGCAGCCCTTCCAAACAAGCCACACTTGTTCAGTTTTTTTCTAATCGTACTGTCATGAACTTTTACATTTAACACGCTGACTGAGGCCAGTTGAGTCCGATATGTAGCTCTTGGGTTTTTTGCAATTTCTCTGGGCATTGCATGGGACCTTGACTTTGGGATGAATTTGCTGGGACATCCTCATCCAGCAACTGTCTTGAATCTTTTCCACTTCTGAATAATCTTTCTCACCCTTCTGCGATTGATGGACAGCAACTTCTCTAAGATTATTGCTGATATCATCGCTTCTTATCGTTGCATCATCACACCCTGAATGCTCCAGAACAGCAAATTTCCAAAACTCCTTCTTTTAAAGAAGTGCTCAGACTTGTTGATGATCATTTAATCAAGTGCATTTGATTAGCGGCACCTGGCTGCTGCTTACCCTCTTAATTCCCATCAAAGCAGTAAAGGTGTACTTAATTTTCATATGCTGCTTCTGCATTTTGGCTTAGTTAATGATACGGTGTAATAGATTGTGTGCTGTTGTTCATTTGAGGTTCTGGTGCTTGCTAAGGACCAGATGGCTTTTTTAATATCCTGATACAAGATATAATTTCAGCCTTGAAGATGGCTGTAGACGGTTTTCCTACATGCCTAGTAAAAACATCAGCTCTAAAAACCCTCTGACCCGTATCTCCTGAAGGCCTCCCCTCCCTCTGAGACTATCTACAAGATCCTTCCTGACAGTAAAAGCACAGAGATTTACTGTCCACTAGAGGTGAATAGTAACTAGAGACTCCTGATATGGGCAGGTGAGAGGTCACAGGCTAAAAGTCACGGCGGCTGTGTGGATTGATTCTGCGCGAAGGATCGACTGCTGGTGACATCTGAAGAGATGCTAATTGAGGCGATGGGATCGCAAACTAGCTGGCGTGCAGGGCGGCGTGATGGACAGTTTATCAGCTCAAGTTTCGTCTCTTACAGGAAATACTAGCTGTCACCTTAGCAGGTCAGCCACGCACCAGCAGTTAACATCACTCTGCCCAAACACGCGCAGGAAACCAAGGGAGAAAATACACTCCGATCTCGCGTGTCACATTTAGATATGGTGTCTGCTTTTTGACGCCAGGGTGAGAGAAGGCATATATTTCGACTCACGCACTCTGTTCGGCCACATGATTCCCATTAAAAATGTCTGGATGTAGATAATTGGTGACAGGCAGCAATCAGGAAATTAATGACACGCAGCAGATATAAAGCCAACAGGGCTTTTGTCCATGACTTGCAGTTGCAGTACAGTAAGTTTCAGAGTGCTGTTTGCATGCTGAGTCCAGCTTTCCTGGGAATTTGGAGTATGTCAGTTGCACAGACAATCGGACGACTTTGTCAGCCAGCACAAGATGTCTTGGGTGGTCTTCTTGTACTAGATTAACATTTTAACTTCCTGACCCTTCTGCCATATTTATATGTCACCATCCATTACAGTATACCACCGAATGAATCCTTGAGGAGAACTGATGGCTAAATGTTCCAGCAACAGCCATTTTTTATCTCTAAAGAGGCTTGGCAGTTGCCAGGATAAAGTCTTTTGCAGACCCAGTATGTGCGAGTGGGTCGGCACGGTGTTAGGTGAGTGCAGCCATCCAGAAGTGAACCCAAGAGCTCTTAGCATTGTCTGGGTAAAAAGCAGCGGTATTTGGCACCAGGTTTGAAGTCAGGCCTCTGCGATGAAACCCATTCCTTCTTGTGAGGAGAGATGAATGAGGAGGGGGCGGTATAAGCCCCTGCTTCAATATTTATCAAGATGAGTGATTGGGGTCCTCCCACCAGCTACCCCTGACAACCACAGAACGGGCTCTGCTTTAACTAAATGGAAAGCGAGCCTCATTAGCATGGAGTTAATATATTCATGCTGGCCTTTCAGGTAAAAAGCCAATTGATGAGGGCTGATTTGCATGAGAGAAACTAAGGCTGGTTTGTAATTGGCCCACCGTTCAACCTTGAAGTGTGTTTAATTAGGTGCAGGGATCCTCTGGCTTGTGTTCACACACTAGTATTAATCAAAAAAACCCAACACTCTAAACACCCGGTCAGTTCGATTAAAGCTGTTCATCCCCGATCCACAGAAACTAAGCTAATATCCCGACAAAATAATCCAATATTGTTCCTCCACGCTGATTTTATCACCATGTCATGTGGACATAAAAGTCTCTGCCGGTGGATTTTCACGGCGGAACTCCCTTATCCGGGGGAATCTAACGAGTTACAGCTGCTGCCATATTTCCCTTAAAAAAAACAAAAAAAAACAAAACGTGACACCACACCGTTTCTATTTCCTATCAAACCGGACGAAGATCCCGAAAGGCTGCTGAAGCGACACCAGCTGAGCGAGCCGGTCTCCACGCGCTTCAACATTACAAATGCCTCTCTCATAAACATCCCGCATATTTTCCAGCCACTGTGAAGTTCCAATTTTTTTATGATGCCGCATTACAACAGACCGCTTCTTGTATCATTATCCCTAACCAGAACCATGGAAGCATTGTTTTCTTCTGGAGTCACCGCTTTAAAACTCGGGTGTTTGATCACGCGAACGATTTTGGGGGCCAAGTCTGTCAGAAAGTCTTTAAAACCTGAGAGAAGCCTCCTTGTGGCAGTGGCATTTCCTCTCCTGGATGTGCAATCACCACAGAAGAAAATAATTGAACTGTGCACTGCAAATTCCTCCTCCGCCGTCCAACATTTTACCCTCGTTTTTTTTCTTTTCCTTCTATGTTTTTCACCAGTCACAGAAAAAAAGGCGTGTTTGTTTTTCACTCTGTGGGACGCCTCGCTCGGTTATTGCACTGAACCCTGCGCCCGCGAACAATCGATTGCCTCAGAGTTTACAGGAGGCTGAATTAACTGCCACACCGATCACAGCTTGTGGCCGCTGCAGATATCTGTTTTTGATATGTCATAGTGACAGCACAAACACAAAAACACAGTCTGCTTTCAGGAAACAAGGGTCTCCATTTCATTTTGAAACTCCAAATAGGATATGAGTCAGAGAAGATCTCATATGATCTATGTTTACAACATCTGTCACATTATTGGACCACCTACCCTGTTGGGTTTTTTTTATTATCACCTGATTCAGTTTTTTAAATGTTAAAATAGTTCTTTAACTTCATGAAGGTACAATGCAAAAGCCGAAGGAGTATCTCTTTAATGAGTTAAACTGGTAAACAGTTAAATTAAATGAATGCATTTTCATTGAAGCGCATGAAATCCCATCTTTCAGTATATGAAGAATGCTTTCTGTCTACATGATCAGCAGGAAGTGATCTGTTGTTGAGTAGAATTGAACTGAATGACTACTGTTGTTTCTTGACCCAACAAAAGGCTTTTGTGCCTCTTCCGTTTGGCCAATTCATGAAAAAAATAAATAAGATGGAACAGAGATAAAGTCCCAGCTTCTGCTAACCCGTCTGTCCATCCGACAGATCGGGGTGGAAAATTGATCTGCCATCCAACCCATGGGGCACTATGGGTCAAAGCTTGAAGTCAAAGCCGGGAGACAAGGGACTGCTGTTACATCCACAGGGAGGGGTACAGCCCACCTACCTGCATCCATAATAGAAAACCCACCAGCTGTCAGTGCTCAGGCCCTGATTCCTCTGTCTTTGCTTGCTGGTGTTATCATTGCAGGTTGAGAGGAACAGAAAGAAAATGAACAAAGGCAGAGGAAAAAACAAAAAACAGATGAAGCCATTTCATCGTCCACATTACTTTGTTTAACGTATCATTAAAAGTGAGGTTCACGCCCTTCGGCCTTCTCAGTAAACATTTAAAAATGCAGCGTCCCGATCCTTCCGCTAGCAGGACAAGTTTATTATCTCGTCTTTTATTCTGTCCTTCATTAAACCAAATATAAATTGTAATTCCTGAAACTCCAGCAAGAGTCTCGGTGATGCTTCAGTAACCGTGTAAACAGCCAGTTTTGACGCCCTTGCCTTTCAGCGTTTGTGTGAGCTCAACAACTAGGCACACACAGCAAACCACAACAGAGGAACCGCACGCGATCCAAGGGATTTCATCATCTTGGACGTATAAACACAGATGTACTCCAACTTCTGTTTTCTGTTTTGATTAAAACAAAAAAAGTTGTGCTGTCGAACTTGATATGACGTCATAGTGGATTGAAGGGGTCCTAGGGAGGTCCACAGATGCCTCATACAAAGGTGGTGAGCTGGTACTTATTCTGTAAACACTGGGTCCCAGTGAATGTACTGAATGACTCTGGAGAACCTTGACTGCTCAGAGCAGGCCTCTCTCCCTAACAGAGCAGGTGCACCATCTGGCAGTCTGAACTTTAAATGCTGCTCCAGTGCAGGCGTGACTCATGTGTTTATATGAGATTGAAAGCAGAGCACCGAGAAGACACTGGATCCAACGGTATGCGGGCTCCAGTGGGTTTCAGTTTGTCTCTCGCTGAATAGGCCGGATCCACGTGACACGCCCCTGCTGTGTCCCGTCTCAGCGCCGGGCTTAACTGGTCTTCCACCTTCACGAGGGAACGTAAAAGTCTCCCCACTGAGAAAATAGTACGGAGTTCACCATAATACTAAACGATCATTTCACGCGGACCCCACCCCTCGGAACAATTCGGCCCCTTTGTGTAAAGTTCTGGAAGAACAGGAGTTCTTTATTTTATTCATGTCAACGTGAATTGTGAGCGGAGGAGTCTCAAAGGTCGGTCAACCTCGGCCTTCAGAGGCAGGTGGGGGAAAAAAAGCTTTGATCAAAAATTCAAATGGAAAATAGAAGTTTAGTGTGTGGAAATTTAAGCCAACTTGGACAATGGGTGGCGTGGTGGTGCAGTGGTTAGAACTGTTGTTTTATACCGTGAAGGTTCTGGGTTTGAAGCTCTCTCTGTGCAGCCAGGTTCTCCCTGTGCCTCCATGTGCTCCAGCTTTCTCCCACTGGCCACTGACATGGTTAGGTTTATTGGTGATTAGCTGGTAGCCTAACACACTTTAAGTCTTTAACCATTAAATCTTTAAATACCTTTAAAAAAAATACCTTTAAATCAGCTTATTGTCTTTGCTAACGATGGCTAGTTTTATTATACTAATCCTAGATTTTCGAAACTTCATATACTAGTCCTTCCTCTTTTCCTCTCCACCTCTTCTTTTTTTAAAACAACTAATATAACTGATTCTTTGGCTTCCACCCGCTGAGGTTTAACTCAACCGCTGAGATTATTCTTGCCTGGATAGGCTATAATATATGACTGTAAAACTGCAACCCCTACTTAGTCCATCCATTGTGAAGAGCTGCGTGCTCCAAGTACAGCTGCCACTTTTATGCTCCGCAGAACTATCGTGCTGAAGAGCTTTCGGTTTTTCCTGAATCTCATCCAAGAAATTATTTTTAGCAGATTAATAATTTTTTTTTTTTTTAAAGAATCTGGAACCCTGCCTGTTTCTAATTAGCTGTTAGCGAGTCTTTCACCCTTGGTGGTTTGCACTCTGCCAGAGCAGAGCGTGAAACATCATTAGCCTTTTCGGCGTTACAGGAATATTACCGCTGCACAGAGCTCTCTGCGATGCTTTCTGTGATGCCATCCTTACGGTTGCTTTGAAGCGTGATCCTGATGCAATCTCTCCTTGAAAAGTTTTTCCTTTATTAAACACAAATCTGCTTGACAGGACACCTTCGCTTCTAATTTTGTTTCCCATAAGTCAGGCAAAAGCAGTGTCGTATTTATGCGCCTGTTCTTCATTAGGCACCAGGCGATGCTCTCACTTGGATGATACAGTGTTTAAAAATACCCAGCTCTCACTTCGAGACATTAACCATGTAAGGCAATTTACCTAAACACAGTCGAAGGAGAGGGAGCGAAGAGTCGTGGGAAACCCGCCTGTGACTGAAGTGGTTAACTCGTCTTTATTTAAAGTTAAATACTCCAGGCTTTACGTGGCGAACGCACCAAACGGCAGCCCGGGATGAGAGCGAGGGGTGCCCCAGAAAAGCCACTTTCCTTCGAGATAAAAGGCTCCAGCCTCAAAAGCATATGTCGCACAATAATGAAAATGTGACTTTAGCCGAAGGCAGCGAAGCAAAGTATAGACAACCTGTTTGTTGATTAGAGGAGGGAATGCAAAGAGGCCTCAGAAAGGGTCAATAGAGGGAAGGAAATGGAGGGTGTAGATCTACAGTGCCCCCCCCACACACACACACCCCTCTTGCTCTCAGTGCAGATTGAAAAAGTGATAAATATGCATGAGTTTGGCTTCGACAGTGAAGGTCTTTGATGGTATGGTTAAGAATTCTTTATCTCTGGAGCAAATAGGCTGAAAATAACTGTCTGAGAAGGTTTAGCTTGTGTGTGTCTGAACAATGTTCACTTTTAATGAGCAGAAAAGAGTCTTTAGGAAGACTTTCATACACTGTGCATTCAAATATACTCACACGCGGCATCTGCCCTCAACATGCGTTCTGTACTCGGTGTATGAAAGTTAAGCAAAAAAATATATTATGCATGTATATCTTCACTGATAGATCAGTTTCAGTCATCAATGTTGAGTCCCTAGCGTTCTGATCAGGCTTTCTTTTCTAGGAAAACAAAGGGTGATCTCAGTTTTGCATCCTTTTATGACCCATAAAACCTAAAAGTGTTTTAGGGGGAATGTAAGTGCCAGGTTGTGACCATAGAGTATATATAAAAGACAAACATAGATCTACCCCGGTTCTCAGCACCGCTTAAGAAAGAATGTATGTTACTAATGGCCGCGTCTATTTTAAGTGACAGCCGGTGATGCAGCAAACCGGTTGGAAATGACCGGTGCTGTGTCCATTTTCATATACAGTCTGTAGTTGCAGCACGTGAGAAGTTCTGTTTCCTTGATTCTGATATTGTGCAATGGGAAGTCCATGCAGTAACCTTTAATGGAAGCGACTGCTGCTGTGGTTTCCCTGAGCTCAGTGTCAACCTCGGGCAGGACTGCTGCAGCAGCCGCCTTTGTTTGCACCCAGCCGCATGCATAGTTGACATTGCCCAATACTTGTAGAGCACATTCAGGACATAAAATTAACAAATGACTAATCTTCAGTAATGCACAGGCCTGCTGTTCTCTCGCCATGGCTGGCATGTGTGGCGGCCCTGAGTCCTAGCAGCCCAGTGTACTAGCACGCTACTGGGTAAAAAAAAAAAGAGAGACTGATTAGCCAGTGTACAGCAGCTGTGCCAATCAGCTCACGCTGGCACTGCTCCTTAAGCTGTCCTGTCCCAGCTCCCCCTCTGCAGCTGAACAAAACCACACTGCTACCACATTCCCTTTCACTAAATATGACCCTCTCCCCCTCTAAGTTAAATCAGTTGATATAGTCGCAACATCCACCAGGTTTTTAGACCTCTAAATCCACTGTGGAAGTGAGACAGCGGTTTGTATTCCTTTGGCCTCGGTCCTGACTCGATTTGGAGTCTGTTTGGAGTCGGTCTTGACTGTAAACTGCTCGGATGTGATCTTATCTATGAGTCACCTTAATTGGTCTTGACTGCAGCCCCTCTCTAGACCTGGAATTGCCCCTGTTTCTAATACAAAGAGGAGAGATTAAGAATGTTGAGGTTAAGAATGCATTTTTCTGCAAATGTGTTGCAGCAGCTGTGGTTGTCTCTTATAAGACGTGTTTAAAAAAACAGCTTCCTAATGCTAAAAGTTACAATGCTGAATTTTCTTTTCGGATCTCGGGGGCTCCGGTGTGGACACAAGAGATCAGTGTGGGCTTGCATGTGTCGGTCTCTCTCTGTTTAATTTAGTAGAAAAGCTTCTCTTAGTGTCAGTGTTGAAACAAGCTTATTTGCATGTTATATTTAGTGAGTTTTCTCTGTGTGCCTCTTAGACCTGCAGACCTCTGAGTCATTTGAACATTATAGTATATCAGACAAAGCCATGGACTACAGGCTCCTCCAGATGGATGAGGACCAGGACAGGATGTATGTGGGCTGCAAGGACCATGTTCTCTCCATGGACATCAACAACATCACCCGTGGCACACTTAAGGTCAGCAGATGCTTATTGTCACTGTTCTCTGTTGCAGCGCCGGTATCATCCTGCAACATCTATTTTTTTTTTTACTCACAACCGCAAAGCAGAAATAAACATTATGTAAAAATGCAATGTAGGAGACATCATAACACCGCTGCAGAGGATATTATTATAATGCGTGTGCAAATTACCATGCATTTGCCATCATCGGTACAATTTAAGGGTTTTTCAAAATAGCCATAAAAGTGCTCAAGCTCACTTATAACTAATTCTGCACGCGGCGAAGGAATCATCCTCCGTGTAATTGACAGGCATGAAGTGCATAAACAGATGGGAAAGCATTTAGGTTCCCCCGGAGAGTGCCGCGCTGCATCCATTTTTGTCAAGTAAATTGCTTGATATATTCATTGAGCGCGACCTTTAAGCACCTCTCCTTGGTTTGAAAACACACATTTCCACAGATGATAGCTAGCTGTAATCGCTGACAGTGAGACTTCTGTGGAAACTAAAAACATCTGAGCGTTCATTGTGCTCATTTTCCACAGATTTTCCCTGTGCTGATTTTTGTCTACAGATTCGGGATATAATCAAACTTCATGAGCATATTGATGTTACGCCTCTCTCGGTCTGTTAGTCACTAATTTAACTGATGTGCTTTTTTTTTTTTTTACCACCAGGTGTTTTGGCCGGCATCAGCGAGCAAAATAGAAGAGTGCCAAATGGCAGGCAAGGACCCCACAGTAAGGAGAATAAACCTCTTAAAAGCTTCCTCTTTGACGTGTTGGGTCTTTTTAGGGTCCAATTATTGTAGGAATTAACAGAAAATACAGAGTAAAGTGTCTGTTCTTCATTTATATGTGTTTAGCATTCAGCTGAACACACAGACTCTGTATAAAAAATGGGTTTAGCCACCATTACATCACTCTTTGGTTTTTAAACTCAGCTTTCGAAGCCTTGAGTTTAGTATTATGGTTATAACACCAACCTACACATGATGGGTTAAAAATCCTTCTTGCTTTTCTGCTTGATAACAGAACCAGCCCACCAAAAGGTCCAATTCGGCCCACTGGATGGCTTAGGACTATGTGAAACTGTAAAGAAGTACTGTATACATTTAAACCTGAAGACATCTCAGGGATTAAATGTGCAGTTAAACTTCTTCACACTGAAAGAAAAAGGAGATTTATTTATTTTTTTTATAGGTTCTAAGCAATAGTTTTGTTGGTCCATCCGCTCAAAACCAAACTGGGCTGTATGTGTCACACAAACTAAAATGAGTTTGACACCCCTGATCTAGACTAAAGGTTTTGTTAGCTGTTCCAAGATCCGTTCCTCCAACTGCGTCTGCAGCGGAAGTTGCCTCCTGGGATTTCCCTCTCGCATCTGTGAGTTTGCGTCAGATCCAACTGTATTTGTATCACGCAGCAGATGTCTGCAGGGTCGCCGGCTGGCCCGGAGTCCTTCTGGCATCGTCACAGTTAGTCAGTGCAAGAGTGAGGCGTGGGGGCGATTGAAACGCCGTGGATCACTGCAAAAAAAATAAATAAAAATAAGAGAGAATCAAAGCTTCCTGACGCAGAGGTTTCATAAGCCGGCCTGGTTTTGAGAAGCACTTGTTAGCTGCAAGAAGATTTAATGAAGACTCGACTTATTCCTCCTTCGCATCTGTTTTCCTCTAATTGGGTTGTTCTGAAACATGTACGTGCGCAGTTGTCTATATATACACTGCGGTGCTGAGGACACAAGAATAGAAGGGGAAGAAGAAACCATCATAAGTAACTTTACGCACAAACAGAAGGCCTGATTTTTAAAGCACCTATAAAAAGAGCCGCTCTGCCACCAGTCCCGCATGTTGTCGTACATTCTCTGCATCATCTGACACCCCCTGGGCTGACAGAGCCGGGGTTTTAGTCAACATGCTGCTGCAGATATAGAAAAAAAGAAAGCTGTTTCCAGTCATGGAGTGATTTGTGCTGCTCTGACTCATAGCAAGCCTGCTGCAGACAGGCTACCACAAATATTTGGGTGAGCCATCTCTGTGTGGAGCCACTTGATGGCCCCTTCTCCCTTCTGTCATGCCTTTTCTTATTCAAATCCCTGCCAGTTTTCTTTTAAAGATTTCACTTTCTGTTTCTGTCTTACCATTTTTTCCCTTGGTCACTTTTTCCAACTTCTTCAACATCTATCCTTTTCTTTCCTTTTTTTTTTTTTACACCACAGAGCATTTTATTTTCTCTCATGCACAGACTTCTTTCTCATGGATGTTTCTTTGCTTCTTCTTTTTTTAAAAATCAGAGCCCCTATACATCTGTTATTGTTATAAATATGAGGTTTCCCTTCTGCAATATGATCTGTGGTCAGTTCCAGAAAAGTACTGCATGTTGTTTGTCCCAAAACGTAGCATCAGGGGAGAAATTAAGTCTGTTTGCTGCTTGCTCAAACATATCAACTTTAAAAGAAGGCTGGATTTATACCAGGAAACATGAAATTCAAACATCAGTCGTATGTGTTTGAGTCTGAAAGGCTCATATGTGATACCGGTGCCGGCCTCGGAAGGATGTGATGAAACAAATGAGTAAAGTTGATAGTAAGACAAACAAAGCTAGATTTTTTTAAAAAAAGAAGAAGAAAAGAGAGTATGAAAAATGTTAGATGTGGGTGTGACAGTAAAAAGTTTTGTTACTTTTCATTGATCGCTCTCAGTGGAGCCATGTGCACTGACCATGGGCTGCAGCAGCTGTCAATCCAGCAGCCACGGCCAAGTTCCTGACAGCTCCCTGGATGCGTGTTCCTCTGCTCCCCACTTTCTCTTCACTTCTCCACTTATTTTCTGCAAACTCAGGCTTAATTAGCCACAAAGTCCAGCGACCCCACAGCTGTGGGGGTTCGGAAAGTGGAAGCAAAGACGCGGAGATGAAGTTAGAGCAGTAGTCAGTCTTACCTGCATATGTCACATATAACCCTCATACTTAATACCAGACCTGTGAGCTGAAGTGTCCTTTTATTGTGGCGTATGTGTGTTTTATAAGTGACATCAAGGTGGCTACAGCCATCCTTTATATACAGTCTATGGAGGGGAAGATAAGTGGAGTAAAGACATAAAGTCCCAAATTTAGTTAACATTAGCTCACTGCAAGCACTATCACACTGGGCCAGCTAAGGATAAAAAAGCTAAATTTCTTCCCTCAGATCGACTTTATTTACATTAGCATGTGCATCTCATTGTTTATCTCTATTTTGCAGCATGGCTGTGGGAACTTCATCCGGGTGGTGCAGCCTTATAACAGAACTCATCTGTTCATGTGCGGCAGTGGAGCGTACAGTCCCGTCTGCGTGTACGTCAACAGGGGCCGCAGACCAGAGGTGGGCATAAACCAAGGAAGCACTTCATTAGAGAAGCAAACTCATGAAGGAGTAAATGTTTTGGGAACGATCATTGCTGCAGCCACTGTAACACTTGTTACTGATTAAAATTTCCATTGTGCTTTGCAGATTAGGACTTTATGGGCTACAGAGCGGTTATACACCGAAATGATCTCAAAAGTGGAAAAATAAAACCAGTCCAGCACTCCCGCACATCTGCATTTATAGTGTGAATGACTGGCGTGAAATTTCAGTGATGATGAGGACATTTTTGTAAAGCTTACGCTAGTTTTACTCGGTTATTTTCAAAAATAAGCATGTGTCAACTATCTCGAGCAACTAACTGGTGTTATTCATTTAATTCAGTTCCTGAAAACTTTAGTGGAATGTTAGTATAAAGTGTGTGCTGAGTAAAATCAGTTTGAATCCTGCCGCACAGAGAAAATAAGCAAATCTCATTCATTGTGTGACAGATAGAGTAATTATAAAAAAATGTCTCGAAAGGTCTGTTTACTCTTTTTTTTAATAAATCAACTTATGTGCAATTGTTTAGAGGTTCAAACCAAACATGGCATGTTTTTGATTGATTGCTGCAATAATATGGAAATTGAATTTTCTTCGCACCGCTCTCTACTGGAACGAGGACGCCATCATTCAGAATCGCTAAGTGCTGAAAATACATTAAAGGGATGTCAACCGGTGCATAATAAATTGCTATAATCACGCAGCGGTCCTCTTTTTATAGATCTGCTGGGAGTTAAGAAGCATCAACATATGGTAAAAAAAAAAAAAGTCGCAGCAAAGTTTTCATGTAGTCAGTTTGATGCCACATGAGAGCAGAGATGCCAGGGATAAGAGAGAGAGAATTGAGGTCTAGTGTCAAGGATGGATGGCTGTTTTCTGAGCTCTCATCTCCGGCCGCACAGCCCTGAAAGCGAGAGCGGGGAAGCCCTCCAGGAGGAAAGTGCTCACCGAGCGAACGGCGTTCAGCCACAGACTGTCAGCTGCTGCCAAGCACTAATAAGCAGACCGGGAGGGCTGCAAACCAGGCTCCTTCCTCACCGCGGGGCCTTTTGTCATTTGGGGGTTTTTTGTTTGAAAGGCAAACTGCTATGTTTGCAACTTCTGAACTCAAACATGTCAGTGTCTCAAGAAAAGTGATCTGTTAAAAGTTACACGCTGTTGTGGCGGGAAGCTGACAGCAAGCTCTCGTTGCGGACCTTTGCCCCAGGTTGTGAGCGTGCAGCAGACTGTTGAATGGGTCGAACGGGGAGTTTTTTTTTCCACGCGTCAGCGTTTTTCTGCCTTACTTTTCCAAGTACTTCTCAGACACGTAGTGATTTACAAACTGCAATAAATGTCACTCTTAATAAAGGAATTAATCTTTTATTTAGTCTTTAAATCTTTATATGGTGTCATAACTTTTTCAAAAGTGCTCATAGCATATTTTGGGGTATAGGCATTTGTTTAAAATGTACTTTACAGATCTCCTTTAAGGAAAAGGAAAAAACTATCTGCACTGAATATCAAATAATCACTGCATGACGGATTGCACCTAAATGGAAAATAAACATTTATCCCTTCATCTTTGTGCAAATTTTTAGAGCAACGCTCTGCACAGCAAAGGTCAGTCATCCAAGCGAATTACCAATAAATAAAACCTTTTGAGCAGAGAGGTGCTTTAAAATCAATAAGCTGGCTATTTTTTGCAGTGTAGAGGTTAATGACAGGACCTGCCAGATGAAGTCAATCCACTTCCAGAACCTCTTGGCGAACAGACACATTTTCCTGGAATAATGGTGGTTAGCTGACGTCATCCCCATTCAAGCAAGCTGCACCGCAGCCATGGGCAAGATCCAAATAAGATGGGACAGGAAGTGCTATAATTCACAAAGGTTACTGTGGCGCTCGGATTGTCCGGTCTGCCACGAGAAGGCTGGCAGCATTTCCACCTGAGAAGAGGAGATGGCTGTCCAGCACACGAGCAGGGAAATTCCTCCTCCTCTCCTCCCGGATGGAATGTTCTTTTTACTGTCCCACATGCAGCAGTTTAGGTAGACCAGGGCAGGACTGCCTCTGTGCCTCCTTAAAGCCAAATGCAAGGAGACTCTGAGCAGGGCTGCTCTGTGGGACTATTGTTGCACTCAAACATGCAGTTTTACAAGACGTATCATATAAAACTGTCTCCACAATGTCTGACTTCCTCTTTTTCTCTGTGGCAGGAACAAGTATTTCACATTGACTCCAGGACCGAGTCAGGAAAAGGAAGGTGCTCCTTCAATCCTCAAGTCAATACAGTCTCTGTCATGCTCAGTAGGTGCCTCTGTTAATTCCTACCTTTTGTTTCTCTCTTTTTTTCCCCCAAATTTTTTTTGTTCTAGATTTAACTTTTTGTTCTGACAAATGACAATGAAAATAGTTTGAAGCATCACATTCAATATCTCACAGTGGGTCACAGAGGGTTAAAAATGCTTTGCACTGCATGCTTTTCAGTGATGTGCCAATTCAGTCATGATTTCTTCCTTCTGTGAACTGAGAACTCTTTTCATTGGTCCACATAACAACCGGATAGACATACGAGAGAAAGCTAATATGAGCTAAACCCGAATTCTGTCCATCATATGGAGCAAAAACAACAGCGTGCATAAGCCATAGACTGTATTTAAACGATGGCCACCGTGACGTCATCGTTTGTTTGTGAAATCTCGTTCCATAGCTTTATGTCGTTATCATGTGATGTGATGAGATTTGCAAGGACAGGCTCATCACATCTGCACCCACACAACTCACGCCCTAAATTATACCCCCCATCATCATTTATTTTTACTGTAAATGAGACCAAAAAAATTCACATCAAGCTGTAATAAATACACATACAGGTGTTAAAGTCATTAAAATGTTCTCTCATAGTCTTCTATGTAATCTGACCTCTTTTTGCAACCAGACCAGTC
>JAVDPK010000658.1:2160144-2172974 GCA_034780415.1 Cichlasoma orientale
TGTGTGTGTGTGTGTGTGTGTGTGTGTGTGTGTGTGTGTGTGTGTGTGTGTGTGTGTGTGTGTGTGTGTGCGTGTTAGCCTACAGGAACGCAGTGGAGATGACACAGTACGGCGTTAAAAACAACACCACTTTTCTGGAGTGTCTTCCCAAATCTCCCCAGGCATCTATCCGCTGGCTGATTCAGCGGGACAATGACCGAAGGAAAGAGGTCTGTTTGACATCTGAAGGGGTCAGAGGTCAATGTTACAGCCCGCTTTAGCTGTGAAATTTAACAAGATAATAGGGGGGCTTAGCGCACGATGGAAATCCTTCAGGATGCGAGTGATTTGATTAAATGTCCTTTTTTTTCAGCCCACAGGGGGCCGCTCCAGTGTTTGGTTAAATATTACATCAAAGATTAAACATGTCGTAGCAATCCAGTGAGCTCATACGAGTTATCAGGCCGTGTACCGCCTGAGGAACGGCACTTTTAATGCTTATTGGCAGGGGAGCGTTATAATGAGTGTTGATACAGATCAAACATGATATGGGCCTTGACTAATGGCTCGATACACTCAATGCTCAGTGGGGAAACATTTTGCAAATATTTGACACCCCTTAAATGGTGGGAGCACTTTAAAAGGCAGTGAAAGTTTAAACAAAGCTGGGCATAATGAAGACACATCTTTTATGCATTTAGCTCTCACCTCTGTGGAGCAGGGTTAGAGTAATGGCACTTTGATAGCAATTTACTTATGGAAAAATATAAAGCTGGTTTTAAAATAAGTTACTTTAGTTTTATGGTGTGTAATTTTTGGAGCCTTTTCCGAACTGAGGCCTCAGTTCGGAAAAGGCTGGTGTGGAAGTAGCACGCTGAAAAAGAATAAACTGTGTCACATTAAGGGTGTAGGAATGAGTTCATATTTAAGTTTTTGGCTGTTACAAGTCTCATAAGGAATCGGACACAAAGGCCTAAAAGACCCCTTCGGTAGCCTCCAGTCGCTAGGGGAAAAATGTGACTGGTAGGTGAAATCGGCTGCGAAGAGGGTGCTGCACCAAAAACCTCCTTGTGATTGCATTGGTCACACAGATCGCCGTAGTAATCTGCAGTTTGCATGGGAGACGCCACCTTGTCTGCAAACACTGAGCTGAAAAACATGCAACGCAAACCTGAAACTGAGAATGTTGGCCTTCAAAGTAAAACACGTGCCTTACGACTGCGACCAACATGTTTCAAAACTCGTCACAGTTGTGTCACCACTTACTGAGTAGCTGGCGGGTGTTCGCAGCCAAGTCAGAGTCTTCCGTACGAACTACAGGCGACGGCACCAATCTGCTAGCGACCAAGGCGCTCACAGGGAGGTTTTCAGTGCAGCACCGTATACCTTTTTGCAACCTCCCACAACCACTTGCCCACCCCCTCGGTGAGCAACCAGTGCTTACTGAGGAGGTCACTGACTGGTCTCTAGGTCTGCGCGACTGGAGCTTTAGCATTCAGTTTCACAGTGACTGCCAGCAACCTCTAGCAACCATTCAGGGAACAGGCCTTGTGTGACTGTGGCCCAATAGACCCATTCATACGAATGCATAAGTGTACAATACCATACTGGTGTTTACAAGACCCTAAACTGTGGCATTCATTTCTTCAACTTTCTGATGCTTCCTACATTTCAACTCCTTGAACCAACACTTAAACCTCCCTCAGCACTTAGGCTCAAATTAACTCTTCATTCATACTTTTAATAATTATATTTAAAGTGTTACTTTAAGAACAAACAGTTAAGCAATTCCACTTTAAGTGCCATCTAATTTTTTTTTTTTTTCATATCTAAAATCTGGGGTAATTAAGCTTTTCAAAAAATACGCACTTACAGTTTTGATCATCTGTTTTGATTAGTCATCATTGATTACTCATCATGAAAAACCCACCCTTGAATCAATGTAGCAAAGTCCTCCTAGGCAAGTCTCGCACCCAGATGGTTATTTCAGGCATTTATTCAGCCGGTGGAAACAAACACATTCATAAAGGAATAAATATGTTTCTTCATTTGGCTTTTGAGGGTGTGACGTGCCATAAAACTGCCATGTTTGCTATTACATAATTCTCCAACATGCTTCTTATCAGGATTTCTTATCCTAGTCTCTCCCTTATAATGTCTCTAATTGTATTATGCACAATAAATTTATGTCCAACATTTTTGAGTGACAGATTAAAGGAAAAACCAACCATATACGAGAGCTATATAAAATATATTCCCTTAGTTAATGTTAAAAATGTCAGAGTTTTATTAACCATTAAGTTTTTTGTTGTATTTTGTGCAGGTGAAGCTGAGCGACCGCGTCCTCTCCACCGGTCACGGCCTCCTCATCCGCTCCGTGCAGCTGTCCGACCAGGGCCTTTACTACTGCCTGACCACCGAGAATGGCTTTAAACGCACCGTCGCCAAAATCCGCTTGCGTGTGCTGAGCGAAGCCATGGTGAGCATGCTGACAGACAAGCAGCAGTCGCCTTGGGCATGGGCCAGCTCCTTGCACCCCAAGGTCCTTTTGGCAGCCTTCAGTCCCGAAGAGAGCCTGGCAGTGCAGCAGTACTGCAAAGAGAGAAAGGAGCTCAAAAACCTCCAACAGAGGCAGCAGCCGCCGCAGCCGCCCGGACCTCTCAGGGGGGATTTGGCCAAACTGAAACCGTTGCTGGACCGGAGGAAGAGCCGCAATAGACGACATCACCCAGAGGACTGACAGAGGGGGTTGGCAGCTGCAGAGACGGACATGCACACTTTCCTATAATCCTAAACCCCACAAAACAGTTCCAGACCCCCATATTCCAACTTTCATCTCAACTTCAGAGCTCCATTGTTGGTAGACATTAGAAGGAGAAGGGTGGGGGAAATGTTATTTAGCAATATGTCCTTCTTCTTGCATGAGGAACTGTGACCAGAGGGCTGTGACACGAGCCATTCTTTATTTTTTTTTGTCACAGTCACAACACACACCAAAGTGGTCCTATTATGACAGCCACTAAGAATCTGTTAGCTCCGCTGTTATTGCTAATGGTAGTACACGTCAGGACGCAGCTATATTTTAAACATTAGAGTGAAATTTGAACAAGTTGGACATGAGCTCTCGGTGGATTTCTGCTTCCTGAAAGAAGCGGAAGGTCATTTGAAATGGTGATATTAAATGGAGCTGATTGAAAGGGACAAAAGAGAGGCAGATGCATGTTTATTAGACGCTACTCCCATGTGAATGTTTTATTTTTTAACCAAACTGATAAATCCTGGGACTTATATATGTAGTTGGCATACTGTTTACAGTACCAGTGGCCATTGTAGAGCATATGGCAATAAAAAGTGTCGTGGTAAAAAATCTTTCAGTTCAAAGGCCGAGCTTTACATCCGACGCTGATGTCACGCAAACAGAAAGCAATTCAGCTAATTCAGTAGGAAGTTCCATGTGACTTGTTGCATACATCTTACAGGATCTCGTCTGTATTTATTCCTATTACTCGGATGTACATGTACTGTATGAGTATGTGCCTCATGTGTAATCTGCATATCGTATCACAAATCTCTTGTTTCCAACACAGAAGCATGTTCAAAGGAGGTCTCTTAAATCCTTGCCTGGATTCGATTTTAGCAACCGAGCTAGCAGACGCGCACATTTTAATTAGCGTGCGAGTGTGCAACTGCTGAAATATGACAGCATCCATCGTTGGATCATCATCGCCAGCAACTTGGACACATTTAATTCAGAGATTATTGTTACTGAGGTAGTCTGAGTTAAAACATTTCGACATATGTGAAAAGGCTATTTTTTTCCTAAACATTGTTAATGTAGATAGTGAATATTTGTCGCTTGTGTACAGAGTTTTTTTTTGTTGTTGCTGTTTCTCTGTTTGTTCGGTTGTGTCGTCCTTTTAATTTAACGTTGTGCCAGATGTTGTGTTTTAAATGTGTATAGTATTTCTACATATTTTGCCAACTAACTACGACTGGATCTGCAAATTGCAGATATACAGTATTATTTTCATTTTAGGAGAAAAAGCCTTTCTGGCGCGTATCTCCTCTCGTACGGATCTCTCCAGGATCATGTCAGCAGTGTAATTTTAGTGTTATGAAACATATGTATTTCTATTTATTAATGTTATGATAGCCTGAATAAATTTGTTCAGTTGAATCTCAGTTTTACCAACAAATCACAGTGTTTATTGTAAGACTGCAGTGGAAGGGTGGCTATCAAGAAAACAGTTTTGAATGTCCTTCAAGAAGGCTGAAGGACTATTCCGGAAGACTACTCAAAAAAATTAGAAGAAATCTTACCCAAGAGAGTTCAGGCTGTGTTGACGAATAAAGGTATTTTTTATCAAATGTTAACTTTCAAGCTCGTTAGATTTGTACAAACTGTTTTTGCCAAAAGTATTCACTCACCCATCCAAATCATTGAATTCAGGTGTTCCAGTCACTTCCATGGCCACAGGTGTATTAAATCAAGCACCTAGGCGTGCAGACTGCTTCTACAAACATTTGTGAAAGAACGGGTCGCTCTCAGGAGCTCAGTAAACTCCAATGTGGTACTATGATAGGATGCGACCAGTTGTGAAATTTCCTCGCTACTCAATATCCCACAGTCAACTCTTAGTAGTATTATAACAAAGTGGAAGCAATTGGGAATGACAGCAACTCGGCCGCAGAGTGGTAGGCCGCGTGAAATCACAGAGTGGGGTCAGGGGATGCTGAGTTGCGTATTGTGCAGAGGTCGCCAGCTTTCTGCTACAGACCTCCAAATTTCACGTGGCTTTCAGATTAGCTCAAAGACAGCCCAAGCAGCTGCAGCCAAGCCTTGCACAACCAAGCACATCGCAAACCGTCGGATGCAGTGGTGAAATGCATGCCACCACTGGACTCTAGAGCAGAGTGACAAATCGCACTCCTCCATCTGGGAATCCGATGGACGAGTCTGGATTTGGAGGTTGTCAGGAGAACAGTACTTGTCTGACTGCATTGTGCCAAATGTAAAGTTTGTTGGAGGGGGGATTATGGTATGGGCTCGGCCCCTTGCAGTGAAAGGAGCTCTTAATGTTTCGGCATACCAACTTTGCGGGAACAGTTTGGGGATGGCCCCTTCCTGTTCCAACATGACTGCACACCAGTGCACAAAGCAGCTCCATAAAGACACGGATGAATGAATCTGGTGTGAAGAACTTGACTTAATTGCACTGTCCTGACCTCAACCCGATAGAACAGCTTTGGGGTGAATTAGGGGGGAGACTGCAAGCCAGGCCTTCTCGTCCAACATCAGTGACTGACCTGGCCTCACAAATGCATGTCTGGAAAAATAAATAAATACACTCCTAAACTTTGTGGAAAGCCTTTCCAGAAGACTTGAAGCTGTTATAGCTGCAAAGGATTAAGAATGGGATGTCACTCAAGTTCACGTGTGTGTGAAGGCACACGATCTAATACTTTTGGCAATAACGTGTATGTGTATATAGTGTATAGTTCCATGTATGTTTGCACATGTTTCAATAAATCAGTTGCAGCTCAAGACCTTTGTACCGTACCGTGTAATGTGCTACAAAATAGACTTTAACTTTCTCTCTATTTAGTAGAAGCCATGGCGATAAGATAATACAATAGCAGGCTTATTATATTGCTTGGAAGGAGAACTTTGCTATTTAAAAAAAAAAATGCTACACTTGCCAAGAGTTACAGAGAAGATCTAAGTAAGTAAAAACAGTCACGTTCCTGATATTTTATTTTCACGCAGTCAGAATAGTTGTTTCCAAATCTTTTCACTTAACTAAACTACCAAACTGTTTTGTAGCTTCACCTTTGCAGACATGAGAGTGATATCAGTCTTTAAGATTTAGATTGGACCTGAATGTGGAAGCTTAAAAGGATGCAAACATTGCAAACAAAACCCTGCGATTACCTGACAGTTAAGAATATTTTCCACCTGCTTTCCCTCTAGAAATCCCTGATAGAGTTAATTTTAGTGTTTGTGATTAAAATTATACCAAAGGAACTCAAATATCAGTGCAAAGGTACTTCAGATACCCCAAGGTTGTGCAAACTGCACATCGACAGAAGCAAGACTTTTTTTTTAATCTCAATAAAACACTTCCCAATATAAGTGACAGGTAGAATTCACGTGGAACAGCAGAATCAAATACACCCACAGGAGGCTGCAGAGGGTCATTTAAAACCTATAAAACTAAAGAGTGGCTTCCTGCTGAGCAAAAAAATACTGTTTTCTCACCAAACAAACACAAGTTCCATTCACAACCAGAGGATAGTAATCCCCGAGCTTTATTTTATTACTCTGTCTGATTTATTGGCCCCGTAAGGTAAAGCAAAAGTATGCACAATGCAGAAATTTGTTTTAGCACAGGGAGCCATCCGAGCTGTATCTTGAGCAGAAGGGGATTTACAGCGGATCTGTTTTCATAATTGGTAAGAACAATGCAAGGGAAGAAAGGAACAGGATCCCCGATGAAAAACTCTCATTTCCAGTATTTATTTATTTTAAACACACTAATTCAGCAAAGCATACATCCGCACAATATTTCAATTCATGTACATTTCTTTCACAGGATGTCAAACTCATCCATGTCTCTCTTCTCAGAGATCAGCTGGATTACCTGACAGTTAAAGAGTAGCTTCCACCACCTTTACCTCTAGAAATCCCTGATAGAGTTAATATTACAGTGTTTGCCATTAAAATGATACTTGCCAAAGGAATTCTTTACAGCTTTACAAAATCACAGGACTCCTCCAGGTTATCACGGGAGTTAGAATATTCAGGATAACAAAAAAAAATAAAAAATCCAAAAGTGCGAGTCTATATCAAAAAGTTTGATGTTCTGTAGCAGCTTCAATGCACTGTGCTTTATTTATGCATGAATGATTCATTCACGCATGGGTGGCTTTACCTTTCCTCCTCACACAGAAGTAAGAGATTAAACACAAGACAAAGATGATCACACCTGCAATCAGCAGTACTTGTTGTATTATCTCCAACATCTGGATGCGGGAGGTAAGTTCCCTCTTAATCATGTCAGCTGTTTCGTCATCCAGCATGGCCGTCTGGTAACACAGAGGAGGCGGAGCATGAGAAAGTGATTCATTAACATGCACTGTGAGCAAACGGGATTCACTCTTGATAACAGAGTGGCTTTTTTTGGTGTTTTTAATCTTACCTCATTTAGCCAAGCAAGGGGGAATATGGTGTAATCTTTCACTTTCTTTAGCGCCCTGCAGGACAAAAGTTTATTAATTTACATTCAGCGCTTCATTCTCTCTGAAAATGTCTTTCTTTGGCTTTTTTTTTTTTTAACTTTGCTTATTCGTTTTCTTATTAAGAGTAAGATGGGAATATATATAGCTCTTTCATGTAGGCTAAGTACTAGCCACAGGTAGCTTAATGAAAATATCTACCAGTAAATAATCTAGTTTGTTACTTAGCACTCATTAGCTGGTATCTGAATCTGTGCATTGCACCTGGAGAGCTTATGGATGCAACTTACTAATGGCTGAGTCACACTAGGGAAAAACAGGAAGGCAGCCTCCTTGTGACTAGGAGGGGGAGCTGCCTGTGCAGCTGTTCGGTACTTGCACTAATTTTTTTTTTTTTTTTTTTTTAGCTGTCTGAGGTTGATTGCAAGTAGTTGACCAACTGATTACCCAGAGGTTGAGCATGCAACACCCTCAACTGGTCTGACTGACCACTTTTGATCGCAAGGCAAATACCCAATCCGACTGAGACTGACTGCAATCACTTTCAGACAGACTGCCAAAGTTTTACACGTTGCAATCAATCTGACGCCGTCTGTGTTGATGAGGGCAACTTGTCTGCAACATTTCTCTTTGCAATAAGATTCAACTGGTCGCCAACTGGTCGTATTCTATAAACGCAAGGTTGCCGCTGTGTCATTTTACAGTTAAATGTGTCCAGCTGCAAATACTTCATTGTCTGTGGATACATTTTTGAATTTCTGTTTCAGATCTATGATGTTCTAGCTGGACTCTGAATGTAAGTAGTTAATGTGAACAGATTTGCAATTTTCTCTGATTGATCACAGTTAATCATTATTGCAAATAGATCCTATAATTGCCAACTTCACCCCATTCAGTTCAGATAGCAGCAGCCTGATAACAGACTGACTCTTAGTCTTATTGCCATTTTATTGCCACCTTGACGCACCAAGGTCGCTCTGAAGACAGCAACTGACTGCGAGTGGTCGATCACCAGTTCATTGCATGCAGCTGTTTTGGTCGTCCCACGGTTTCCAACCACTGTTTTCCCCAGTGTGACTGTAGCATAACCTAGCACGGCAGTGCCCAAAATGCTAATGTTGAGGCTTCAAAATACCATATGTAGTGTAAGGAGGAAACAGCAGCAAAATGCCTTTAACTTTCTGAAAAAAATACATTTTATTTTGCTATGTGGGAAGAATATTTTAACACCATGAGTCGAAATAGCTGTCAGAAAGTTAAAAAGGCACCTTCACACTGCACAAAGTCCATTTGGAGTTATTATAAATTGTTTTTGGAGGGGCATAAGAGCTAGTTTACTGCAAAACCCCTTTAAACAATTTTTGCTCAAACTAGACAAACAGCAAACTGCCCCTCACTGTTTCCTTTAAAAAGTTGAACCACAACTTACGTGATGACATTTGATGGTCCATACATCATATTCACTTGAATTCTCTTGGCAAAATTCAGGGTAAAACCAGTAGTCTGGTGGGAAAGTATAATGAATAAAAGTTAGTATCTATCAACTCCTGCTGCCCCGGACATGCAAATAAATAAATATGATTGGCTCGTACAGGTTCCACTTCCAGGAAAGTTTTATGGTGCTCTTCGTTTGGGTTTAGACCCAACACGTCTTCCTGCAGAGATGGACTGCCATGAAGGAAGTGGGGCAGAGAGATGTAGACAGGTCTACCTGTTAAGACAGCAAGCACAGAATTACAAGCTGCTGCGCAGATTGATAGAACATTATAACTGCACGATGTCTTATTTTCCAGTTGAGTATTGATATTCTGTATGCTGACTGACTATCTGAACAGGAACTGATGTCCAGTACTCCGGCCAAAGTGCAGTTTTTGGTGGTTTTTTGATCTCTGCAGAAACATTTGTTGTCTGGGTTTTCCACAGGAGAGGCCATGGTGGACGGTAGGAGGCCATAGCGGTAGACTTCAATACCTTTAAGATTTACAGTTGCCTCATAGCTGGCTGACACAGACCTGAAGAGAAAACAGATGAGAAGTTTCAAATTCATGTACTAAGTCATTTTTGGCTTCATAATGCAACTTAATTCACATGACTATTAGAAAGCGCTCGCCCCTAGTGGTTACTGATAGGCTAAAGTCCAAAGAGGCCGTTCCAGCTATTATCAAGAGATCATGGGTTTGACCAAAATTCCACCTGCAAATGAAACAATTTATCACCTGCAGATGTCTGATGTAAAGAAAAATAGGGGCTTATTCTTGTCCACAAAGGGGGGGAAGGAGGAAGCATCTGAGGAAACAGAGGAGAATAATGTCTGTTCATAAAGATAATTAATCTGCACCAGGAGCTGTGGAAATATCTTACAAGTGAATCAGCACGTTACTGTATGCTGCATACCTGTCCCATTGATCATGTTGCAATAGTCATCATCCCAAAAACTTAAATTCCTGTGGGACAAAACAGTAAAAATAAATAAATGGAGGTATAAGATGTTCTTTTGTCAATATAAGTAAAATCTGATTATCTATTTAATTAAAATGATTAGAAATAAACAGCATACAAAAATTTAAAAAAATACATTTAAAAAACAGGATGTCACACATGTCAAATTTGGTACACCTTGATCAAAGATCCAGGCTTCAAATGCAGTATCTTTAGTCATAATTGTACTCACGTCTCTCCTCTCCATCTGTCAATTATTCCCACTTTTGAAATGTCATCTTTTCCATTGAAAACAGTGTAGTAGCCATCGTAGGTATCATTGTACTATGGAAAACAGATTTCATTTAGTTTTGTTAAATAGCTGACGTTCCTGTTCATGTATGCGCCAGTGGGTAAGACTTGTCTCTCTGTGCTGACCAGGCAGAAGTGTTTACTTACAGGTGAAAACAGGCCGATGGTGTCTTTCAATAATGGGTCAGGGTAACCCCACAACAACTCCTTGACTGTACGTTTCTGGAACAAGGAGGAATTTGTTGTCTTCATCAGAACCTCTAGAGCGATGTGCATCGTTGGGGGAACCAGTGAATAAGCCCCCTGAAAGAAAAATCCAAAACACAAACCCTTACATTTGGAAAATGAATGAATGAGTGAAGGCATCACAAAAAAAAAAGGCAACATGGTTCCATGTGTACATGTGTAAAATGTGCAAACAACTGCAGATGCTGCCTGAGGAGATAAGGCAGAAAATAGTCCTCTTTTATGAGAGTGATTACTTCCAAGCAAGCTTACACTCAATGTAACCATTACAGTACATTAGGTACGCTTAATGTAACCATAAATTTAGTTTAGACAATTATAAATTATGAAAAGTTCTAATATTTTTCAAATTGGGTCATATTCTCATCAGGCACAATACCACATCTACAGTCATGTAAAAAATAATGTTTTATAAGCTGTGCAATAGTCAAAAAGCCCATCACAGACTCTTAATGATGGCACAGTTAGAGGAAAACTGAAAAAGTATAGCTTGTTTGGAAGAGTTGAATAAGCAAATGATAAGAATAACTTTATTGATCCCAGAGGGAAATTCATATCTCTAACATAGCTCATCTGCTGTTTGCATGAAAACTGAAAAGCCTGATGGCTGTGGGTACAAATTATTTTCTGTATCTACCTGTTTTACAACGGCGAGAGAGGAGTCTTCCAGGACTGATGTTTTATTGGCCCATAAAGATGTTATAAAGTGGGTGATCAGAGTTGTTCAGGACGGCTTCTAATGTCTTTAGTGTGCATTTTTACACCACCTCTCCCAGCGTGTCCAGCCTGGCTCCAATTATAGAGGCAGCTTGCCTCACTAGTTTGTCCAGTCTCTTTGCATCCTTGATTCTGATGCTGCCAGCCATCAGACTGCAGCATGGAAGAGCACACTTGCCACCACAGTCTGACAGCGTCAGCATTTTACTGCAGATGTCAAGAGATCTTAGTTTTCATGCCACAATGGCAGTATCATCCAAGTATTTCTGGATGTGGCAGGACTCAGAATTGTATTTAAAGTCTGCTGTATACAATGTGAAAAGGAATGGAGCCAGGACAGTGCCCTGTGGAGCCCCGGTGCGGCTCATTAATGTCCCAGAAACACAGTTCCCCAACCTGATAAACTGTGGCCTTTCTGGCAAGTAGTCTGTGATCCAGGAAACAAAGAAAGAATCTACACCCATCTCTGTGAGTTTGTCTTTATATATTTGGTTGGATGGCATTGAAAGTGCTTGGAAAATCAAAGAACATAACTCTCACACAAGCTCCAGATTCCTCCAGATGAGCTAGGGCTCGGTGAAGCGTGTAGAGGGCAGCCTCATTTACTCCAATGTGTTGTTTGTATCCAAATGCAACATGGCATCTGAGCAAACCACAAGACCTCTGGGACAGTCTCCTTTGGACAGACAGGACCAAAGTGGAGCTGTATGGCCATAATGTATAGCACCAAGTGAAAACCAAACGTAGCATATCAGCACAAACACCTCATACCAGCTGTCAAGTGGTGGTAGGGGTGATGATTTGGGCCTGTTTACAAATTCAAATTTGAGGCAGTTTATCTGACAGCTTGGCCCAAATTTGTTGAGCAAACATAGAACAGAACGGCTGAAAAAGAATAGAATCAAGATGTTGTAATGGCCCAAAGTTCAGACTGCAACTTGATTTGAAATGCTGTGTCAGGCCGCTAAGAAAGCTGTGGTTAAAAGAATGCCCACAAACTTCAATGAGCTGAGGCAACATTATAAAGAAGAGTGGGTCACAATTCCTCCACAGTGATGCGAGAGACTGATGAAGTCATACAGAAAACGATTCGTTCAAGTTGTTGATGCTAAAGGCGGTACTACAAGCTATTGAGGTGAGCTTAATTTTTCACAAGATTGCAACTTCATTTCTGTATGACTATATAAAAAGAAGCCCTACTTATCTCCTAAAGCCTTTCACATAAACTTAAACCATTTCCAAGCTCTCCTAGTGTGAGTAAACACACGAGCTTGTTGCATTATTTGCAGACTTCCAGGGCAGCTTGCCAAGTAGCCAGCAGCTGCCTGTTCATGAAAAACATTTAAGTTGTCAGAAAGATTAGCGTGCTGTTTTAGCATTTTTGGCTATATGCATGCCATCTGCAGGAAAACTACAGGCTAACTAAGCTAGGTACATTAAAAATATACATGTAAATGTAAGAATGTAAGCACTGAAACTAGCCTGGATTTGCTATTTCAGTCTGGCTAACCAATTCAGGACACCTTTTTTGCTAACAAAGCCTGATCATCTGTGCATACCAAACTGTTAAAGTGTCAGAATGCAGGTTTTTTTTTTTTTTGTAGTTCAGTTTTTTTACCCAGGGGTAAACTGAAGAAGAAAATGTAGGTCAGACACATAAGACACAGTTACATAGGCCTAAAGAACTGCTAGAGACTGGTTGGTAGGTGGTTGCTAGAGGTTGCTTGAAGTGATTTCTAGAGGTTGCTGGCAGTTGCTAAGATAAAACTGGTTGCAAATAGGTGCAGTATACGGCGCTGAACCAAAAACCTCCTTGTGATTGCTTTGGTCTTAGAAAAGATGAAGTTGAATGGGCGCAGCGGTCGCCTGTAGTTTGCATGGAAGTCACTGATTTGGCTGCAAAGATTCGCAAACGGAGACCA
>JAVDPK010000658.1:2179430-2194339 GCA_034780415.1 Cichlasoma orientale
CAACTCATTTAAACTAAATTGTAACTGATCAGCTTAAATAGCTGTATGACATTAGATGCAGATTTAGATACAGTGGCACTTCTTTGCAGTGATCATTTTTGATGGATCTTAATGCGTGTACCCTAATCTGCCAAGTATAGGCTGTTACTGTGTTAAATTGATACTGACCTATGAGATGTAATTGAAATGGCACAGTACACCCACTGAAAACTATTACGCTTCATTATTATAATTTGTTGCATTCGTTGCAGGCGTTTTGTCATTTTCTAGCTCCATCTGACAACCCTGCCTGCACCGATGTGTGAACTATTTCCATTTAGAAGCTGGTCGTGTGTCTATTAATGGCATTGCTGGGATGTGGGGAAGCACTATTTTGCTTGTAAATAAAGACCACAGGTCTAAAACTTTTCCATCAACAGGTTTTAGGTGGCGTGCTTTGGGAAATGTTGACATGCACACACAGTATGTGGGTTACCAGGACACAAAGTCTGAGGGCAAATACCTAACAGAAGGCGCATACTAGCAGCTTTCGCACAGTTCAGAAACTAATTTTCTGCCATTATTACTTTTTTTTTTTTTTTTTTTTTTTACCGTGCATCAAAAGAACACTAACTTTTTATTTCTTGGGACACAGTTTGCTTTTTTAGTAAGGTTTTGTTTGTACAAGATGGTGCGCATTTTCTCGTTAAGGTTGCATTCCTTGGGTGTTTAGAAGCCAGATGGGGCTTGCTGAGTGAAACTAAGCAAGTTAGGTCAAGTTTCTGCTATGTTGCTGTAGGGAAGAATATGACTTTTTGTCAGGCACCAAACCATGCGGCACTGCTTTACCACTTCTCAGTTTCAGATAGAATAGGTCGTGTGGCACCGCTCATGGCCGCTGCGGCTCCGTGTCCTGTCGTCTGTGTTTGATCCATTCGCTGTGGTAGCCAGGTAACCCGCTCGGCCTCTTCAGGTCCCTGCCTGAAGTGACACACAGATGGGTTGAGATGCCAGGAGAAAAGAAAAGGAGGGCTTGTAAGATGAGAACACTGCTAATGACTAGAGCATTAAAAATGAAAAAGCTCCGCTGCAGTGAGGCACGGGGACCTCAGTCAGGCTTTTGAGTTATTTACTTTGCTGAAAAACAGTCACTGGGTGCACTTGTTTGAGGTTGGCGATTTGCAGGTGATTCAGGAGTGCGCTTTTCTCTAAACACACCCTGTCAACAATGTGTCCAGGGATGGTGTTGTATATCTCTGGATGCACTTTAAGAACATAAACTCTTTTGTGCAGCTTGTGGTGGTGACCTCAACCCAGTGTTGAGATACTTGTATACAACAGGTGGCCACAGTTTGATGTGGTGACCACCTGGTTTTCAAGCACTGTCCTAAATATTAATTACAGGCTCATGGTCTCTCCCTGTCACCAGCATAGAAAGAAAAATCGTCTTGACGTAAAACTCAATTTGCATGAAAGGGAAAAAAAGAAAAAAGATTTGAATCTTTAAAAGGCTGTGTGCACACTGTCAAGTCCAAACCAGCTGGCAGGCTCAGGTGTCTCACAGAGTAAGGAAATGTGATCTTTTTTTGTGAAACATATTTTTCATTTAGTTCTAGTCTTAATATGGCTCTCATTTTATTTCCATCATCTCCAAGACCCAATTATCCTACTATTCATATCTACATGCTAAAATAGATTACAATCTCCTCAGCCTAATTACTCGTTCTATAGCTGTCGTGCAACTGTGGGAAGATTTTATTAATAAACCTCAGGCTTTTTCTGACTCATGTCATTGGTCTCTTTCTAATGTTTTCCTTTTTTTTTTTTTTTTTAAAACAAATGGTGAAAGCAGCATTAACAAACATGTCTTAGAGATGGGGGGGCCCCTCACAGTAAACAGAGATGACAAAGTAGTTAAATTACACACAGTCCTTTACCGCTGTAAGCACATTAAACATCGAATGGGTCAGTCTGTGCCAGCGTGCGTGTGGTAAGCAATCTTTTAGTTGTCGATTTTTCTTTTTTGGCCAATTGATCTCTGTGATTTAGCATGGTCATTTCCCGCGGTGGGTAGCACCTCTTCGAGGCTCCTGGAATCCTTCACGAGTGACTCATACTTAAATCCCCCAGAGGGAGAACGGGGGGGAAAGAGGAATTGGATAGTGAGTGAGAGGAACAATAAATCATAAAGGGAAAATGACTGTAGGAGACTTAGAGAATGTAAAAGAGGAAGCTGAATAAGAGTGGAAAACTAAAAGAGGGAAGGGTTTGGTGGTGTTGGGCTCATGTTGCTAATGTGGCATCACTAATGTGTTTAGCACATTGTGCCAAACTTCATGAGCACGCCTTGAGCCCGTGAACTGCTTAAACTTCCTGACCCACACGCATTTATCTTCATGCCATTGATCCGACCCCAAAGCCAGCACGAATGAAGAGAATTTTTACTTCACTTTTGACTGCAATTTTGGTTTGCATGGATCACATTACTCATTCCGCGCAGCATTTATCAGCAACATATGCTTAATCTATAAGCGAGAAAGCCCAGGCATGGTAGCCGTTATAATCGCGTTCTTATAAAATATTCCTCCTTGGCTTCCTGCTTGCGGAAAAGACCAACTAGGGCGAGTTCCAGGAGGGAAGATGTGTTTGTGGTCAGTAGATAGAAATGGCTCAGTTCTCTGTGGAAGGATGGGGCGGGGGGGGGAGACCCACAGTTTTCACTGCAAGGGTTAGTTTGAATTTTCCTAAAATAGTTTGAACCACTAGAAACAGAAACCAGCTGCTCCAGCGGTTCTGACTCTAGCTCTTTTGGGGTGGGTGTATCAAAGCTGTGGGCGTGTAACATGAATCTGCATGAAGAGCAGTAGGTCAGGCTTGTGGTTCTAAGTAACCCTTGAAAGTGTGTATGTGTGTGTGTGTATGTGTGAGAAAACCAGTTTGACTTTCTCTTCTGTTCCTCAAATCTCGAGACTTTGACAACAGCCACACCCTGATTATGTCGGTGTCACTTACATTGACACTTTTTTTGTTGTTTTTTTTAAGCAGAAGGGGAAAAACTGAATCCCATTTGTCTTTAAATATGAAGGAATCCTTGCAAAAAAGATCAGTACTTATTGATTTAATTAACTGATTACTTGCCGCTCTGAATGTGAAGTATTTTCTGCTTTTTAGTACACACGAGTGCCATCACTGTGATTAAGAAGCCTACTTTATGCTTCACTGTGAGCTCATAGAATGCCTGAAGCCCCGCATTCACAGCGACATGTCCGTGGCATTGTCAAAATGGCTCCCGGGCAATGCCAAGGGGTGCAACTGTGCCAGCTCACCAGCAAGCCATGCCCAGTCAAGCAGTGCATGCTCCGTCTGTGTGCGAGTCCTGCGAGGCTCCACACAACTGAGTGCTTTGGCCTCGGAGCACAGGGAGCTGCCACTGTACCGTCAACCCCCTCAGGGGCGCTCCAGCGCCTGAGTGGTGACACGTAATTAAAATAATGTGTTCTCAGGTGAATTTCATCCAATTATACTGAAGGTGAAGTGCCAGGGCTGTACTATCAGCATGCAGCTGTTACTGAGGGAAAGTTTGCAGGAATTCAGTCACACACTGTGTACGCTGCAGTACACATGGTACATGCATTTTTTTTTAAAAATTCATTTTATGTTCAAGTTTTTATAAATAATTTTCTCTTACTACACAGCAGGCTCCACAAGAAGTGGCACTAAAAAATGCAACATGTCCCCTTTTTGTTTAGTTTTTTTTCTCTTTTTGGTTTTTGCAATCACAAGGAAAGTGGAAGTAGATTAGGTGGGTGATTTATTATGCAAGAGCACACCATGTCGTCCCTGCTGACTCCATCACGAGGTAAAAGATAGTGGTAGATTTCACGATATGATTCCACTTCCCTTTATTCTGCTTCTAGGGCTGAGAGAGAAGCTGTGGGTGTTTTTACTCGGGGGGAATAGCCACACTCTAGTGGTTAGAATCGCCTTCCCTACTGGCAGAGAGGCGTTACGTCAATGAGAACCGGCCAATTGCTTCACTATAGCGCAGGTCTCCACTACTGTAATATGAGGACATTGTGCATTAGTAGTTCTGATGTTGTTTATGGTAATACCCATTAGAGCACACAAGTCTAATGAGAGTGGGTTGTGAAGATATCACATATGGCTTTTATTGGTGAAGAAGACATTTCAGTAAAAGGCCACTCACAGGGAAGTGGTGTGGCAGAGGAGAGAAGGGCTGAAGACGTGTTATACGTGATGGACGTGAGGTCAGAATCAGCATGTGACACACACAGGGCCATGTGGTCTCTTCAGGTGACTGTAGCCTCACACCAGAGATGGCCCGAAAGGGACGAGAGCAGTTAAAGTGACACTGAGGTTTAAAAGAGCCACAAAAGCTGCGCCAACGTCTGATTGCCTTTATGACCACCCCCCTACTCCACCACCAGTGTTGCCTCATCAATCAAGGAAACTGACATCAATCTGATTAGTGGTCAGCGCCGAGTGTCTCACCACGCTGAAGAGGTGCCTGTTTTTCAGGAATTCACACTGCTGTCTATAATAATCTCTTATCGAGTGAACACAAGGCTGATAAAACCCCAGACAGACATTTAGCAACGCATTCAGTCACACTTTTTTGGGATTGAGCAGTTATGGTATTAAAGGCTGGAACTGCCCGGAGATGAGACCTAATAGGAAGTTAAAAGCGTCTTTAACCTAAACACTGTAGTCATTCACCGACTTCAGAGTGCGATCATACAAAAGCAGTCTTGTTTCTAAGTTCTGCTTTGGTCAGCGTGGTTATGTTCAGGTTGCATTTTCATGGTTTCCCATCATTCGTGCTGTTTGGTCACATTGGAACCTCGTGTAAAAACAGAAGATGTTGTGGGCTGGCCAGTATAAGCATTAGTTACTGATTATTTGTCAGTGGAGCCTTGAATGTAAGCAACACCAAGCTCATGAAATGTGAAAAACAATCTAATATACACCCCCCCCCCCCTTTTTTTTTGTCTCGTACAGGTGCTGGTGAATCAGGGAAAAGCACAATTGTCAAGCAGATGAAGTGAGTATATTTCTCTCCCGGGTGCGTCAAGTCATTCTGCACACTGAACGAGCAAAATAAACTTCATTCTCTTCTTCTTTTTCCCCAATTGCTTCTCTGATGAGATGCATGATGACACCACACTAGATTACACAGTGGAAGAGTATTCATTTTCCACAACACAAACAGTGTCAAACACCAATCATGCCATCATAGTCTCTATGGGTGATGTTACGCCCTGCGAGTTGCAGTACAAACAGGTGTCACGCATAATGGTCATGAAGACAACCCAGCAGCATACATTAATATAGACTCTGGCTGTACATCATCCATAAACTGTGTGCGTGGCCTGCATATGAATTACATTTTTGATGAATGTTTTTATGGCTACATTCATCCATCAGCAGACATCCACACGTCAGAAGCGCAATATATTTTGCAGTTATTTTTTATTGTACCTGTCCTACTGTAATATTGCTTTATTGGTTATTAACCAGTGAGCAATTGTTCAGTGTCCAGACAGATAACCGTGTGATTTAAGGAAAGTGTTCAGTGTAGCTTAATAGAGCCGAATTATAAGATGAAGCTTACATCTTCAGGAGGAAAAGATGGCGCAGGGTGGAATGCCGGTGATGGTGTAAGGAAGATGGAATTCGCTGAAAGACTGACGCATTGTTGGTTTTGGGGTTTTTCATGGGGTTTGCAGGCTGGTATAAAGCCTCTCCTTCTGAACAGCAAAATCAAAGCTCTATTCAGAATTTTTAGTTTGAAAGAAATGGAAAGAACTCCCAAGATAATAATTTTACATAGCATGAATTCAGCTGATGCTTTTAGTAACCAACACTGAGTGCAAGTGTAGGGAAAAAAAGCTTCTTTTCTCTGGATAATCATAATTCCTGCAGCCAGAAACGAGAAGCAGAGAGATCAGGGCCACTGTGGCCACATAGTATTTGTGCAGATGGGACTTTTTAAAGTGGTGCTGAAGTTGAACTGAGGAGGAAGAATAATTTCTGAGAATGATTAAAAAAAAAAAAGAAGCAAAGATGGTACATCATTCAGCAGGTAGTTTTGTTTCTGTGATGGACAGTGTATACTGCAGTGAAACGGTTGGCCTGACTGCTAACCAGTTTTTTTTTACTACCCCCCCCGCAGAATCATCCATGAGGCGGGCTACTCAGAAGAGGAATGTAAGCAGTACAAGGCTGTGGTCTACAGCAACACTATCCAGTCCATAATCGCCATCATCAGAGCCATGGGGCGCCTCAAGATCGACTTTGGTGACCTTGCACGAGCTGTGAGTAGAGAGAGGATTGTAATTTGGTTAGTTTAGAGTAGAAATCCAAAGTAAATTTGTGGGGTTGGGAAACAAGCAGGTAGTTACGTTAAATACTCACTGTCAGCAGCAGCAATAGTCTCTGCTTACACACCCTTCAACATAACATTATGAAAAATGGGGGGGCATTTATTTTGGCCATTTAATTTGTAGCTTTCTTTATGATGTACTTAAAATGTGACTGGCATTTTAGCTTGATGGCTCATGTGAATCCTAATGGTGGCGTAATGACTTAGATGGCTGATTTATGATATCACCACCCCGACTCCTCTCTCAGGATGATGCACGGCAACTGTTTGTGCTGGCGGGCTCGGCAGAGGAAGGCTTCATGACAGCTGAGCTGGCTGGTGTCATCAAGCGACTCTGGAAGGACGGAGGTGTTCAAGCCTGCTTCAGCCGCTCCCGCGAATATCAGCTCAACGACTCGGCAGCATAGTGAGTCACGCACTCATACAAAATAATGGCCGGGTTCACCCCAGCTGTGAGTCATCTGCAGAAAAGGCTGTTAATGACAAAGTCTTTCACGTCAGATGACCGGGCCAGCCCAAAATGAACACCTTTCCACTGCAAACGCACAGAAGCCAAACACAGGCTGCCTCAACCTTCAACCACGCTTGGAGAGCTACTTGTACAACTGATGTGTCTGGACTTTTAAACTGTCAATATTTGCTTTCCTCCACCGTGCCTGAGGAGTGATGGCTGCAAAGCCTGTTTAATCTTTGACCTTTTCCTTCAGCACAGGAACATTTACCACACTCTCCACCGCTTAAAAAAACCAAATCAGTAAAATATTATATACACACAAGAATTCTCTCTCTAGCTGAATATGTCTTTACCAGTGGGGACCTACCATATATTGCCCTGGGCACTGAAACAAATTATATCACATGGCTGATTTGTTTTTTTAAATGAGAAATTCATTTGCCTTGTTTTGCTGCTATAGAACAAACATCAGCAGTTATATTGCAGGACAAACCGCAGCGGTTGGCCATTTTCTAATTAGTTCCGCTCATCCTGCTGTCCAGGGGCTTTTCTGAATAGGGAACACCATCGCAGAGCGTTGTGTGTGTGTGTGTGTGTGTGTGTGTTTTTTTTTTTTTTTTTTTAACTTCGCGTAATATCCTGTAGGACAAACAGCAGGCTTGTTTGCATGAAATGGAGATTACTTGTGCTTCTGCTAACATCTACAGGGTACTAATCCCCACCCCTTCCTTGTGATTTATCAGCGGTAACCTTGAGGTATTAACTTGAGTCATAATGCATCCAAAGTGTCTAAGTTTACAACAAATGCTAAACAATTACCAGGCTCCTGCTCCATTTGCAAAGTGTTCTATCTTTATATGGTTGTAATAGCACTGCAGTCAGCAGAGAATGTTGTTTTGGTCTGGATTGATGTGCAAGAATTTTGTTGAGAAAGCAAAAGCCTACTAAAACTGATAAAGAATAAATTGAATTCCATCCTTCTATTTTCAGTACTCAGCTATTCCTATACAAGGTAATGAGTCTGTCCCAGCAGGTACTTTATTTGGCAAAATGTGGGACAGCACCCTGGACAGATGGCTAGTTTATTACAGGCCTAATACACAGAGACAATCACACTCACACACAGGGAGTTTCCAATTCAGCTGCATATTGTTAGGACTGTGGGAGGGATCAAAGCACACAGAGGGAACCCCACAGCCAGTGAAAACAACGTGCACTCCCCACTGAAAAAGAGCAGGGCTTAGATTAAAACCAAGGTCCTGTTTGCTGTGAAGCAGCAAGTCTAACCACAGAGCCGCTGTTAAATTTAGACACAATGGCACAAAGACAAATGCCACATACTGTCACCGAGCTTCCAGTTTTTATACTTGTTCTGTAGGAGTTTTATTTTGTGTCAGATGAAAGTTTTATACAGTTGAAATGGGTAAAACAAATAAAAAAATAATTCAAATGTGTAAAACTGGAGAATATTGACATGTGTGTATAAAATGTATACATGTGACTTATTTTAAGTCCAAATATAGGCTCTAACCTGATTTATGACCTCCCTGCACTGAGAGTAGACAAATGTGACCTTGATATATTTTCTCCAGCCCTTCCCTCCTCATGTTCCTTTCTTTTTGTCCTTCTCTCAGCTACTTGAACGATTTGGACAGGATATCCCAGGCCACCTACATCCCAACTCAGCAGGATGTCCTGAGGACCAGAGTCAAAACCACAGGCATTGTTGAGACACACTTCACATTCAAGGACCTGCACTTCAAGTGAGATTTTTTTTTTTGCCCTAACAACTGGCTCAAAGTGTTTTACGCGATGTCTTAATTAGTTTTCCTTCCTGTTATTGACTCATTCACTCCAAAAGAAATTCCCTTTATACGTTCACAGCTGTACGTTGTGACACAGTCTGCGAAGGTGTTGCGCACAGCAGCGATGACTCAGTTGTCGCCCTCTGTTAACAAACACAGACAGGAAGTGAGCGCAGGCGGCCTGGTGATGTCATGGTACCACGAGTGGTTTTAGCCAATTCAGCGTCACTGTAATGAAGACAGATATTCCTCGCAATTAGCTCCATGAAAGCACACTGAATTACAAACCTGAAGTAGACATTGCTTTGTGTAATGCAGGAATTAACTAGTTATCTCAACAACAAGGTATTTACTCAGTTTGCGTACTAATTTGAAGACTCTGGTTAAATTTGCTTTCTAATTTAATTTGGACACAAATTGTGTATTATTTTTCTTTCATAAGCCCGCCTCCTGTTCCATCTTTACAACTAAAGTATTTCCAGATGGACTTCTGCAGTTTGGTAAACCAGTAGAAACGATTACAGAAGCTAAATGAGGCCTTTGATGGTTCCCTTGGCATTTCTTACTGCACTACAGCTATGCTTTTTTTTTTTTTTTTTTTTTTTTTTTTTGCATTAGTGTCTCTTTTGAAGTCACAATGTGTGGTTAGATTGTATAAAATTTGTCCTAAATGTGAAAAAAGTATAAGGAATAATTATTTATCTCTGAGGCTTTGCTGAGAATCCTGGCCCTATATCAGTGGACAATTCAGGAAGTGCCTTCCTGATCTGGACTTAAACTGTATATAAAATATGGAAGTAGCCACCATGGCATCAGCCTCAATTTTGGCATTTTGGCCTTGGCAATCTTTTTGTTTTGTTTTTGATTTGCTTTGTTAGTCGGGTGTGACCATGAGGGTGCATCTGGGGCGTTAAATAACACTAACCTGAGGAAGCTAGCTTGGTTAGCAAGCTGCATTCATAATTCCTTGTAATATTGACTAAAATGCTAACTTTGGCTAGCAAAAAATAAGCTTAAATTACAGTCTTCTCGTACAGCTGAATGCTGGAGAAAGAAGATTCATATCAGTGAGTGATCATAACCCAGATGATGCACACTTTCATGTTCAGTTGTCACAGAAGGTTTTAAGTGATATAGCCATACAGACAGTTTATTGTGCCAGACTGAAGATGGTTGTTTTGACTTGATATTTGGGCTGACTCGAATGTCTGCAGGGATAGACTTGATTTTGGAGCCAGCCTCACGTGGTCTTTCAAGGAACTGCAGTTTTTGTCACTTACCTTCATTTTTAGGTTCAGGTTGTTGCTGCTTGGTGCTGCTCAAGCCCTTTTATTGTCTTTTACATAATGATTACGTGCTCAGTTTTTATCGACATTTGTTGTATGCGTCAGTGTTTTCTGAACCAGTAACGGTTTATAACATTTATTTTTTATTTGTAACAAGACATCGTTTGTTTTCTTTGCTCTCTACTGCCTTTGGATTTCACAAGCACTGCCTGTAATGTACGCAGTCAAGCTGAGAAATATGCTTACATGACCACTCCTGTATTCCACCCAGAATGTTTGATGTAGGCGGTCAGCGGTCTGAGAGGAAAAAGTGGATCCACTGCTTTGAGGGTGTGACGGCCATCATCTTCTGCGTGGCTCTCAGTGATTACGACCTAGTGCTGGCTGAGGACGAAGAGATGGTGAGTGGTTCCGCTGTGTGACTCATGAAATATGACATAATAGCAGATAGCAGGCACTCTGTGTTCACACACAGCAGGAACTTTGTCTTTGTGCATTATAATCACGATGGTCAGAGAAGTAGAAGTAAAGGATCCGTTCCACTCGTGATGTCTTTATGGATCACTGAGCAAAATGCGAAGACCAACGTCACTTTCCCTTTTTTCTCCCCAGAACCGAATGCATGAGAGTATGAAGCTGTTTGACAGCATCTGCAACAACAAGTGGTTTACAGACACCTCCATTATCCTCTTCCTAAACAAGAAGGACCTGTTTGAAGAGAAAATCAAGAGGAGTCCTCTTACCATCTGCTACCCCGAATATGCTGGTGAGTCTGGCGGCAAAGAGCTTTTTTCCCATGGAGTCAAATTGTACTTATCATACCCCTCAGCTCATGTTATTATAAAGCAGCAAGCCTTACAGCACATTTTAAAACTGTTTATTCTCTTGCTAAATACAAGAATATAGCTTGCAGAAAATCTGCACACCAGCACCTTTGAAGCGCTGTAATTAACACCCTTTGGTTATCCTCTGCACAGGAGAGCGACGTCTTAACCCAAATGTTGTTTTTGTATAGCACCCGTGTGCCAGACTGTTTGTTGGCCAGCACCAGTAACCTACTGAAATCACTGCTTCAGCCCAGCATGTTCATCCACATAAACCTGCAGCATTCTGTTTTTAATCTTTGCTTTCTGTACAACTGAAACAACTGAAATGCATGCTAATTAGTGGATTATCAAAGCATTGTTGCCATACAATTACAAGAAGTTTGCTTACATGCAATTAGGGATGCACCGATCGCGATCCAGGCCAATAGCAGCATTTAAAATAATTTGACTATTTCTTGTCTTGGCAAAGGAAGCCCAGTTAGCAGGATAAAGCTCAGCCATGCTATTCATTACCTCGCAAGTGTATACTTTCAGTGTTCCTTCCTATGCAGTAACTTCCCGGGCCTCAGTTCCACCTCGTCTTTCTCAGGTTCCAACACGTATGAGGAAGCAGCTGCCTACATCCAGTGTCAGTTTGAGGACCTGAACAAGAGGAAGGACACAAAGGAGATTTACACCCACTTCACCTGCGCCACAGATACCAAGAACGTGCAGTTTGTCTTTGACGCTGTTACTGACGTCATTATCAAGAACAACCTGAAAGACTGTGGACTCTTCTGAAGATGAGGATGACATGAAAATGACAACCTTTTTATTTCTTGGTAAGTAATCCCTCACATGCAGCAGACGTGTGTGTGTGTGTGTGTGTGTGTGTGTGTCACAGATGAGGGCACATATCAGGAATACGACTGTGTGTGTGTTCACCATAGAATCAGGATGGAGTGGGAGTTGTTTAAATGTCTTCCTGTGTTTTCTTTCTATTGTATTTAAAGAAAATTTTAAAATATTTTTTATTTCCAGAGCACAAAGATGCAACATAATCATCATAATTTAATCACTGATTCGGGGGAATTTGTGCCTTCTTATTTTCAAAGGCTTCAATTCATTTTCTGCCCAATTTAGATGCATGTGGAACGATAGCAGCAAGGTCGAGCTCTCCAAAACCGCCACCCCTCCTCATCTACTCGTCTTTCATGTTTCTTTATTTCTCCCCTTGTGTCCTCAGGCAGTGGAGCCAGCTTATTGTGCATGTTTGGTGGGGAAGATGAGGAGAGCCGGGAAAATCAGTCATGGACCAGTGCTGTACTATATGCCACTTTTAACAGCTTTATTTATGTTTTTTGTCTTGGAACATTTGGAACTAGCGTTACAACATTTGTGTAGGATGTTTGTATCATTGTAAAAGCGTCACTGCAAAATTTTCTCTTTTTTACCTTTTTTTTTTTTTTTTTTTTTTTTTTTTTTTCATTTTTGAGAAAGATCTTTTTTTGTTTTCATTTTTTGTTTTGTTTTTTTTATTCCTGCTGTTCCTTCTGCCACTGTCTCTGGAAAAGGAAATTCCACTGTTGATGGAAATGCTCCTTTTCTTCCTTCCCCGCAACCAAAAGGGAAGAAAAGGGGTGCAACTTTTGAGTCCAGTTTGTTGGTACTTGTGCCTTCGCATGCCTTTTACTGCGGTCATAGTACAAACGCTTGTTCTTTTGCCTGCTGAATTGTTCTAGACATAAAGAGGTAAACTGTTTTCATATGTTAGTGTCTCTGCTATTCTCTGTGTGCACACCACTGAGCTATCAGGAGGATTTCCCTCTAGTTTCAAAGGCACATGGGTCTCCATTGTGACCAACATGTAGCCTCCACAGTCCCCTAACCCCCCACGCGCCCTGACAGTGGAAGGCCTCGTCAGCCAATCACACAGTACAATACTGCGATGTATATTGTTACATTTACCCCACAAATCTGGGGTCCTGGTTTTTAAACGACGTGTAAAATATCCATTCTTCCCAACCATTCAGAAAGTGGTCAGCTGAGGCACTGAGCTTATAATATGCTTAAGTGTTTTAAGTACAAAGACCAGAGTAGGCACATTTTACTGTATATTTTAATGTATTTGGGGGAAAGGCTATGGGGTGTTTGGTGTTGAGAAGAGAAACTAACTTCAGAATAGATTGTTGTGAAGGTGAGAGTGAGGTTTGAAATGTTTTTAAATGCAGAAGCTGTTCTTGGATCCTGCCTAGCGATGATTTTGAGAGTAGAGACACTGCTCGAGGATCCTGGAAGCCTTTCCTTTAGGTGATGGAAATTATGATGGTCAAGGGAGCCTGGTCTGTTATCATAGATCAGGAGGACTTTGCCAAGAGAGTGATGTTAAATGAGATCTTGGATCTGTTCATATAAAGAAACTGCCACAACTGTCAATGTATGTGTATGTTCTTCGTGGAAGGAGAATCTTTGTAGACTCATCTCCCTTATTTTGCTAATAAAAACCATTTACAAACCATATGGTTTCTGTATTATTGTGTATAATTGTGTATATTATTAATCTCTGGCTCTCTTCCACAGTGTGTCTTTTGCCCTGTCTCTGTGGTCTGTGGCCCTGGTTCTGCTGGCGGTTTCTTCCTGTTAAGGGGGAGTTTTTCCTTCCTACTGTTGCCAAGTGCTTGCTCGTGGGGGGTCGTCTTGACTCTTGGGTTTTCTCTTTGATTATTGTAGGATCTTTACATTACACTATAAAGCACCTTAAAGCAACTGATGTCATTTGGTGCTATATAAATAAAATTGAGTAATGCGCATCTCTGACATCTCTCTGGGTATTTTTATACTGATAAGTTTAATTTTTATCTACATATGGCCCCACTAATACTGAGTTAAATGTCCTTTACCAAGTTGTAGCTCAACCAGATGCTTTTGGTAGCCGTCAGCAAGCTTCTGACGTAATTCTGGCTGAATCTTTGACCACTGTCCTTGGCAGAGTTAATAGAGTTCATTTAAATTGGTCCTGGCTTTTAAGCACAGTCCACAAATTTTCAGTAGGGTTGATGTCAGGCCTTTTGGGAAGGCAATTCCAGAAGCTTTTAACTAGCTCTGTTATCCATTCCAAAACCATTTCTGAGTTTGGTTTCATTGTCCTGTTGGAACACCCAGCTCTGTCCAAGTTTCAACCGTCAGTTGATTTGGTTTGCCACCCTCTCAGTGCATGGTGATGTAACACTCAGTCACTGTGTAATGCTGGTGTTCCAGATTTCATGACAAGCTTGATCTTTGATGGTTCTTCGGTTATTCCTGAGCATCCTAACCCATTTCCTGAGGGTGACCGCTTGGGTCTTCTTCCAGACCTTGGCTGATGAACTGATGATCATGGAATCTGCAGCTGTTTAGAAATTGCTCCAAGAGTGCAAATCTATAATTCTTAGATCTTCACCGAGTTCCTTGGACTTTCCCATTGTTCTGAGTATCGGTCAATCCAGAGCTGTCAAATCCTTTTCATGCTGGCAAAGAGAAACTGGCCTTGAAGGCTGCACTGCTGCAGCAGAGCTCAATGCTAACGCTTGCTTGGATAAAATTTGATCATGCCTAGATGTCACCATATTAAGCTGGTTGGCGTGTGTGCGCCATCGTCGCCCTCTGATCTTGTTTCCTTATTTGTTTTTATGTCCACTGGAATGTAAAGCAGCCATAGGGCTGTCTCGACTCTTGCGTGTATTTTTTTATGTGTGTTGCTTGAGACGATTTGCATTGTAAATGTTCCGTGACATAACCTGTGAATGCCATCGCCGAGGACTTCCCTTTTTAACAAAACCACTTCAGGTGAAAAAGGGGGAGTTTTCTCTGGAATAATGTGCATATTAACAAAGCAAATTTTGTTACATTTTGTTAATGTTGCTTTTGTTTGGGCCAGCATAACAGGCTGTAAACCACAGACTGTATATTAAAGATGAAGTTAGCCTCTAGGTCTAAAATATGAGGCCACTGCAGAAGTTCTGTTTCTTTTTCTGAATGATTTTTCTGAATACAAACAGAAGTCCGATTGCTTATGACTTTATGGCCTTAACCGATTAATAACTGAACTGCGTGACTGGCAAGCAGAGGTGGGAAGTAACGAAGTACAAATACTTCGTTACTGTACTTAAGTAGATTTTTCAGGTATCTGTACTTTAC
>JAVDPK010000658.1:2205007-2224773 GCA_034780415.1 Cichlasoma orientale
AGTTGAGTAAAATTTGACCACGAGTATCAGTACTTTTACTTAAGTACTAGAGTTGAGTACTTTGTCCACCACTGACGATGGGCAAGTCATGCTGGCCCAGATGCAGCGAAACACGCCCAAACCATGATACTACCACCGCCATGTTTCACAGCTGGGATAAGGGTCTCATGTTGAAACGAAACATTTTTCCTTTTTTCAAACTTCTCATTCAAACAAACAAGAAAGTTGTATTTTGGTCTCATCTGCCCACTAAACAGCATCTGGTTTCTCCACATCATCTTTAGCAAATTGCAGACAGGCAGCGGTGTTCTTTTTTTCTCCTTGCAGTCATGCCAGGCACACCATTATTCAGTGTTTTCCTGATTGCTGGCTCATGAACACAAGTGGACTTGAAAGAGGCCTTTCATTGCTAAGAAGTTGCCCTGGGTTCCCAGACTCTTGCACAACTCGCTCTTGGAGAGATTTTCATTTTTTGACTGTTCCTGTGGAGGGCAGCAATGCGCTTGAATTTCCATCATTTGGACACATTCTGACTAACTGTTGATAAGAGGATTACAGACTCATTAATGACGGCATTGTGACTTTTTCAAGCCTGATGAGCACCAGCAGCTCGTTCCCTGTGATCCTCAGAAATTCCAAAAAGAAAGTTGGCACCCTGTGTAAATAAAAACAGGATACAATGATCTGCAAGGCTCACAAATGCATATTTTATTCACAATAGAACACAGAAGAATATCCATCCATCTATTCTCTTCCACTTATCCTTCTCAGGGTTGCTGGGGGGTGGAGCCTATCCCAGCTGTCATAGGGCGAGAGGAGAAATCTCTGTGTGCGAGGGGCAAGGCAGAAGCTTAATATTGGATCTTAGGGCCCTCGGGAAGCGCTGCACAAAAAACAGGCATGATTCTGTCACTGAAGTCACCCCATGGGCTCAGGAACACTCCCAGAAATCACTGCCTGGGAGCACAGATCATTGTGGCGTCCAGAAATGATGGAGTTTAAAGCTCTACGATGTGAAGAACAAGCCAAATGTGGACTAGATCCAGAAACATCGCTGCCTTCTCTGGGCCAAAGTTTGCTTAAAGTGGACTGGGGCGAAGTAGAAACCTGTTTTGTGGTCACATCAAATGAAATTTGAATTTCTTTTTGGAAACCTTGGATCATTCCATTCTCCTTTTATCAATATTTTACTCAGTATCCCAACTTTTTTTTTTTGGAAGCTTCATCTGAGGTCATATTTATGGAGTGTAATCATTACTGTAATTATACTACTTTTTAAATCCATTATGAGGATAAGCTCGAAAAGGAAATTATTCATTAAGCATTATTATTTTTCCAGAGTCTGGTTCTCTTCATGAACCGTAGCACATGCGATTGTGTCTACGATGAATCAGGACAGCGATGTGCCGCTACACACAGCATCTCTGCTGTTATTCAGGGTTTTTTTTGTATCTTTGCACCTTCATTTATTACATTTTTCATATTTTGAATCACGTGTTTACCTTCCTGCTTCCGTTCTTCTGGCGTTTATGAAAATTGTCCTATAAATAAGCGCTGTTTTTATTGTAGAGGTGAAAACAGTGGCAGTTTCAGCCTTTGTAGAGGCTGGCCTAATCATGTGCTGATGGCTATTTAAAGAACTCCTGAACCGGCGTAACCCGGCTCTGTGTGTGATGACGATAAAGGCCCCATGTTGCTGTGGAAACAGCTCATCAACCAAGGCCACGTGTGGTTGGCATCCATCAGACTGTTCATCTCTGTGTCGAGCCCACCCCACCTGCTTCACAAACATAATTTAATCATTTCAAAAAAAAAAAGAAAAACAGGCCCCGGCCAATCACGTTTCTCAGTGTTTTTCAGCAGAGAGAGGCAGAGTAAACGAGCAGATGTCTCCTACAAGTACTACATTGTTTGTGATGCTCCACAATTCAGCTCCTGTTTGTTAGGTGACCCCCAGTGAGCTGACTGTGTGGATGAAGAGGATTCCCTGCGTCTAAAACAAGCAGTTCACTCCCGTCCTGCGGTGTGAAGCAAGGAAAAGCAGTGTCATCCCATTATGGCAAATCATAAAGTCAGTATTCGGAAATCAATATGTCATCCGCACCTCTCATCTCAGTATGCAGCGGGGTGTCCCCTAGTGTGTCTCACTCCTTCGAGAAGGGAAATGGAGACAGTGAAGCAACTGATTGAATAAGTGAAAGTGTAAAATAGGAGTTTGTCCCCAACTTCCTGCTGACGTCTCCCTTTCTGTCGGTCTGAAGCGCGAGCCATCGATTTGTGACGTGGGGTGTGTTTGCTCCATTCCACCCCGATCGCCCCACTGATGTGATCGTGCCTCAAAACAATACCCTGTTGTTTGCCCGCGCAGGGGATCGTGCCTGCCGTTGCATATCTTTCCAAACTGATAGGCCGATCGTCCTTGGCTCTTGTGAGCGGGAGAAACTCATTGGAAGTCTCGTCACGAGGATGCCCACAGGCAGCTGCCGGGGAAGGGAGTGGGGCTGGTGACGGTAAGAGGGGTGATTGCGGTGCGTAGCCTGTGTTATTAGTTATTTCAGTGTGCTGGGCACATCTGAGAAAATAGGAATGAAATTATCCCGTGTTATTTTCTGACACACTCCAGTAATTAGGGGAGCGTAAGTGGATTAAGCTGTGGAAAGCTCAGGGTGATAGGGCTGCGAAATTTATCTTCAATCAGCTGTCCGTTAGGTCGATCACCGCTGCTGCTTCTGTGTGAGAACAGAGATCAATAGCAGAAACTAGCTAAGGCATGAATCGCTGGCAGAGGTGAAGAGAAGCTTCTGAATCGATAGGACAGTCACTCAGCTGCAGCTTCAAGCCCTCCCTGCTGTGCGACTGACAAATTCAGCTGCGTGTGTGTGTGCACTTGCGTTTCTGTTGATACAGCAGAAGTTGACTCATAACAATGACTCTTTTTCCACTGAGAGGCTCAAAGGGAGTTATCACTGAGTTACTCATATATGGCCCACCTACTCACATTTTCTGAGATTAGAAGAGCGGATTTACAGCTGCAGCTCATCATATCTCCGGGGGTAAAGCCACATGTCCTTGAACTTGAGTTCACGTGTGTGTGCGTCTTGTATTTTTATCCACTGAACTCTTGAGCAGATCGGAACGCATATCAAGTTTCTAACTGGTGTTTCCCACCAGCAGATGGCAGCATGACCACTTCACTGCACCGGAGCACCCAGAGGTGTTTTTCCCGCTGTACTCAGTCACCTTAAACGTCCTCTTATTGATGCGTTGCAGTTTTTTTCCTTTTTTTTCTTTTTTTTTTTTTTGGTAATCTGGTAATAGAAGTGTTACTTCGAATCTCTTTTCAAAGTATTAAGTTGGACGTTAATGTTGCTGCTGCCCATTTAAAACCTCACACACCGCAAACTGGACTTTATTCTTATCACACCTTTCAAAACACTGTTGCAAGCAGACAAAATGTCACATTTATGAGATATTATCATAATCATAAGTGAAGAAATACATGTGAAAAATGGTCCTAACTGTGGTATGTGACTATGGCTTTTGTTAAATACTGCACAAGCAGGCAGTCGTTAACTTAAAAATGACACATCACAATGTCAATGATCCAATTTTATGTTGTTTTACAATGTTTTCCTATTTATCTTTAACTTTCTTGTCACTGCAAGCCTGTCAGCATGCAGTGCACAGTCAGCCTGGGTAATTTAAATGAACCGGCCCTTTAAATAACCCAGAAAAAGAGATACTGGTGTTTATTTGAGAGGAAATGACTTCTCTTTCAACATTTAGTGAGGGCACAGTAATGATACCATTATCACTGCTGCAAACATTGACTTTGAATTTAGCGGCGTGGGAACTGGAAAAAGACTGACGCTGACAAGTAATATGTTTTTGACTTTAGGAAACGGAACCGGGCTTTTAAAGGAGAAAGATCTCTCACCTGCGACGTAGCTTCAGTCTGAGGAAAACCGCCGTGTAACAAACGATTTAACTGTGAAACTCCGTGCCTGACGTGACCCTGACGGCTCCCGTTTGTGTCACAGCTAATTGGTAGTGCTGAATAATTAATTGAGTTACAGCTGTTGTGCCAAATGCGAACAGCGTGAGCGACTCTGAGTATGTTACCTGCAATTTTTTTTATAATGCAGCAAATACTTAGCGTGCCTTTCTTAGTGGTACACTTAAAGGTATAGCTCGCACATTCTAATGAACCACTCTGTCGCTTTACTGCAGGTTCTTCACATTTGTACGATACAGCGGAAGAGCTCTGAAGGCTGATTGGAACAGTGCGCTGTCAGTGTTGTTGTTTTTGGCTTGAGGATTAATAAGTGGGGATGCATTTCCTTGGAGCATCATTTTATATGTCCTGGCCAATTGCATTAAACTGACAGGCAGCCAGAGCCAGCGTTCCTCGCTGCACCCACACCCCATCCTGTCTTTTACCTACCATCAATAGTGGGATTCTTTCCAAAAAAGAAAAGAAAAAGGGATTTACTTTTATATCTTTTTTTTTTTAATGTCTGGTAATGATTTATTTCAGCCAATTACTATTTTTAGTGTATTTTGATCTCCCTCTTGTCCAAAACATCCTCCACTTCTGTCAGCCGGTCTCTGCTAACATGTATCCACTGGATGTTATTGAGGATGAATTTTAATTTGGCTTTGGACTGCGATTTATGGAGAAATCAAGGATATTAAAACAAATAAGGAACCAAAGAAAGAGGCTTTAAACTAAAAGTAATGAACGTGCTGTAAGTTGTTCTAAGATGCTGTAAGACACTTTGAAAAGATAAGACGGAGCAGCGGAGGAGAAAGATTCACTCGTTCTTTTCCACTAAAATGCTCGTCTGGTATCTTTCTAGTGAATAATGCTGCTGTCCACATGCACATTATAGGGTTTTCTTTTATGTGACCACTTATGGTTATTCCTTATATCAGCCAGCAGCCTATTTCTCTAGAGTGAAGAACATTTTCCCAAAAGTCATCAACATGTGAGACGAGCCAATGTATTCTTCTCGGTTTTCTCCTCGGAACGCTCCCGTAGATGCCATTTTTGCCCAGTCTCTTCCTCATTGTTGAATCATGAACTCTGACCTTAAATGAGGCAAGTGAGGCCTGCAGATGCTATTTTGTTCTTGTGCGGATGAGTCGTCAATCGGCTCTCACCGTGGTTCACTGGAGACCCAAAGCCTCAGAAATGGCTTTGTAACCCTTTCCAAGCTGATAGGTATCAGTGGCTCATCGGCTCTTGAGTTTCTTTAGATCGTGGCGTGATGATTTGTCAGCAATTTCTTGATTCAACAGGTGTGGCAGTAATCAGGCCCGGGTGTGGCTTCACAGTTAATTCAAGATTTAAGGGGCGGACAGATTTAATAAATGAAATCGTCATTTAAAGCTGCATTTTGTATTCACTCGGATTATCTTTGTCTAATATCAAAATGTGTTTGATGCTCTGAAACATGAAAGTGTTTCAAATAAGCAAAGCGTTACGATTTATGCCACCTACAATTACAGTAAATCAAACTGTCGATCAAAAGTGCATGCTCATGTCACCATCGAGATTTGAGGGGTAACATCATACTGCCAGCGCTAATGTCACCAAAAAAAGGCAGAAAATTGAAGAATTGATTTTCACTGAGTTTCCTCCAGCCCTCCGAGGTCACATCTTGAGAGAGAGAGAGAAAAAGGAGAGTTTAAAGTCTTTTTTTCTGACCAGCAGTGTGTGTGTGTGTGTTGATTTGGCTGCCAGCCCGCTCGTCGACAATGTTTTTCACGCTTCAGCGGAGCGTGAGAGGAACACGCATTCTCCTCATCGGAGGTGCTCACTCACAAACTCGCCCTCTATCTCCCACACAGACGCACTTATACACACACACACAGAAGTCATCATCGCCCTGTCAAACTCACACCACTGCACAGTGAGACCACTGCTTCTTATACTTGACACACACTTCGCGGCTTGAGCGGCGCTTGATTTTATAATCCACCCCAGGCTGTAATGACTTCGTGATAAGCAGGACTAACTTGTATAAACAATATGGATTGCCCTGTGGAAGCAATTTAGACACTGCAGTGCCTCGATGCCCCATCCTTGCCAACTAATGCGGTGGCTGCCAGTTTGAGTGCCAAGACTGAATGATTAGCAGTGAATAATCACCCTTGCCTACAGGTAGTGTTATCTAAAATTCTCCCGATAAGTGGCCCGATGAAGACCGTCGAGGTTTCTTTAAACTCTGGGAAAGGACATCCCATGCGGGGCCACGGGAAAGTTAAAGATATTGTGTAAGGTGAAAGAAGCAGGTGATGTTCTGAAACAGTTCAGAGTTACTTATTACTTATTAATATCCATCCAGTATCCTCCACTTATCCAACGTTGGGGTGCAGCAGGCTAACAGGGTATTAGCAGCACTTTCGAGTTCCTGCTGGGGGGATCCCGAGGCGTTCCCAGGCCAGGTGAGATATGTAATCTCTCCAGCAGGTTCTGGATCTATCCCAGGGTCTCCCAGTTGGGGATGCTGTAAAAACGGCGCCCAGGAGGCATCATAACCAGATGCCCGAACCACTTCAAGGGGCTGCTTTCAACGCGCAGCAGCAGCAGCTTATTAATACTGTTGTTTATTTAAAACACTTCTTAACTTTTTTAGAGGTTGTGGCTGCAACTCAGCTCGGAGAAAGTTGGACCACTTTACAACCCCTTAAATGCTGAATTGCTGCAGTTTGCATCAGAATTTGTCATGCTTAAATCTGATCACACAGACGTGATGCATGATTTTTTTTCCCCCCACTCAGTTATGTTTAGATTTCATCATCTTCATCTCTCACATCAAATGCAAGTTTTGCTTATAAGTAAGTTTAAAAAAAAACACTCCTTAATCCAACAACAAAAAAAGATTAATTCCACATTATTTTATTAGCTTATTTAGTTTTCCACAAACATGCAGCAGTTTAGGAAAAGGTTTTGTGACTCCACCCATAAGCAGGAAAAATATAGATGATTTAAATAAGGCAGTTGGGTCCTTTACAGTCGTCCTATGACTCTGGATCACTTCCGGTGCTCCTGCCATCTCAGTCGCTCCCTGGAAGCCCGCCTGGGACTGACCACTGGAACTAGTGCACCTGCAGTGCTCACTGGGTCAAACACAATTTGATTTCGGGGAACGAGAATAAAATTGCAGGCAGCCAAATCTGGCAAGTAGAGCAGGTGGGGAGTGATGATTGTGCTGGTGTAGAGCTGTGTGCTGCTGCACAACGGCGCGCACCGTAGGCCACAGAACAATGAATGTTCTCCCTCAGGCGGCGGTCACAATGGGACTTCCAGTGGGGTGAACAATCGAGTAAGGGTGCAGAAAGTGGTCCAGGGGGGGCACAAGGGGATCACCTTAAGGGAGAGATTAGCTGAATTTAAATCAGTTAGGGTTTTTGCTTTTTTAGTGTCACAAATCTGTTTGATCACTTCATACTTTCTGATCCTGCAATCAAGGTTCAATAACTAAGAGTATTGTTATTCTCCAAGTAAAAGGAAGTAGATGGGGGACACTGTTTTGAGAAAATCCAAGGATGATCCCATAATTTCAGGCTTAAAATACTCCTGCTCTAGAATTCCACAATGTGAATTAATGTGATCTCACGTACACCATTCGAGTGTAAGTAAAATATGCCTGTACTAAAACTGAAGCTTCTGCCTTTGCCTCCTGCACTCTTCTATTAGATGAACGGCTTCTGTAATTTTCCAGTGGAAGAATGAGCTCGGTGTGAACTATAGTCACCGGCAGCAAGACTGACAGGCGATCGCGATAAAAATCTGTAATAGCTTCCACACCAGGACAAAGACTTTAAAAAAAAAAAAAATAGGTGAACAGTATGAAAGAAAGAAGAAAATGAATCAGTGATCTAACTTTTACCTGTCAGAGCATCTGGAGTGAGGATCATTTATCCATCCCTACCCGCCAGGACTGCTCCAAAGTCAGACTGAGTCGTGCCTCTGATACTGATTTGTGATATACACACACACACACACACACACACACACACCTTGGAGGAAGTTGAGCCACTTTACAATACACACACACCAGACACTTCATTAGGTACACCAGTTCACGATCGAGATATCTTACTGAAGTGCAAACCGAGCATCAGATCGGAGGAAGAAAGGTGATTTCAGCGTGGCTGTCGGTGCCAGACGGGCTGGTCCGGTTATTCCGAAACTACTGATCTACTTGGATTTTCCCACACAACCGTCTCTTGGGTGACTGTTTTTCAGAGAAAGCGAGCAGCAGTTCTCTGGGTGAAAATGTCTTTTTGATACAAAAGTAACCCGAAATAATCACTGGTTACAACCGAGGCATGCAGAAGAGCATTTGTGAAAGCGTAACACGTGGATTCTTGAAGGAGAAATCCACTCCGGGTGACGCTTCTGTCAGCGAAGAACCGGAAACTGAGGCTACAGTTCACATGGGCTCACCAAAACTGAACAACACAAGACTGGAAAAGCATATGGACCAAAATGTTTGAGCAATGTTTCCAGCACCATCTCCTGCACCACGAAGAGGCTGTTCCGAAGGCAAACGGGGGTCCGTGTATATAGTGAGAATTATTTTGAACTGTGAATCATGCAAAGCTCCTCTAGAAGAGTCCAAGAATAAAAACATGGATTGAGAAAGTGGGTGTAACAGCTCCACATTTGAAGCCACATCTGCAAAGCAAACACAGCCTGAATGCTTCTCTGATCCAGCTGTGCCGCGTGCCGGTGTAAAACCTGATCATTACAAACCCACCAGAGTTCTCCCCCTTCCAGAGCGACTCACACTTTTAATGTCTTCTCTTCCACTTGCTAAATTCCAAATCAGTCGAAAAACAGATTTCCCAATACATGACAAGTGAGCTTTTATTTAAATTTGACTGCAGTGGCAGCAATATTTATTCAGGTTAATGAAAAGAAGAAAATTGCGCCTGGAGCTCCTGGCAGGAATACAAGGACTTATATCAACTCAGTCACCGTTATATGTAAAATGACGCCGATTTAACAAAGAGATGAGCAGTAGGTGGGAGAGGGAAAGGTGTGGGGGTGCAATCCCAATCACCGTGGAACATCAAACAGAAAGAAGACTGGGGAAAACAAGACTGGCCCCGAGCAATAATTCTCCCATTACAGCCTTTTATGACAAACTCTATGATGATGACAAAAATTTAATTTGAAGTGATCTTGGAGGTCTGTCCTTCAACTTATAGCCAGGGGTCTGAAACTTAAAGAGAGAACTTAGACGCCGCGGTGACTCGAGTACACGGAGGGAATCGTCCGCTTTGCCGTTTGAGAGTCATTTTAAGCTTCAAAATATTATCTTGTGCATATTTAAAGAAGGCCTCTGATGCTTTAATCTCCCCTTTAAACTACTCTGACTATCACTGCTTTCCAAGATATTCTCATATCTTCAGTTAAATTAAGAATTCAGTTCCATTTCTCCCCAGTTTTATTAACATTGGCCCGGCCAGCAAGGTTAAGACCGTTTAAATCATAGCGAAGGTTCTAAGCTTACACGATCACAGGCCTGTAATAGGGCCATTGTGACTGTTTATGTTTTTTTATAGTTAAATCCTTATATTCCCAAAGTTTTCCCTCTTTTTTTTGCACAAAAACAACGAAGCAGAAAGTGTGCAGTTAAAGAAAGCGCATTTCCCCATGAAAGCCAGCCCAGTGGTATGAAAGTTGAAGTGTAGTGTATAGCAGCCCACAGAGGCTGCCAGTCTTCTCCCTAATGGTCTAGTTTTGTCAAGTTAATTATAATGTGGAGGCAGAAGTGCTGCTGAAATGGAAGCTCACGTGGAGACACCAGACGCCACCGAGCAACTTTTCGTGAAGCAACTTTCTCCCAAATACTCGGCTTTTAGCTTTGATCTTTATCCGCGAGTCCATTAGTGTCTCAAATTCAAAAGCTTCTCTTATCGCGTTTATTATATTTGTCTTGATTACAGTTTCCCCGTTAGGCGCAGATTTTGTTTGTTTTGTTTTTTTTAATTCTCAGAACATTTAACTTTGTCTTTGTTTGCGGCATCCAAACGAACGGTAATGGGCCTTTATCAGAGCGGCTTAACTTGCCAAGGCTGGTAAATCAAAGGCACAATCAATCAGAGTAATGATGGCACAGTTCCATTATGTCCCAGTGAGCAATACCACGGAGCCAACTGGAGTAAAGCCATTGTTAGCACGTGCTTTTGCTGCTTTGATAAATGTCCGCTGTGGCGACAGTTTACTATGACATTATCATTTTTCCTCGTAAACACATGATTTGGGGTTTTGTATTATATTTTCTCCCCTATTACCCCTCTCTTCTATCAGTACTGTAAGTTTTGACCACACACACGGTGTGACAGATGCACCGTGACCCCCCGCGTAACCCGCTGCATTCTGAAGTCACGTTCTGAAGCCCTCAGGCGAGCCTCTTCCCTTCACCGCCTCGGCGTTTGGAAACCGGATCTGATCATGAGCACACCCTGAATAATCCTGAGCAAAATTAATTATCTTGAGTGAGATGGCTTTGGACACTTGTTGTTGTACCTCTCTCCTGGCCTGCTCCGGTTTGAAGTAAAAAATGTCAAATTCGGATTCAAAGAAATGCGAGTTTATACCCGTCAAACAGAGTGCCAGAAGATACAATTCTTTCCCTGCTTTCTAAAAACTATGAATCATGTGCTATTTTTAGCTTTTTTTAATTAGGAGCCACTTCTATTTTAATGCAGGTTAGTGTTTTTCTTTCAGGAAGAAGCTGACTTTGCCTTTTTCTACACTGCAACCAAACTGAGCACCTGCAGGGCATCAGCACGCCACCTCCTGAAGGCCACAGCTGTTTGACTGTTATGAATATCTGCAGCAGACGATAAATGCATCAATAGGTAATTAATTAGCGAGCTCCCGTGTTATCGGCCCGCACAGAGACCGGAAACACTGACAGTCAAGGGGAAAGAAATCTGTCATCCTCTCCTCTCCTTATGCTTCAGGGAGAATCATAATCCAGTCGCGTGCGCGCGTGCGTGCGTGCGTGCGCGTGTGTGTGTACACAAACACAATCTTTCCGCTGTTCTTTTGAGGTAGCCATATCGCATCTCCACTTCACCCCTGTCTGTACCTTCACTTAGAGTTCCCTCTGAAGAACAAACTTCATCAGAAAAGCTGCACCGAGCTTTTGCCCCTGCTCTCTCTGTGTCTTACAAACAAAACCTTGATCTTTTATGAAGCCCGTGGACAACCTATTCAGCTGTGAAGTGTGGCGAGCCTCCAACAAGAAATCGGATGAATTTCTTCTCTTTTTTGTTATTTTATCTCCTCGAGATCGAGGGGAAAGGAGCAGAAAAAGGGAGCGCTCATTCATATGCACTTTCGCATTCTTTCATGAGTCATCTTTTATGCATGCCGCTGCATTTTCCATCACTCTCTGTGCTTTTGAAGAGCGCAGGATGACACTCGGAAAAGATTGGAAAAGTTGTTGCTCATTTGTGTTGGCGTCCTACAGAAGACTGAAGTGGAAGCTGGAGGTTGCACCCAGGCTGCGAGCGTGGTGTTTCCTGACACGTCTGTTTAAAATCAGGGGCGCGCTTGACCTCTTGCAGGCTAGTGACAGGGTTTGCAGAATCCTCACAATTTCCAGATGCCATGCTGGATTTGTTGCCAGGCCTTTTGCAGCAGCAGATTAACTGTAGCTACAGACAAGAGGAGCTACTAGAAATTCCACAGGAAAAATGGATGGATAGATACATGCAATGCATATCTAAATTCATGCAAATTCATTCACATTGTTCTATGTTAATGCTGATCAAAAATATATCATGCCTCGAACACAAGTGGTGCAAGAGGGAGGCTGATCAAACCAGAGTTTATAGTCATAAATACTAATCAAATATAAGTACTTCCAGAGTACTGCAGGTCAAAGCTGAACCATGAATTGTGAGCTTATAAGCTGCAACCTGGCAAGCACTGAGCTATTGTCATTGTAGGAATGAGCACATCTACATAAATTAACCCCCAGTGAACTAGAACACAGGGAATAAACACACTTACAAATCGGAAATACTTTTTACTGCATCTCATTTTTGGATACATTTGCATCTCATTCAACCGTTTACACACACACCGGTGGCGGCACAGCGAGTCACTAGCCTGCCCGCTGCCCTCAGAGAACAAAACTCCAGCTCAGTGGTCAGCGGACAGCCGACGCCGCTGATAGGCTGACATGAAAGATGAACAAAAGCACTCTCGCATTGTTTGTTTGAAAGCAGACGTGATCATGTCAGGCTCACCGGGTAAAGCTGAGGAGTTACCTGGCAAAGTTAGCACAGCAGTTCACTATAAGATGAGAAATACTGTATTTATGCCAGTGGGAAATTACAGCAGACAATTAATTAGAAATTTCAGAAAAGGTTTTTGTGTTTTGGATTCTTCTGTTTGTGGTATTTTGAGTTTAGGATTCTTTTACTTTCCGGGCTGGTTTCTTTATGTTTATATTCTCAGCCTTTCTTAGTTTTAGTTCAGCTTTCTGGGTTTTGTTCATGGTTATAGCTTGTTAGTATTTCATTTCTTGTTTGGGTTCATCCTGCCTCCCCTGTGTTCTCCGCGCTTTCTTGTTGAGTCTTTAGGTGTGCTTAGTTCCCCAGCTGTGTCTCATTCCCCATTAGCTCTGAGTGTGCATATAAGCCCGGTCTGTCCTCTGCCGCAGCATCTGTTATTCTCCTCTTGTTTTCGGACTCCTGTTGCTTTTTCTGTTGGATCTTTGCACCTCGTGGACTTTTACTTCAGCTCAAAGAAAGGTCAGTCTTCACGTTCACCCATTTTGCCCGGGAGTCTGCATTTTGGTCCATATTCCTTAGACCGCAACACACAGAGGACGGTCTGGATTCATAAATTATCCACATCCATTGATCACAGTCAGTTTGGATCACCTCTGAGTCAGCTGACTGGATTCAAACAGTGACTTCTTTTAGTAGAACCAAAAGCTAAACAAGAGCAAACAGCACCCAGCTGTCACTCAGAGCCTTTATACAATTTAAATGGGTGACTTAAAATTCACTGGTAGATTTGGTTAATGTTTGCTCTAAAGTGCACAGTGATCTGTGGGGTTGACTCCCTCTTGGAACCAGCCTCAGGTGGCCATTTGAAGAACTGCGGTTTGTGCCATGCACGTTGGCGTCACATGTTAGCCCCAGAGGTCTCTAAACAGAGCGTTACTGTTTGCAGCACTTCAATTCTAAAATATTCTGTTCATGTCCTATCTTACAGCACACTGATAAGCACATTGCCAGGAGAAGAAAGGAGCATGAAAGAAGAATATAAATAGGTGAGAGAAAACAAGCACTGTAGGAGAGAGACAGAGAGAGAGAGAGCTGAAGGGTCAAGCAAGGCACAAAGGGAAGTTCAAGCAGTACAAATTTTGGACAAAGCAATATGGCTCCATTCAAGTGAGAAGCAGGTGAAAGGACAAAGCCCCTCAACATTTCCTTGATAATGAATTGATGCTTGCACACACTCTGCGTGCACACAGTTTTTGCTGCCAGAGTGAGGCGCACACACACACACTCGGTGGCCTGGAAAACATCTCGCTCCTGATGTTTGAGAGAGTGCATTTCGCTGCTTCCAAAAAGATATTAGTGGCAGGTGAGGCAAATAATGTGCACGAGGAAAAGGGGGAAACGGTAGGGTAAGCAATCAGGAGCATGTGCAGTGAAGCGCGCTCAACCTCACTGGATCTCTGTAGTGTCGAGGCAGGCCCTGTCCTATAGAGGGAAATAAGATACAGTACCTTCGCAACTCTGAATTGAACTGAAACGTTTTACATTGTTTTTTTAAATATCACTGAGCACGTAATTGTTTCTGAGAAATGTTAAATGTATCAAGTAAACTCAATATTGGGTTATGACATAGATAAATGCAGTCAAATATTTAATGAAACATGGATTCACTTATCCCTAAGGATCTGAATGTAAAAAAAAATAGGACAGGATATTCAGTGTGTCACATTTATAACTCCTGATCTATTGGTTTATGGTTTACTGTGTAAAGATTCAAGTTTGACATTTTGACATCCACATCTTTGGTTTTCTGTGTTTTGTTTTCAGCTGGGCTCGATCATATCGCACAAGAGGGGCGACCTAAGTAGTTATCCACTAATGCTAGCACCGGCTAGCTAGCTTTGTTAGCAAGGTGCATCCATGATCACAGTGAACAAGATGAAACATCCGCCGTCTGCCACTCAAAGTGGCTACAGCATCAGTAATGCATATCAGTAATGCCTGAAATCTGAGCATGCAACAAGCAGAGCTGTTGAAAGGAGCTGTGCAGTGGTTACAGGTTGGTTGTGTGTATGAGCGCATTTGCATGTGATTTACTTTTAGAGTGTTTTTTTTAGACACTACTTTGTATTATTTTATTCTGCATCAAGAATTGCAAACAGCTTTGTTGTACTTGTGCGATGACAATAAAGTTCTAATCTGATCTAAGCATCAGAATAGAGAAGAAATGTGATTTAAGGGACTTTGAATGTGGCATGGGTTTTTGGTGCCATATGGGCTGGACTATTTCAGAAACTGCTGATCTAATGGGATTTTCCCACGCACCGATCTCTAGTGTTTGCAGAGAATGGCCTGAAAAAGAGAAGATATCGAGTGAGCGGCAGTTCTCTGGGCAAAAACGCCTTGTTGATGTCATAGGTCAGGGGAGAATGGCCGATCGGCTTCACACGACTCAACAAAATTGGAAGAAAACAGAAGACTGAAAAAACGTTGCCCTGTCTGATGAGTCTCTGCTTCACCTGGATGAGAGTACCATGCCTTCTATTAATGATACAGGCTGCTGGTGGTGGTGGTGGTGTAATGGTGTGGGGGATATTTGTGCACAGGCATTCCTTGTTTATCAGATCAATTCATGGCTTTGCACAAAAATATTAAGAGCTGTACACAACAAAAAAAGCTGCGAAATGGCTTAAATGGAGCCATTTACTACCCTTTAGTATACTTAGTATAATTAATTCATGCATTTTTATCAATACCTTCGACACATGCTCTCAGTTCCATTAGCACTTTGGCATCACCTTCGCACATGCAGCCGTTCTGATCACAATAAAAAGAAAGATGTGATTTAGCTGTCAATAACCGGAGCCTTAAAACATCCTCATCAAACCTCAATCCATGCTCAGCAATACCGCCTGTTTACAATAATGACACATTGCCAAGAAGCATTTTTAGTCTCAAGTGCAACTTCACAGTACATCATAATCATCTCTTTGATCTTTGCCTACAGCAATATACCCACTTAACCCCCATCTACAGTCAGAGTGAGAAATGCAAAGAGGCAGTCCTCCACTGCAGACTCATCTCTCTCGCCCTCTCTCTCAGCCCCAATACTTAATTTCAACTTCTTATTACTGCACTAAGCAGGGACATCATAGCCCATCTAGAAAGGAGGCTTTGAGAGCTTGTTTTGGCGGCGGTCCTAGTTATGAACGTCTCATTGGTATTCCTGCTCTGCAGTCTGAAGTAAAAGTAAAAGCCATTCCCGCAGAGAGCTAGACTCTGTCCCTTAGCACTCCCAACAAATGGCGAGGGAGCTCACCTCTATTAGCTACAGCCACAGTTCCTTCATTTAATTTTTACTCCATTTTAAATCATTACCAGGCCGAGCAGGTAAGTTATCCCCTAGGGTGCGATCGTTGGACTCCACGATTTCCCGTCCGTGCCCTGCTTTTTCTGCTGATTTGTGTTTGTTGACCTCTTAATGTTGTCACAGTCTGTTTTTTAATCATGAGCCGTGTTTGTCCAGACCCAATTCAATTACTCATGTTTGCTCAAGGAGCTCCTCTCCTGCAGTGACACTGTTGATGTGAATTACATTCCAACAAACTAAGAAATGAGAGTTAGTCACTGTCATCAATCTAAGTTTGGTATTCTTTGGAGAGAGGCGTATTGTGTGTTGTAATATCTCATATCGCTCGGAGTTCCATCGGTCAGTGACAGAACCGGCACTCAAATTAATTAGAACAATGAAACGGATTTTAGAATCTGAGTTCATCCTCGGGGGGAAGTCAGAGGGGAAACCAGACTGAAAGGAAGAATACAGCAGTGGTCAGACGTTTACGTACACTCTTCATGGGCGTGGATTTCATGGCAATTTTGGGCTTTTACTGATTTCCTTGAACTATTCTTTTTCTAGGATGGAATGATTGTACGGCATGCATCTTTAATGACTTTAAAAGACTGGAATTGGGTGCGAAAGTTTGAATTTATTTAGGGTTTTCTCTAATCCACACAGGCTCAAATATATACATAAAGTCACTTAAATCTTTTAATAAGTGGTGCTGAAGGGTCTACAATGTCTTTGAGCTTCACAAGGACAAGGCCTCTTAACTTAGCAGTCATTAGTATCATGATTGACTACAGCTGGTAGTTTCTCTTTGCCAGCACTCACTGGATTGACCAATACTCCAAGGAAAGTCCAAGGAACTCAGTGAAGATCTAAGGAGGAGAACTGTACATTTGCACAAGTTGGGAATCTATTGGGATGTGTCGCCCCTTTGCCAAGATCTGGAAGAAGACCCAAACTCTCACCTTCAGATGACAGGATGACAGGAAATTTGTTAGGATGTTCAGGAATCACCTGGGCTCAAGCCTGCCATGAACTGGAAACTGCAGGAACACCAGCATCACTGTTCACATTGAAGCATTTTTTTTCCATCACCATGGACCGAGAGGGTGCTGGCAAGAAAGTGACGCCTGCCAAAAGAATTCACACCTTCAAGATCGACTGAAATTTGCACCTGCCCACATGGACGAGCCAAATGTCTACTGGGAAAAAAGTTTGAGACAAAGACTGAACTATCTGGCCACAATGGCAAAGTGGTTTGTTTGGAGGAGGAAAGGTGGAGGCGTTCAAATCTAAGAACACTGTACCAACTGTCAAGCACGGTGGTGGCAGCAACAAATTCCAAATTCTTGTTTTTTAAAGTCATTAAAGAGGTAAGCTTAACAATCATTCCACCCTGGAAAAAGAATGATTAAAAGAATGATTCATGCTAATGACCACAGCTGCACAAGAGGAGGCAAGAGTTTGGAAATAAAGAGATAAAGGGAGCGATAGAGATGGTAGATGGTAGAGGAGTCCATATACAGTACTCTTCACACATTGAGAATTTGGAGTGGAAAATTGGATCTTACTACTTCACTACTACTCCACCGTCAGATGAAATGTCATTCATGCATTTTTCCGTGTCCTTTCGCTCTCAAGTAATTCATTTTATCGTCTTTAATGAGAGAAGTGCAGTTTTATCGCTACTTGCCAAATTTCTCTTAACTCTTTGAAAAGGTCATAAGAGGACATTGTAAATGCACGCTTTTCAGTGTTTACTCTGTTTTCAAGCTGATGCATTGCAATTTATGGTTTTCAGCACCAGTCTTTCTTATTCTCTGCAAGTCCAGAATGACATAATTCTGGCTGCGATTTGATAGAAGCACAGCAGATCTTCAGACAAAGACATTGTCGTAATAATATATTCAGCCAACTAATAAGGCCCATCACGGCAGGAGGTAGTGGGGCGCTAATGCTCGTAATCCCTTTGAAAATCCCTCTCATCTGCCTCCTGCATTGAGTGCCATGGGGGAGAACTTGGCACTAAATTACTTTCTGTACTTATTTGTAGCTACACAATTATTTCTGAGGGCCCGGTTACGTACAATTATACATTTGTAAAATCTCTGTTAAAATTAACTCTTCTTCAGCGGAGCATAACTTTCACTGCGGCGGTAATGTCGTGTAATGTGTGTGTGTGTGTGTGATTTCAGAAGAATAAAGTGTCTTCTAACTTATTTTACTCTAAAGGTCAAATGCGCTTCTCCATTTACAGAACATTAAGGACCGGATGCAATAAATCCATACATTCTCATTACTCTCATTACAGTGATAAGATTTTAATAATGTTTTTTGCTTTAAATATCACCTGTTCCACTGGACAGTTTTCTTAGAAATAATAGTTTAGCCACTGGGATGTCCTGATGGTAACATGTTTAAAGGAGGCTTACAATACTTTTCCTTCCTTTTTGTCATATGTATAGAAGACCTGTACTCCTACAAGTAGTATTAAAAATGGAAAAGAGATGGTCCAAAAACTCAGCATTCAGGCTACTCTTAATTCTTGTTTTCCAACCTTTTTCTACCATTGTATGAGCTGACATCAGCTGAGCACAGATTTGCTGATCCTATCATGTACTACGCTGTGGCAGGACCCCAATTCAGGACTCGATATACAACTCTTAAACTGGCTTTATTGCTGGAGGCCACGACAGCTACAGCATGTGGAGAAACATACACTTACTCACTGATTTCTGTTTGCAGAAGCCACGCAAGTGGCAGCCAATCAGGAAACAGTGAGATTAAAGTGACAGGAGCTAAAACTGTTAATTTCAGGCCGCATAAATGCAGTGTCAGTATAAATAATTAGGGTTTTTTTTCACTGTTTATTACGCAAAGCTAGTGCCAGAGAATAAAAATGAAGATAATATTTTTGCGTTAATGCTACAATCTGTAGAGAAAACTGTGGTTGGAGACCGCAGCACAACCAAAGCTACTGCGACTGCCTGCGCATGAGAACTCGTTGCTGTTGATGATGTTGCTTCAAAGGTGGGGACATCTTTGGGGACGGGGAAATTCAATAAAACAAAAACTCACATTCACTGCTTACATCCAGGCTCAGGCCACAACCTCAAAATTGAATGCAATCACTGGACAATGACCAATTTTACCTTGTCCCAAAGAGGTTGCCGTCCTGGTGTGACTCTGCAGCAAGGATTAGGCTTAAGGTTAACTTTGAGCTAAATACTGTAGAATGCTCTGCTAAATACAGAGTGTACCATAAAACCAGCCAGTGGTTGTACCCCATGATATTGTCCTATGAGGTGTTTTGGGTTTTTTTGGTTAGTGTAGTTGTGGTCACCTCATCCTGCACACCTGCCTCCCCTCTATCTGGCTCTTCATCCGTTCTTCATCTGATTGTTGTTTCAACCATGGCGGTAGTAACACTTCAAGGCCAACTAAAGATTTGTTTCTAGGGATTCTGCTCCAGTGAATCTTGTTACTAACCTAACAAGAGAAGCTTCCTCTATCTCACAATCAACAGCTGCCTGTGCCTTTCATTGCCTGCCAGCAAACAACCTCCCAATCACCAGCCTACCTCAGCTTGACACGCTCTTCCCTCACTCAACGCTAATGAAGCTTTATCCTCGATTACACCCTCCCCCTTGTCCGCTGTCACTGGAATTCCCATTCCACGTGTACAACCTCTCCAGCCTCTTAATGGCAAAATCAATCTGTTTGTGTCCTGCGTTTTAGTGCTATCTGTGATTCCTAACTCGGGAGAGGCTTTTGTCGCAGGTCAGCGTTGTGTCTTCTCATTTCTGTCTCACTTTATTAAAAAGATAAATAAATCTGGTCAGTTAGCAGAATCATTAGGTTTTCAGTCAGGAAATGCACATCTACGACTATGTTTGCTGCATTTGGACTCAGTATGCTGTGCAAACATGCACAATATCAACACCATACATTGATTTGCTTAAAGATGCTATTTAGGCTGTAACGGCACCATAATGATAACAGCATAGCCTCATATTTATAGCTCTGCCAATCCCTGTATAAAGTCTATTGGTTTCAAAGTCATCTCCTTTTTCTTGATATCACACCCCCACCCCCTGTCCTCCAGGTGCAGTACACCCCCCCCCCCTTCCCTATTAGTGTGAGTGTGGGC
>JAVDPK010000658.1:2228248-2249027 GCA_034780415.1 Cichlasoma orientale
ACACTAAATTGCCCATAGGTATGAATGTGAGTGTGTGTGGTTGTCTGTCTCTCTGTGTTAGCCCTGCAACAGGCTGGCGTCCTGTGCAGGGTGTACCCTGCCTTGTGCCCTATGTCTGCTGGGATAGGCTGACCCTAAACAGGATAAGCAAATGGGTGGATTTTGCACTGTTAAAAATTTTAATTATTTCATATTAGATATTGACTTTAAATGGCACAGCTGGCTAAACGGCATCAGATGGAATGGGGGATTTATTTCTGGCATGTTAAACTGTTTGTATTGTTAAGTTTGACTGAATCTCCTGTGTCTGAGGATAAAACGTGAGGATCTATAGTCAATTTTGGCACTGGTGCTGCCACTTAGCAGTGTCACAGACTAAGTTTCCACAGATATGCTGATGATTCACAGCTTTATGTTGCTATGTCTCCTGATGACACAGAGCACATCGATTCTCCTTTTAATAGATATTAAATCATGGATGGCAGCTAATTTCCTCACATTTGAAGTTCACATCAAAAAATGACAAAACTTGCATTTCATCATTTAAAAAACATTGCAAGTGTCCAACCATTTCTCTCTCAAGCCAATGCAGTGACACTAATTCATGCTTTTATCACCTGCAGGATTGATTACTGCAGTGCTCTTGTTTCTAATGCTCCAAAGAAATCTTTGTCACCACTGTGCACTCGGCTGCACGTGATGACGAGGATCAGAAAAAGAGCCCACGTTACACCAATCATACTGTCTCTGCGCTTCCAGTCAGTTTCAGAGACGATTTTAAGATCCTTTTACTGGTTTTTAAGACTAACTTTTGAGTTTAAGGCCTTTTTATCTTTCTAATTTACTTTCACGCTACGAGAGCCCTTAGGTCCTTTGGTAGGAGACTGTTATTCGTGCCTAAAATTAGAACAAAAACTCACGGAGAGGCATCTTTTAGTTTTCATGCTCCACATTTATTGGAACAGTCTATCTGATGACCGGAGGGCTGCTGAAACTGTTGAGACTTCCTTTTTAGTTTGGCTTTTTAAGGTTTTTGTATCTGTTTATTTTACTTTTCATTTATCCACCGATATATTTTCATTGCATTATTTGTTTATTCCTTTTTTTTAAATTATATTTATGTCTAATATTTCACCATAGTTGCCTTTATATTTACCTTTCACTTCATTTTACGACAATCTTGATATGATAGCATTTCTTCGTCCTGCTACCCCACAGACTACATGAGTGGGCTCAGGTGGGTGTCTAATGTCTAGGTGGGGGTGTAGGGATGGAGGAGTGATGATAGGATGTATTTTTCTGTGTGTGTGTATTTTTTTTCTGCTTTTAATTTGTACAGCACTTTGAATTAAATCTTCATTGTGAGTCAAGTATAAAGAAATGGTTTTGAAATGTTACATTGACAGCAGTAATGAATACTTTTCCGTGGCACACCACGTTCTCTCATCTGCAACATCCTTCGCACCATTTTATCCTTGACTGCTTTGATGTGTGTCATGACAAAGACGAGACATCACAGACTAGCCTGCACAATAAAATGTGATGTCAGTGGGTCTGCCGTGATGCGAGGTGCTGGAAATATGGACCCAAATGCAGATGAGGAGGGTTGAGTGGATTAAACAAAAACCAAACTTTATTGTACGCTTGAACAGAGTCCCACAGAAAACAAAGTCCATAAATCCAAACTGAAGGTTGATGCTGGGATACTCTTGGCCAGAGCGGTGAAACAAACAGGGAGCAGAGAACACATCGAAGCTAAGACCTTAAATACATTCCCGGGTGAGAATGGGTCGGACATCGCTACAGTGATGCCCTTAAAAGCTGTTTCACAATCAGTGTGACATGGAAAATAATAACTGCAGCAGTAGCGTATCTTTACCACAGGTGGTAGCGGGATGTAGCAATACTATGTTTGTGGTCAACTACTCAGAGGTACAGAGAATATCCCCCATAACGTTCCCTTTCCTTGTTTTCCTGCACCTATGATTGCCTGCTCTGCTCTGTTTCCACCTGCATCCAGTCACCCAATCAGCCCATTTGTGTGAGAGTGTGTGAGTTTGTGACTGTGTCCTTTCATTTCTTCACCATCCTGTGCTCCTGCCTAACTCCCCATTTGTCCCCTGGGGTCTCTGCGTTTTTCCCCTCAGTTGTTTTCCTATTTTCCACTCATCTGTATGTTTTTTTTTCTTTCTCTGGATTATTTTTTTTCTTTGAACCGATGTTAGCTCCACAGGAACCTGCCCGTTTCCCTCAGAGGTATTTTATTTTATCTCCGGCAAGTTTTATTAACATTCGCCTTTATTTGCCTTACAAGCTCGCGTCTGTGTTCTGCACTGGGGGTCATCTTTTGAAAATATCTGAATAAAAGCTGGCAAATTTAACTGCTTTGAGCAAGATATGGGAACATTAGGTCTACACCTAATTTTTTAAAAAGTAGCGCTTGTGTCAAGGCCATTCTTGAAGTCAAGTCACATTAAGAAGACTGGTCAGGTGCAAACGGCGCAGTCGCTGGTTGTAATAGCGCTGCAATTTTCCTCCTCGATTCATGGAGGTGAAACTGGAGAAAGAGACACAAACTGACAGGCTTGCACTGCACATCACCCGCCCGTCGCCCTGAATGGCGCCATCTCCTCAACAAGCTCATTGGTAAACATAAAGTGTAAGACGATAGCCAGATGGAAAGCACGGGAGGCTATCTGCTCTTCCCCTCACTCACACATCAGCTTGACTAGATAACAGTCAGCAGAGGAGCACATTTTAGGAGGGTGATAGCACTGGCGTAATGAGGATCTTTGCAGGAACCTTACCTGCTATGTCCTCACTTCACCTAACTTTCTGCTATCTTCCTCACCCAAAGTAACACTTCCACAGCTTCACCCTTGATCTCTGATGCTGTTTCCCACCTACTGGTTACACAGAAAAATCATCTACAACCTGCTGGAAAAGCTTGCATTGTTTCCCTCTAACGGTTCCCCGGTATCCACATTTTTGTTTTCCTTCATTGCTACCTTGCAGGAAATGTTTCTCTAGTTATGTCCTCTGCTCTGAGCTGAATTTTAATTCGGTTAACACTCAAGGCTCAGGCGAGACAAGGCTATAACTCATCCTGTCTGAATGCTGATGGTAGAGTTTAGCCTTGAATGGAAACACTATAGTTCAACTCTATCAAATGTTCAAATTATCTGCTAAGCTTTAACAACCTTCCATCCTGGGTCATATGCAAATTTAATGATACTTTTAATGGACTTTGTAAAAAGTCTGGCATCTGTCTCACACCGTTTCATGTCTGCGCCAGCTCCTAAACTCATTTAATGCACTGTCATTGTTTCACATACGGCTGCTGATGCAGTGTGCACAGTTTTTAGCAATAGTTTTTCAGAGAGTTCAGTTATATCCAGACAGGAGTCTTCTCATTTAAGGGCTTCAAAAACTGCTTGGTCATGTTTAGAAAAGATTGCGCTTTGTGTGCAAACATATTATTTGATAGCATTCATGAAGTTCGGATGTTATAAAACATCACTTTGACTGAACCATATCTTCCTAAAAAAAAATTTAAAATTAAAATAAGGTGCAATAATTGAACATCGGTCAAGCGTGAGTTTGAAAACAAAGCCCTCTTTTAGTCAACATGCACATATAACATTAGTGATCTAAATGTGAGGTTAGGACATTAATAAATCAACAGTTTATGTAGGAATTCTAGATTTTTAGAAAACAATGCGTTTCTCCTTGAAGGAAACAGCAATCCATAAAGGTTCAGTTTCCTTTTGCTGCATTCTTGTATTTCTAAAGGCAAACCCACTCTTATTCTAAAATATTTGAACTCGAAAAACAAGCGATTCTTTGGATGCTTTTTTGCTTTTTAGGTTCTTTGGTCCTTTGCGCACCTTAAGTTGTGTTCTCATAAGGAGTTCTGGGGACTAACCTACATTACTTGCAGCGGAGTACTTTGAACTCTGTTTTATCTGTCTGACATAGCCTTTAGAAAATCTTTGGCTTTACTGCCTTATTCCTAAATATACTGGAGCCTGCAGGAATTAGTCAAATCTTCCTCCCTCTTCAACTGCTCCTCCACCTGCAGACATGTCTACCCACAAGCCCCTGGTGTCTGTTTAAACCAACATCCTTATCATTTAACAAATTCATGTCTAAGCAAACACCACGATGCATCTCTCTGCTTTTTCGCCAGCTCTGCAAGAGGTCTGCATGTGCTTTAGTGGTAGAAAAGCCTTTGATCTTGCCATTTCTTTTGATAAATATTCATCAAGATGGAAATCTTGTCAGCTCCTGTGTTTTCTTTGGTTGATGGATCTCTTAGTTATTTTAATTGCCTTTCATGAATATTTCCCTTTGACATATTGATTCATAAGGTGTAATAGCAGTTAGCAGCAGGATGAGGATATGATAGGTGGATGATATATGCTTTCCGTGGCAGCCTCCAGGCAGATGCTCTATCCTGAGTGACTGACAGTCCAGGCTGAAGGTAAGCAGACAGCTAAATCTTCACTGCTGCTGCAGAAAGTGATTACTCTTCCCTGCAACTGGGGAGCATAAAGCAGGCTGCCTGCACTGACAAGGCTGCAGCCGTGGGGACCGGTGCGACTTCAGACTTGCTCCCCCTGACATGGTTTGTATGCCCTCAAAAACCCCACACTCTATCTTCCAAACTCAAGTCTTCCGGTGTTGTAAAAAAGATTACAGCTGTCGCTCAGAGGAGCGGTCAAGGTGAGGATTAGGGCAGGATTAGGTGTCCCGTATGAGTGAGGTTGGGGGGAAACTGCATTCCTGGCATCTGAGAATAATCATGTTGACATATAATGGCAGACAGGGGCAGTGGATATAAAAAAATAATAATTAAAAATTACAAAACATATATACACCAAGGGTTATCTGAAAGGAAGCAGCATTAAGCCGTCCTGAAAAGGCTGAGGGTTGTCGCAGATCCATATGTGGATATTTAGCACTTGGAAAATATACATCAATAAAATGCAAATGTAACAGATCATTCAATAATTTTAAAAACACTGAAATGTTATTAATTCAATCATTTTTAAAATACCTGTTTCGAATAAAGAAATCATAATCATTATTTTTCAGTCAGAAAAACAGCTCCGTTTGTACAGCGATTCATCAAACTCGTAAAAATGCACCACGGGAGAAAGGTGTAATTGCATTTAAAAAAAAAAAAAAGTTTGTGTAGCAATCAGTGATGGCGTGGAGGTGTATATCCTGCAGTATTGTTTTTCCTTTGGCACTCTTTGAGACTCACACAGACACGCACAGGATGGTATGCTTAAAAATGTCTGAGTATTTTGGCGCGGAGAAGATGGCAAACTGAAGACCAGGTCCCTGAGCTGAGGCGTCCTCAAAGCTGTCCGCCCTGAGGGAATGAAAAGCAGTCTGTAGCCTACAGCAGGGGTCACTGTTGAACTGAAGCATTTGTTTAAAATAGCATCCATCTGCCTCTCTCTCTCTCTCTCGCTCTCTCTCTCTCTCTCTCTCGCTCTCTCTCTCTCTCTCTCTCTCTCTCGCTCTCTCTCTCTCTCCCCTTTCCTTTAACTGTCAGAGGAAAATGTAGCATGACAGAGCTGGAACAATAACTTGATTTAATATCTAGGTCATGCAAAATCTTCTAATCTTAGCAAAGAGAATATTTATTAACTGAGGGTGAGTGACTTGTAGTGTAGGCTGCTGTTAAAGGATGGATCGGGGATGAATAATTAAGCGGTGGGCTGTATGACAGAGGATGTGCACACAGTGAGTGGAATGCAGTGATGGAGGTGCTACCTTGTCAAAAGGGCTTGAGGGAAAAACGAGAGAAGAGCGATGAATAAAAATAAGGCATTTGATTAATGTGGAAGGTTTGGAGAAGATGTGGTTCGGAGTTTTGTAGGTCATGGTAGTTAGTCAAAAGGGGATGAGAGGGCCTTTGATGATATCAGAGGTGGAAAGCCTCATTTATGAAGGAAACATAACCTTCAGGTGAGTTCATGAAGTGACGGGGATTGTTAAATTTCATAACAATGCCTCATTCAACTGAAAATCACTCATTCATATACATAAAGTACCGCGGCACAATCTGAATAACAGGTGAGCGCGGCAGATTTTTCACTGATTAGTGCTTCGGGGTTCTTCGCTGATGTTCAAACACATGATTAATAACCAGATTCAAACATCAACAGGGAAACAACTTTCTTCCCCGGTAAATCATTCAGCGTGTTATGAGATCTCAGAACTCAGAAGCAAACCGGCCCTGTCCCACCGCACACACTCCATCCACTGATGGAGTCTTTGAGATGTGGCTGAGAACTCCAAAAAGTTTCTAGAACCCAAACTTTGGTAAAGGATGGTTTATAGATCTTCATCAATGGACTTTTGAGCTCAATATATGACCTTATTTCCATTAAAAAAAAAATGGTTGTGGCCACCATGACATCAACCATTGAAGCCTGGAGTTTGGCATTATCACCTATGGGCTATGTGGGTGCATTGCTCCAAAACTGGAGCACAGATTTCTCGGCCTGCTTGTTAGGACAGTTAACCACACAGCAATCTCTCTATTATTTATCAGATGAGTACATTAAAAATTGCTCAAAAAGCACAAACACATGTCAGATATTCCTGCAGCTGAAATGATGCCTAGAAGGCAGCGTGGCTCACTCTGCACCCACCTGTCAGTGGACGTGCCACAGCCCTAATAATACATATTTTTAAGGCTTTACTCTCCCCTTTCTTTACTATAGGCTGTTTTCCTAAAGAAAATAAAGCAGTTGCATACATTTATACCCAAACAACTCATCCTCAGCACAGTTTGCAACGCTACAATTCAAATACAACAAATAAGAACGCACACTTGTAAGATGAGAAACCACGATCCAGACATTTTCTCATAAATCAGATTATCATTTATTTCGTTTTCTGTGACAGTGATGCAACAGTTACTCCTCGCTAAACGAGAAGAGAGGATCTTAAGGAGCCGCTGATCAATGAGGGTCTTTGAAAAAAGGCTGTGTGGACGGAATACCGAAAAGGCCTTTGGGAAAAAAGCTCGCCTGGGGTCGCGCAATCATTCAGAGAGAGCCTCAGAGAGCCCGTTAGCTGGAAGCTAAGATATCTGTCTTGAAACACAAACTCCTTCACGCTGGACAAACAAGGGGCTGGGGGAGGCTAAGGGGCACTGGCTTGTCTAGTTGCAAGGTCTGAATATTAATTGCATTTATAGTGAAAGCCCAGCTAACCTCTTCAATACTGCTCTGTTGAATTTTCAAAACATTAGGATCAGCTTTGCCCTCCTAAGCCTCTCGCCTTCACAGAGTTGGCAGTCGGTGTTGTTGGTGTCACTGGTTTCAGGCAACGTGTAACCTTTCAGCCTGCAGATCAAACTCCGAACGCCCCGTTTGACAGAGCAACTGTAAGGGCATGCTAAGTTAGCTTGAATTTGGGATTATGCAAGTGGGTCTATTATAGGAAAAAAGAGGCATTTAGAGAAGTAAAAATCTTCTAAAAGTTCTGTCGTGATCATTATTATTCCACCTTCTTATCCACAGTTGCGGCGGAGTGGGGACAGGTTGCCAGTCCATCAAAAGGCTGACACTCTCACGGTCCCGGGTTTTGGACCCAGGGTTTCGAGTTTTTGGGACGTTTAGGTTTTTCTAGTTTGGACTATCTTTCTATTATGATTCTGCTTTCTGTGTTCTTGATATTTGGCTTTCTGCTATTTTTTAGCGTCTATGTGCCTTGTTTACTTCCTTACCTCACATGAGCTCCTTGTGCTGTTATTTCTTGCTGCTTGCTCTAATGCTTCCTGTTCTAAAGGTCTTTGGGTTCACTCTGGGGTTTGAGATATGTTTGAGCTCCATGGCACTTCTGTTTATGTTTTATGTTCCTGGCAGTTATGATGTTTCTGTTGTCTGTGCCTTTAGTTCCCTGACTGCTTTTAATTGATTGGTTGTTAATTCCCTTTTGCGTTCCCATTCTGTTCCTCGAATCTTGTCTCCGTGTTTGTTTACCTTCCGCCTCTGTGTCAAGTTCATATATCTTAGTTCTGGTCTCAGTGTTGGTTATTTCCTGTCTTATTTGGGGTGGCTGTGGCTCAGGAGGTAGAGCAGGTCACCTACTGTACTAGTATGGAGGTTGGTGGTTTGACCCCTGGCTGCTCCAGGCTGCATGCCAAAGTATCCCCGGGCAAGATACTGAGCCCCATGTTGCTACCGAATTATTCATCGGAGTGAGAATGTGTGTGCGAAGGTTAGCTAGAAAGCACTTATTTTGATAGTTTCTTGTCTCATGTGCTTTGGGTTTCTACTTCCCTTGTCTCTTTATCTGTGAGTTAGTTTCAGCTGTTCTCCCACCTGTTGCCCGTTCCCTCGTTATCCTGTATGTATATATTGTCTCGATCTCCCCTCAGCCTTTTTGGCGCTCTCCCTCATAGCTGTGTTTTTCTTTGTGGTGTGTTTTCTAGAAGAGGGAAAGTTTTGGTTTCCTGCATTTTGGGCCCAACTCCTACATGCCACACTGCTGCTGCATGACAAACATAGAGAGACACTAATGTTATCTGATTCAGAAACACAGATTAACTGAGCATGCGTGTCTTTGGAATGTTGAGGAAAGCCAAAGTACCAGAGGAGAACCTACTGTATGCAGGCACAGGAAGAACAGCTAACTCCACACAGAAAGCCAGGATCCAGCAGGTAGGATGAAACCCAACACTGCACCACCATGCTGCCCGATTGTTATCCCAACAGCAGTAACTTTTATTTTCACTACCGCATTCATGGAAAGCTAAAAGGCACGGAGAGCAGCAGATGAACCCCTTCACAGAACAAAGCATGCATAGGATGGAGGCTGGAGGTGGGTTGCAAAGAAGTTTGCAGAGGCGGCAGCAGCAGCAGCAGCTGGATGAAGACTGGAGCAGTTTAAATAGCACCCTCTGCATGAGATTAGTAAATAATATTCAGAAGCTGGGCCGTCAGCTGATGATGGCCGGCACTGAGATCAGCTTGACCTGATCACTACCTGATCTAAACGTAGGTGTAGTGCTCCAGCACCTTTTTTTCCTGTACTGGTGTTAAACATAATTTGGTGAAACTTCAGTCATAACTTAAAAACGTTCATGTCAGAGAGCCAGTAAAGACAAATTAAATGGTTGAATTAAATGCGTTAGTTTTGTCTAGTCTATATATTAACTGGTGAAGATGAGAAGTCTAAATATCCTTTGATTTAAAGGATAAAAGTTTATTTAACACTGGCAACTCTCCTGCACTGTCTTCGCACCCAGCATGCATCTTTTAATTTTTAACGTCCAGATATTGTTTTGACTGTCACAATTCCCCCATCACTTTGATTAATTTTTTTTAATTGCCTTAATTGGTTTGGAAGCATAAGTCAGCTTCATATTAACATAATCGCTCCTTGTTTAGAGTCCTTCCCCTCTGGCTTCAGTGTTACTAAAACATTTTTAGAATTTTTGAGTTCTGGAAAGGTTATCTACTGTAGAGTCCCAATGACAAGTACTGACCTTTAGTACTAATACTGCACAAGGTTCATCGTGTTGTGCATTCAGAGATTCTAGCTGCATACTTTGGTTGGAACGAGTTATTTGAGTTACTGTTGTCCTCATGTCAGCTTGAACTAGTCTGGCCATTCTCCTCTGAGAAGGGCCGGAGGGTTAGGGTAGGCCCCCCGCATATCTACAGCAGTCACCCTCAACACAGGCTTCCCACAGAGCTGTGTGCTGAGCCCCCTACTCTGCACCGTCTTCACCTATGACTGCACTCCAACCAACCCCGGCAATGCCATCATTAAATTTGCTGACAACAGTGGTCGAACACATCTCAGGGAGGGACGAGGGGGCACACAGAGATGAGGTGGAGCAGCTGTCAGGATGGTGCGTGGAAATCAGCCTGGCTTTCAACACAGCCAAAACTAAGGAGCTGATCATAGACTTTAGGGGGAAGAAAATGGCCATCCAACCATTATATATCAATGGCGACTGTGTGATGAGTGTACCATCTTTAAAGTTCCTGGCTTTGAAAATCAAGGAGGACCTGCCCTGGGGCGCTAATACCACAGAGACCATAAAGAAGGCACAGCTGAGACTTCCTTAGACTTCTCAGTATGAACCACCTCTCCCAGATGTTAGGGGGTGCCCTTCTACAGCTGTGCCCTCTGCCCACCCCAGAACAATTGTATGAGGCTAGATGCTTAACAAAAGCTAAAAGCATCCTGAAGGACAAAATGCAGTATGTGTGTGTGTGGTGTGATGTTTGTGTTTTTTAATTGTCTTTTTAATCACACTTGTTTCCTATGTTTTCTATTTATTGTCCGCACTGAGTATTGCACTCATAACAAAGTGGTCTCTAGTTTATTCTCAAATGTTCAGCTCATGTAAAAGTCTGGCTAAACAAGGCTTCCTGTGTGCAGCAACATGGCACAGACAGACAGAGCAATATGTAGCCACTTACTGTGTTACCATAAGGAGCACCACATTGTGTGCCAAGTTTTATAATGCTGGTCATATGTCTAACAGCCTGAATGTGCCCACATGTTAGGCCATGATAAGGAAACTTATGTATAAATGTATGTGGCGAGTAGGATAACTAATGCTTAAATAAATCCAACCAGAAGCTGCACACGATGTGCTTCAAAGATATGATGATTCTGCTTGAGGAAATCTTTCGAGATGGTGTGATGTTTTTAATCAGAATGTTTTTATGTTGTGGGTGATGGGATTAAAAAATCCCTTTTTAATGAATCAGTGGTCTGTAATAGAACGCTATTTGATCAACCCAAATTACTTGTAAGCTAAAGAGGAACTTTGAGCTGTGGTGAGCACTGTCACCTCACAGCAGGTGGGTTCCCTGTTTGAACCCTCTGGTTGGGTGTGGCCTTTCCGTGCCCCCCCCCCCCCCCCCCCCGTGTCTGTGTGGGTCCTTCCTGGATATGCATGTTAGGTTAAAAGGTAATTCTAAATTGGCTGCAGGTGTGAATGTGAGAGTGAATGATTGTCTCCCTGCACAGTGATGGACTTATAATAACAGCTGGATGAGGCTCAAGCTCCCCCACGACCCTGAACTGGATAAGCAGAAGGAAGTGAATTACTGGATGGATGCAAATAACATTAAAAATGGATAAAAGTACTACATCCTCTTAAATATGGATGTATATCTTCAAAGCTTTAAAATAAATCTTTAAAATTAAATATAATATTCCATTAGGAATGAGATTCCTTGTTTTTCTGCTTTTAAAAATATGCAATAAACGTCTCAAAGTGGTGGTGAATTGGATCGGGTGGCGAGGGAGGATGCTGGACAGACCTGGTGCACCTAAACGTATAGTGAGGGTGCGCTGGGGACGCCTTGCAGAGGCCTCAATCCACAAGATATTCCAGTCCCACCTCCAGCAGAACTTTGACAGCATTTCAAGGGAGGCTGAGGACAAATGGACCATGTTCTGCACCTCCTTTTTTGACAAAGCTGTGGCTGCAAGGTGGTTTGTGCCTGTCATGGTGGTGATCACTGAACAGACGGTGGAGATCGGAAGTGAAGGAAGCCATCGAGCTGAATGAGGAGTCCTATCAGGCTTGGTTAGCTTGTGGGACTCCAGAGGCAGCTGATGGGTACCAGCAGGCCAAGTGCACCGTGGCTGAAGAAAAAACTTCGGGCAACGGACTTCGGGTCAGGAATGAGTTGCTGCCCCAGTGTAGACTCAGGACATGCTGGAGAGATTATATCTCTCGGCTGGCCTGGGAATGCCTCAGTGTTCCCCTGGATAAGCTGGAGGAGGTGGCTGAGGAGAGTGAGGTCTTGATTTTTCTGCTCAGGCCGCTGCCCTCATGACCCAACCCCAGATAGGTGGAAGAAAATGGAGAGATCTCACAAAACGTTCACGCTCCCACTCATCCACCAATCCCAGTCATGGCGTGCAGACAAATAAATCTATCATTACTTAATAAATCCGCTAGTTTCATGAGAACATAAAGGTGCATTAGTACAAATGTGGATAAAGAGCCGACCGGTTCTATTTGAAAGTATTACACCTCATCTCTAATAGACCGCTGTCTTCTAGTTTGATGACCTGTCTCTGCCGGTTTGTCAGATATGCTTTGTGATGGGATATGAGAGGAGGCTTCTGAAAGTCTATAAAGCTGTCACACTGTTGATTGCATGGCAACAGTGACATTGCGTCCCCCTCTGATGAACGGTGCGCCTTGTGAACGCAGATGAATGACTGTGATAGCGTAAATGCAACTTTTCCCCAGTGAGAGGGTAGCAGAGCCTGATGCCTGCAGGGCTGAGCAATGGGACTCTTTGCAGGCCTCGAGGCAGTTAAAAGCCCTCAGTGAGGTACTTATCTGTCTGAGCTGATAGGGTAGGAGGAATGAGGGAGGAAAAAGCAGAGGTGGATATGCTGGATGTTGGTGCAGAGAACTGGATTTGTGAAGTAGTGGTCCTTTGAGAGCTCAACTATGTCAGAATGCCGCCTAAATCATCCCGTGTGAAAGCCAAGAGAGGCCATAAATTAACAATCAAGACAGCAGGGCAGAGAACAGCCCATTATAACACTGGTCACAACTGAAGTTAAAATACCATAAAAAATTATGCAAAGGACAATCAAATCAAATGTGGTGATGGCAGAAGCCCTGAATTTCACCCTGAGGTCTTTTGATTTACCACTAGTGCTATTATGCATGTACTGACTAATTCATCAGCAACAGAAAGCAGCTGGGGGCCCTGCAGTCAAGCTGCATGGGAGGCCATTACTCTGTGTTATGATTTCACAGTGACTTTTTCACTTTGAGAGAGGGCTCGGCATGCTGCAAAAATACACAAAAAGGTCACTGCGCACCTATCATTTATTCCATAATCCCTTGTCCCTAATCAGCAGTGCGGGGTCACGGTGTGCAGGTTTTCTTAAATTCGTGACCGCGACCATTTCCTGAAACACCTGCGATTCAATTCCAGTATTTTTAATGCATTCTGCTAAATGTTAATTGTAAGTAAATGCAGAGAAAGCACTTAAAAGATTGACGAGTGTGTTAAAGAGAAGTTTAGTCAGAAAGGATTTTTGCAGGATGTCCTGTTTTGCCTCCATTCTCTCAGCGTCCCCAGCTTCTCCCCATCCCTGTGCCAGTTCCAGCAAAGCCAGGGTGATGTTGGCAGTATATAAGATTGAGCTGAACATCTCCTGGCACGTCTTTATCAGTTGGGGGTCGAGCAGCAGGAGAGAAAGTGTGAATCTTTCCCGGGCTGTGAGGTCACGCAGATGGCAGCAAAATAAACAGGTCAGATGCCTCTGATTGACCCAGCTTGAATAAGACAAACGGCCGCAGCGAGTGCTCGGAAAGAGCAGCTTCTGTTCAATCATTCAGTCGTTCCTGCATGGAGCGTGACATTGTAAAACAAGCAGCCAAATCACCCAAAATGACTCAGCTGGAGCTGGAATGGCAGCGTTCGCTCAAACAGAGTGGATATTAACTTCCTCTTTCATTGGCAGTGGAAGCCATCATCAGGCAGTTTCACTTTATTTCTGACCAGCTTTAATTATCCTGCAATGAGGCCTGTCATAACCATTACATCATGTAGCAGAGCAGTGTAGCAATCCCAGGGGCAGCATCACTGGCTGAGCCAATGAACTCCCATCTGGTCGCGTAGATGTGACTGATGGCCGAACAGAGCGATTTCCTGCAATCTGAATCTGCAGAAAAGACAGGAAGCTGCTGTTTGTGCGCTGCGTGTTACGCTTCCAGGAAAGTGATCACGTAAACAGGAATTCTGAAAATGCTGTTCTCTAAACATGTACATTATTTGCTGTAAAAACCCATTCCGCTCAACTCACTTTTAAGGGCTCAGCGTGCCAGGCGGGAGCCCACCCAGCACATCTTACACAGTTTAATCCCACACTGTTTTTCCAGTCCTTTCATTCCCAGAACTGTTGTTCTCTTCTCCTCCCTGGCACTTATTCTGCCACGCGCAGAGCATTCCTCTCCTTGTTCAAACACTGCCTCCAGAATTCCTGCCCTTGTTAAAATACTCCCATTCTCCTTTTGCTTCCATTCTTTTTTTTTTTTTTTTTTTTTTTTAATTTTCACTCAGCAGTGCTCCCACCTCTGGAATGTGGAGGCACTTCTCCAAATCCTGCTGAGGAGACAACGGGGCATTGTCTGCTACTTTGCTGTCATCGTGACTCGATGCACCAAAGAGTGTGTAAAGCAGAAATTGATTGTAAAACAATGTTGAGTTTGATGTTCGTGGTACAACTACATCTTCAGCTCTGCGTTTTCCTATTTTGCTCTTAGACATTGAAACTGGGAAAGTTTAAATGTACATATTTTTACATATCTGAACAGCAAAGTATGCTACTATGAGTGTCCAAAGCTAACACGATCCATGCTAACAAGCCCAGCTCAGAAATGATAATTTTATCAGCTGTTTGTTTACACCAAACAGAAAACTGTGTTTTTACAGGGAATTCATTGAATTACATTTTGCTAGGGAAAAAAAAATGGAAATAAGTGCAGTGATTTATTGAAACGTGCAAACGTGGGTAGCATAGCGACGCGGTGGTTAGTGCGGTTGCCTCACAGCAAGAAGGCGCTGGGTTCAAATCTGGCAGGGGCCTTTCTGTGTGGAGTATGCGTGGGTTCTTTCCAGGTGCTCCGGCTTCCTCCCGCAGTCCATCGACATGCAGTTAGTGCAATTGGGTTAACTGGTGAGCCTAAATTGCTCATAGGTGTGGATGGTTGTCTGTCTCTCTGTGTTAGCCCTGCAACAGGCTGGCGACCTGTGCCCTCGCCCTATGAAAGCTCTTCTTTGGATGTTGGCTGCCTTTTTGCTCCGTTCTCTGTCAGATGATCCCACAAGTGCTTCGGTAATGTTTAAGTACACGCACTGGGGAGGCCAATCCATGACTGAGTGCTCCATTGTGTGTTATTCTATCCAGGTATGTTTTTACTGCATCGGCCGTGCGTCTGGCACCATTGTCATGCTGGAAAATGAAACCTTCCAGATGGTACTGCATGGTGGATCAAAATCTGACTGTGCTTTTCTACATTCATAATTGCATCAATTTTGATCCTCATCACCACTGGCTCACCAGAGCCTCCACTGTGTAAGACCTGTTGCCACTTATTTTCAGTGGAATTATTGTGTAATTTAGCATGCCTCAACCTTTTCTTCCTGCCTTCCTTCCTTAAGAGTGGCTTCTTGACCGTCACCCTTCCGCTGAGACCATTTCTGATGAGACTTCAACGAGCAGTAGATGGATCAGCTGAAGGCCCTCCCTCGGGTCCTGTCAGGTCGTTGCTGAATTATTTTCCTATCTCTTAAGGACATGACTTTCAGATGCTGTTCATCTGCTGTAGATAGCTTTTAGGACTGACACTACTTCTTTCGTCCTTCACTTGTCCAGTTTGCTCAGCTTCTTTAAGGACACACTGCACACCGTGCTGAGATATGCCAAGTTGTCAGCTAACGGCTCTCTGGCAATCACCTTGTTGGTGCAACCTTATATTATTAACTCAGTCTCCACTCAGAGGTACCGTTGTGTTTTCTTGGAGCTTTAAAGCCTTTCTGTATTATGGACACAATTCAAATTGTTTGCACAACGTATTAATGCTTCATACTGACAGCAAAGAACCCAAAATATCTCCACCGGCGTTTATTGCTGGCTGTGTGTAAATAACACTGTCTTATATGAGTACTGAAAATATTAATATTACTGAACAGTGAATTGAGTGAATAAAATAAAAAAAACAAAACCCTTTTTTTGAATAAGGTGGGATAAATGACATAATGACACAAGAGGAAGCCTTTTTGTGTTCAAAACAGGGGCACTTATCTCGCCTCATTACTAGAGCGCTTCAAAAAATGCAATTTTAAGGCTTTGAAAGGGATTAACAATGACTGATAACTCTGCACTGTAGAATAGCAATTATCATTGCATATCTATACAGTTGTGGCAGCAAAGCAGCAAACTATCATTACTGAGAATGGGCTCAGTAACTACGTGAGAAAAGGCTTCATCACGACGCGGGCTGGAGGATGTCAATCCTGCGACAGAAAGACCCACAACACACACTTGTTTGAGGACGGATTATACTATTCCAATTCTCCATTTGCTTTATGTCCCTTTCCTCTAGTTGGAGATAAACACAAGGGGATTTTCACTTAAGAGCCTTTTTTTTTTTTTTTTTTTTCTGGCGCATGACAGCACTATTAGGCCTACAGCACACCAAATAAGAGTGGATCATAAATGTTGCTAGGCGGAATGAATGACTCTTCTGAAATCTGAGTATCAATAATGAGGAGAAATTCTCAGCTGATAAATACACGCAGCCTTTGAAAGTGGTTCATAATATGAACTTCACAAAAGACCTTCAGGCTGTTCAAAGAAACACAATCTTGCAGTCAAGTTGACCTGAAAATAGATGTAAAAATATTTTTCACTTCGAGTAAAAGAGACTTTCTCCTTGAATGGGATGTAGAGTCACATTCAAGGAGAAAGGAATTAGAACTGTGCTGGAAAAAAAGAAATTTGAGTAGAGTCAGCTGATCACATTTTTAGTTATACTCTGTTATGATCTCACAGGCTACACTTTGGCAGATACTTCTTACTTATTTTAAAGCTGTAGTATTTGAAGTTTCTATAAACAAGTGTCAAAAAGACACATATTTGTGGTGTGAAAAAAAACAAAAACCCGTTATTATCGCTGCTTTGCTGCCTATACCAGTGGAAATACCGCCGCTCTGCCTCCCCTGCTCCCTTTTCTTTCTTTTCTTTTTTTTTTCCATGGAAAGCTGGATTTGGGAAAACCCTTGTCTCTCTCCTCCTCCTTCAGCCTTCACATCCGGGTCAGTTGGGTTGGTCGAAGCTGGATGTTGCTTTCAAATGGTCCTCGTAAAATTGTATATTTGGGAGTTTGGAAGTTTGCAAACACTGCTTTTTGGCGCTCAAGATGAACTTCATAAATCAAACGTGTGGCGTAGTGAAAGATATTAAATAAACGATGATGTATTTTTTTTAATTGATATGCCTGAATGATTTATTTAACAAGCTTATGCGTTTCTATGCTACTGCACATGTCAGACTGTTTAAGTGGAATGATAACAGTGTAATCTAGTTTTATCATTACGTATAAGTGTAATGTATCAAATATTGTTACATTTCTGCAGGTATGTACAGCTAGTTTCAGTCGCATTTTCTACATTTTACTGATCAGTGTCATACAAATTTGGCTGATTATGCTGTTAGTAATTACTTACTAAACTTTGCAATTATAAATTTGCGAGCTTGTTACACCATTAACGTAGAAAATCAGCTACATTTCCGCAGTAACGGCTCTTTCGTCATCTACTGTTTATGAAATTTTAAGTGTTTTTTTCTAACCACTTATTCATAGAGTATGAATTCTCCAGTATTGCCTCTCGCTTCTTCCCGATGGTGATTCTTCCCGTAAATTGCGAGCGTGTCAGTTTCGATTTTTAAACCAGCACGTGAAGGCGTCACAAGTTGGGCAGCTCTCAGTTATTGCAAAGGCAGACTGATGATCCAGCTGCTGTGCGCGTGAGTGTGTGCGAGGACATGGATACAGCTGGCGTTTACCACTGAAAGTGATCACTTTACAGTGTTACGGTAACACTGAGGGACTTCAGAGAGCGACAAAACTTCTTCCACAGCCGCACTCATGTGATTTTCCCTTCTTTGAGCCATGTCCAAGAGCCTGAAGAAGAAGAAGAACCACTGGACTAACAAAGTCCACGAGAGTGTCCTTTGCAGGAATGAGGAGGGGGAACTGGGGCTGGAGTTGAAGGGCGGCGCAGAAAATGGACAGTTCCCGGTTATCGGGGAGCTTCTCCCGGGCAGAGCGGTCTGCCATAGCGGCAAACTCTTCCAGGATGAACTCCTGCTGGAAGTCAATGATACCCCTGTGGCTGGACTCACCACCAGGGACGTCCATGCTGTGGTCAAGCACAGCAAAGATCCCCTCCGACTCAAGTGTGTCAAACAAGGTGAGGTTTGTAAGCTTTCACCACAACTTTACCGCATGTCGCAGTTTTTCTTTCGGACATTTTTCGTAAACCGTAAGATTTTCTTTAACGCGCTTTTCTGCTTTGACAACACCTATTGTTTCCCCAAACTGATACTCTTCCCCCTGAGCTGGATACTTCAAGTAAACCATGTAAAGAAATCTTACCTGAGAGAGACACGCGCACACGCACACACACACACACGAATGGGTAAGTGTGTCCAAGCCTTTTTCTGGAACTGTATATAATTATATTATTACACACTTATTACGCGCCTGGAAATGAGTATCTCTCGCACAGCCGCGAGGCGTGTTTTTGTGATGTTAGTGGTGTGCTCCTGTTGTGTTTGGCACTGGCCTGACTCGGCTTTAAGGGGGTGTGTTACAGTTGTAGCAGTCAGAAAACAAATTCCACTGTTATTCATAATTCAAAGGCAGTCATTTACAAGCATTGCTCAGCTGCTTCAGCCTTGAACCCAACTAGCAGCAACAGATATATAATAACTTGGGGATGCTGTACTTGCAATAATGTAACAAAGTATTAATCCAATATATTTGGCATGATACCACAGATATAAACAGGGGATTATATTAGATGCTGGATCAGATTAAATTGGATTGAGCCTTGCGCACACATTTTTTTTTTTCCAACAATATCCCAGTCAAACATGCCCTCTCTGATAATTAGAAATCTAAATTACTGGGATTTTTTTTAGGCCTTGATTTTTTTTTTTTTTTTTTTTTTTTGCAATTTTTTTTTGCAATTATTCAATTGACAGAAAACTAATCAGCAGGGACTTTGATAGTCGATTAGTCAGCTTTTCTGTAATAGCGCGCTGTTAGGATTGTGTCACTTTGGGATAATTTTCCCGTCCATTTATGGACCCCAACATGTGTTTGAGGAGATAATCATAAAAGAAGAGAATTGGTAGTTTTTATTTTTTAATGTCTGTGGCATTTGCTCAAATGGAACCTCTGCTGTTCTTGCCAGTTTCTTAAATAAAAGGAAATTGCACTATATTTTCAGTTTAACCTTTGAATTACATATAATTTTTTTTCCTGCAAAGCAGACATTTAAGTATGCAATATTTATTATCCAATTTGTGCTACACTGAGTGGACTAAATTGGATTTGGAAGAGATATTTTATAAATATTAGAGCAAATCCCTGAGTCCCTATTTCAACATTATAGTCGTGTCAGAGAAAATGAAAAATATCATAAAGCATGATAAGGTCACTGAAACAGCAGAGACCCCCCCCCCCAAGGATTACTACAGAGTTTGTTTGTTTTTTAAATTTATTTTATTTTTTTGCCTGGGAAGTGCTGTGGATTGTTAAAGCAAGTGTAGTGGATGCCCTGGATCCACGCGAGGCTGTGATTGTGGGGTCCACGGGCTCTATAGTTTGTTGAAGAAATGTTTGGATTGCAATACATGCAGTAGCCAGAACACACATTTAAAAAGCACGCAAGTCAAATAGAATTTCCCAACTCGCCCCTGCTTTAAACTCATCTCATTCTTGTCAGCTTTGTCCTCTGGATGTGCAGCTCTTATGTCACAGACACACTCCTCTGGCTGTCTGTGGTTTTGATCTCAGCAGCTAATGACTCTCCGTGTCTTGCGTTGTGCGCCGGGACCGGGATCTGTGGGATCTCATTTTGGGGTGAAAAATCAGCGAAACCCTGTAAGAGGCTTTGGATCAAAGTCTTAGCTTGTGTGCTTGCATAAGTGTATCTCTGTGTGTGTGTGTGTGTGTGTGTGTGTGTCTTCGTCGTCACCCCAGGGATTTATTCAAAAGGCAGCCAAGCCTATACCAAACTAATATGTTAACTTTTTTTTTCATGAAATATTTATATCCTCCAGCAATTTTCCAAGTGATTGATATTTTCCCATAGCTGTGCTCGTGTTTGCTCGATCCGTTGTTTACAGTGTCGAGCTGTTTTTAATATGACTGATATGTACATTAAGTAAATATTATGGAGGCAAAACACACTTTTGCAGTGCCCTTGCAGCTGTTTGCTCAATAATAAATATTTTTTCACTTTCAAGCGGAGGCACATAAACTCCTATAATCTGTCTCAGTAGATTCTTTATTGAGCAGAACAAGTCAGAGAGCGCAGTTCAGTCCACTTGTTCTGATGTTATATAGTAATTTGACTGTATTTAATTTTTTTTTTTACCTTTGTAGTTAGATCTTTGTTTATCAAGTTCTGTTTGAAAGTTGGTGAACTCCAGAAATATCTGTATTTTGGCATAGATATGACCTAAAGCAATATGAAACACACGAGGGAAAAAGATTGGTCATTTAGTTATAGATCAGTATCACATTATTTGAGTGCCAAAAGTATCTGAGCATTTAGGTTTTGCTGGTGTTTTCAGGCAGGATCTAGATACTGGTGGTGATGGTGGGAATGAAGCTGGTGGAGACTTGAATGAAGATCTCTTATTGACCAGGGTGAGGTGGAGATGGGGAGAACGCCGGTTGCACAAATGAGTCTGAAAGGCAGAATGATTAAAAAGAGCCCTGAGATTTAAAGTACACTGAAGAGAGGCTGATTGGCTCGCAGATGGTGGGCCAGAGTGATGACGACAGAACTGAGTTGGACAGCATGGAAAAGTGAGAGTGATGTAAAGAAGAGTAGCAGCCTGAACAGCCAGGAATGCAGGCAGACGAGCGGATACCAGGGTTATTATAGTTAACGAAAACGAACGAAATAACGAAAACTAAAATTGAAAAAACATTGTCGTTAACTGA
>JAVDPK010000658.1:2249127-2259353 GCA_034780415.1 Cichlasoma orientale
ACTGATTTAGAGGAAAAAAAGTAAAAACTAACTAAAACTAAACTATAATGTAAAATCCAAAACTATTATAACCTTGGCGGATACAGATCTTCCTTATTAAACATGAGTTTCACACTGTGCACAAACTGAGGAAATACAAGAATATCAATGCCCTCTCCAGGAATGGCTGACCAGTAAAGAAAAGTGGAGGTGAGGAATAGGCTGCGAGGTCATGCGGTAATCAGAACGGTAACAGTGTGCATGGGAAGGTAACAAGGAGAAAATTATTGCATGGACAAGCCACCAGACTGTTCAAACCATGTTTTATGGGCTAAAATGGAACTTTTTGGTTTGCAGAAAGGAATTGAAGGTGTAGGACAAGAACCTTAGGGTTTCTACCAGTGCGTTAGAGGCCTAGCACCCCGCTGGCTCTAAGCACTGGGATTTCTTTTTTTTCACTCACAAAAGGGTAATTCCATCACAAATCATCGTGGGCCTTCTGCTCGACCATCTCTGATATGCCTGAAGATGTTATGGTCCAGAGTTTGGATACATGTAACGATTGTTGTGAAATTTCAGCTTTTCTTCAGGCTCTTCTTACTTTTTCTTACCTCAGATCTGTAATTTCACTCTGAGAGTGCAAACCTCCACCAAGGCAGCATAACTTGAGCTTATTATATATTATACTATCATAATATTATCATACTGACTAACTAGGCGGCGGCTCATTCTCTTCCTCTTCACAATACTTAAAGATATCATTTTGGGGTCGACTTGAAAGAAAAGCAGATGTGAAATATAAACGTGAGATCAGAGGTCAAATGTGATGTGATATTTGGATTCCCCATATACCAGCATAAACGATGCCAATACAAACAAAGGCAGTAGAATTTTAAGCGGAGATTTAAAGATAAAATACATTTTGATGAAGGTTTGACCTTATTGGACCTTGAAGAAGAGGTCAGAGGTCCAAAGTAACATTTATAATCCCCATATATCCCTTTATGCCAATATATATATTTCCAATACAGACAATAGCAGTAAGAAACAGTTTTAAAGAGCTCTATATAGCATTATCACTTTGACCTTCAGATCAATCTATTGACCTTGAAAGAGGGGTCAGAGGTCAAATGTGGCATGATATTTTACATCTTATACAGTACTTTCTATATGTTGACAATACACACCACACTTGTAAGAATCATAGTTTCTTATAAGGCTTTTTGTCAATTTTGGACCAACAAATCGTTAAGTTGTCCTTGAAGACCTCGGTGGGTGTAAGCCAAATTTTAATGACCCCACTCTACACCCCTGCAGCGTTTCATCAGAATTTCTGAATGGTATATGGTTCTTTCACAATAATGCAAAATAAAACCATGTAGAAAACTTTTTAACATGTCACAAAAATGAAGAAAATGCTATTTTCATTCAGCTTTCATGCTGGATTGAGCAAATATAACAAGTTGTACCGCAAAAACAAAAATATCAGTAGATATTTTCCAGATGGTACTCAAATTATAACTGAGAAAATAATTTTGTTAAATATATGCATGGTTTTCATTTTCGAGACCCAATTTGTAGATCAGAGGAGGCTGAGCAGAAAATCTTCTAAAAACATGATGATTTGAGATGGAATGGTGTAAAAGCAACTAAGTTAATTTGCATATCTTAGTAGCCAAATATTCTCAAACTGTTTTTTTTTTACACAAAACCAGGTTGAAAAAACTAATGAAGTTTAAAAATACACTAAAGAACATGTGTCTGTGTAGGTTCTCAGTCATCCAGGTCATAGTACTAAAGAACATGGTAAATACCAGTCCATGAACTGAATCTCAAGACGGTTGTGCCAATGAATGGTCAAAAAAAGGGAATTCTGACCTTAATCTAACAGAAAATATTATGGAAGGGCCTGAAGCAAGCAGTTAATGTGAGGACACCCACCAACGTCCCAGAGTGGAATAGACTGTGTAAGCGCGCAGGAAAATTCTCCAAAGGTGACAGCAAGACTGATCCAAACTTACTGGAAAATGTGCAATCATTGCTACACAAGGGGGTCACAGCAGATCCTCTTGGCCCTCACATTTATCATTTTCATTCATTACATCTGATGATGTTTTATGCAGAAATATAAAAAAATTCTAGAGGCTTTACGAACATTCAAGAACATTGTATCTTTCATTCATCTTAGAGCCGGCTTTCATCTAGGGTCTAGTTACAGAATGCATTCCAGATCTTTTATTATATAAGACATGTAATCGTTAACATGACGCTCTCCTATTTAGCTGGATAAATGTAGCATAGCAGGATTGCCTTTTGTGTGTGGGTCTGATCTGAGGTTGTGGCCCTATCTTAATTATTATAAGTAACTTGTCTGTCTGTCTCTGTCTGTCTCTGTGTCTGTCTGTCTGTCTGTCTGTGTCTGTCTGTCTCTGTCTCTCTCTCTCACGCACAAAGCTGCTAAACACGTTGAAGTTTGAGAACATTTGTCTTAATCTGTTGGTGTCTCACATGGCAACAAAGTTTCTATGAGAACAAACCTATGAAAAGGAAGTACTTACCCATTCTGTGTTCTGAGGTTTTCACCCAGACTTGCAGGCTTTAGTGCTTCTATGTGTAGATCTTCTCCTTAGACAAAAGTGGTAAAGATGTGTAAATGTATCTATTGACAACAACTTCAACATATCCATCCATCCATCCATCCATCCATCCTCTTAACTGCTTATCCAGTTTAGGGTCACTGGATGGCTGAAGCCTATCCCAGCTGCCATAGGATGAAAGGTGGGGAACCCCCTGTATAGGTTGCAGTCTTGGCAGGGCCGTCACAGAAAAACAAAAACCTATGGCCAATTTAGAATCACTAATTAAGAGAACCTTGAATGCCTCTGGATTTCAGTGTGTGGCACCCACCAGAGGAATTTGAATATTGGACTCTGGGAAACTTGAATATTTTTTCCATCAGGTTGAATGATTTATGATTGATCAAAAAATAATCACAAAATCCATCCCAATTATTAGCACTTACTTTCACTCATGAACAGATACCGAAAGAATCAGGGAGAGACACTGTACAAAGTTTCCCTTTCTTACATGTAGATTACAGCAGGAGATAGTCTGCCTGTAGACACATCCACCTGGTTTAGACTTTATAGCGCGCGGGCGGCAGAAGGGAGGACACATAATGAGCACTTGCTAACTGTGAATTCCCTCCAATCAGCTCTCTTTGTGTAAGCGAGCTGATTGGAGAGAATCAGATTATGTAGGATATTTGCATTCTCACATGCACCTCCTTTGAGAAATGCCTGGAGAAGTTTGTGGTTGCACTGGATATGTGAAAATGACTTCACACAATATCTCACTTCATACTTTTAAATTTGAACTAACAGCTTACTGGCATTGTGTGTTCTTGTTTTGTAAGCAGAACCTTTTCTCTGCTGTCCTTGTGCACGATGTAGCTGTGCTCCCCGTATTCATAGATGGCAGACAGATCACTCATTGTGCTCTTATTGGGTGTATTTTTCACAAATAAAATTTGCATTCATAAACCCAAATATGATTCAAGGATGAATAACATCCTGTTATAATGATAGGGTGGTATACACTTGGAAAGTCTGAGCAGTGCTTGTTTACATGAGCAGTGTACTTGAGGGTAGGTGAAGGTTTTGCTCAAACTCAGCTGTAAACAAGACCTTTGTTCATAGAGAGAAACCCTTGGTATTTGAGGTTTTGAACAAGAAGCAACCTCAGATGCTGAAAAATGAAGCCAGTGCGGAAGTGCTTAGAACTGCAGTTCCTCTAGGTGCTTAAGTCCCATGTTAGAATATCCAACTTCTACAGCATTAAAAACACATTTACATCCTGGTACAAATAGTAGTATAGTTTCCCCCTTCATGATAACTCTCAGTGGGGTACATTTCTTTATAGCTCATCCACCTGGATACTGTAGTTACATGAGAGGTGTCATTAAACTGGACCACTTTACTGTGTGTGTGCTGTTGGTGCCTTTTGGAGCATTATCTGTCTAAAACGTTAAAGAACATCCAAGTTTTTGGTTTGTGGTTCAGTGTTGGTGAGTGAACTTTGTGTTTTATTAGTCTGTACTTATAGTGCTATGCAAAAGTATTGCAGCAAGTTTCCATTTCTTTATATTTTGCATCCAAAGAGCCAGACTCTTTTTTTTTTTTTCTTTTTTAAAAAGTCTCCTGTCCTTGTACTTGACCCTTTTCAGAAGAACTATTTTTGTTTGTTTGTTAAGCCATTCAACACTTACCTATGATTACCTGTATCCAAGCATAAAAAAGGCACCTGTCTCAAAGGATGAACTGTTGTTGTGTATGCACATAACCGACGGCTTAGCAAAGAACCAATTTTAAATGGGATCTTTAGGTACTTAGTTACTTTGTACAAACTGTTTTTGCTTTATATGTTGTATTTCCACGTATGTTTGCATGTTTTGATAAATCACGGCACCTGTTTCCCATTTTCCTAACAAAATAAAAATAAATGAGTGGTCACTCAAGACTTTCGCACAGTACTCTGGCTAATTGGATGCAGTCTGTCCTCATGATGAATCCGTACAGTTTATGGATGTGGTTTACAAACCATCTGGCTTTAGCCGATAACTTAGCACTACATCCGTTTATCCAAATAAGTTTTCTTATGGCTCTAAATACTGACGTCATAGTGACAATAATAAATTTTAAAAATGATCAGTTTTTTAAATATTTCAGCTCTTTGTCACACTATCTTTGAATTATTGAAAATAAGTAACACAATATTACAATTGGTGCATCACAACAGGTACAGGTAAACACTGCACGCTGCCATTGCTGATTTTGTCTTTTACGTCCTTAAATATAATTTATATTTTCTGTTGTATCCTATTGTAGCCTTTAAAAAGAGGAGCACGTTGAAAAACTGCCAGCAATTAAACTTCTTTGCTGGAATGTAGCCACCTCATTGCTACATTCCAATAAAACCGTAATAAGTTGTGCTTTGTTTAGCTTCTTTCTGCCTCCAGTCACGAAACAGGGTCAATGACTGGCTTACATGCATGGTCGATCTCCAAAAGATGTCCATGGCCTTTCTGAATAATACATCAAGTTCTCTTTTGCAGTGCTCTGCTGCTTCACTAATGCCACAACTCTAAAGGTGTTCTCTCTTTCTTTCTCTTGGGATGCCTTGTCTGGGTTGTTAGCTTTCACCATGTTCTTTTCTGTAATTAAAAATGTGGATCTTGATACTTTTTGCAAACAGGAGTACTGTTTATGGATTTAGGTATTTAATTTCCTACATAATGTAATATGTCTTTAATTTTTCATGTCAGGTAAAATCCTTGGGCATTATCCTGTTTTCCACTCACATGCACACAAACACAATAACAGGGCTTTTATTAGTCTCTGAGGTGAGGATTAGATTAGTTTGCCATCAGCAATCAGGTGTGCCCTGTAGGACATAATTAGGATGTCCACAAAACACAAAGAAGAATATTCGAGAAAGTACGGTCGTGCCACATTCTGAGCGATGTAATGAATTGTGCTTAGAGCAGAACATTATGGATAATGTAAGAGTGGCATTAAGACTACATCCTTTGGCTGTTGTGGCCCCTGTGGATTCGATGCTAGTAAAGAATAATGATGCACATTTTCAGAGAGTCTCTCGTGGGTTAAGGCATTCATTAAGTTGCATTCAATTGTTCACAGTAAAGTTTACAGAAGAAAAGGAAAAAGTGTGTCGGCTGCTAAGACACTGAATGAACACCTTTTATCTGTCCCTCGAAGATGCGCCTCGATATCAGGAAGACTAATGAGTTAATAACTGTCAGGAGTTAATAACAGGGTTGGGAAACTTGCAATGCCATGAGCAACTGGAATTAGATTTTTGAAGTGTGCAATACATGTTGGAATTTTTTGCTTGCAGCTAATCAGCTTGTTGTTTATCTTCTTTTACCACTTCTCCTGATCCCTATTAAGATGGGTGCATTGCGCGCATGAAGTAAGGGGGGGGGGGGTGGAATAGCAGTGCTGCGTGCTGAAACGGCTACCTGTGGTGATGAGGGATTCACCTATGCAAAGCTCTGTGTGAAAAGGAGCGGCAGGATGTGATCACTTTTAAGTTAGCAGAATTAACACAACGCGGCAGATTACTGTTGTGATGCAGCTCTGAGTGAGCGTTCTGATGAGCAGAAATTAACACATTGGCAGGTTTCTCACCCCCACACCGCAGTTTCCGCATCCGCTGTCACAATTATGTTACCCTGTATCAGTGTATCTGCTGCGATCTGCCTCTTAGTGAGGAGTCAGGTATGCGCTAAGCATGCAGAATGGAATGTAAACAATCACATCTGCGTGCATCGGAGTGTTACGACTCCATTCTCTTTTCTTTCTCAGTCTTACCTTGGGAAATCTGCATGAAAATTAAATCATAAATGCTGCTCCTGATGCATCAAGGTAAATTAGTTTTGTATCATATTTACTGGTCCTTTTCCTCCAGCCTTCCTACACGCCAAATGTCCCAGTTCAGTTTCCTATTTTAGCTTCCATCAAGGATTAATGCAGCCAGCTATGGAGGCTGTCACTGTATCTTTTACTGCCACTACAGTGAGAACACACTTACTGTAGCTATATTCCAGTGTGACTGAGAACCGTATGCTGATTGAGCTTTGCTTAGTGCTGTAGGGGTGCAGGTAGGAGCGTTTTCAGGTCAGCCCGAGCCAATCAAGTCTGCTAGCTGGGTGTCCACTTGGTGTTAGCTGGTGACAGTGAAAGTCATTACAGCAACCTGAGCTTGGGGAGTTTCAGCAAAGTAGAAACGGTAGCAACCGTGGTTCTTTAAGGACAGCAATGTTGGTCACTCTGTCAGCTCAACACCTTCAATACTCAAGGAAACATGTCGGCGAGGATCTTTTGCAAGAGGTGTATAAGACATTAAGTGTTTCAAGAGGATGGTGTGTACCTTAAAAGCCACACTTTAATCTATTCAAATGCTGGGCAATTTGAAAGTTAAAGAAAGCTAGTGGCTTGGGAAACACTGGGGTAGGGAGAGAAGGGAATGCTAATGTGACAGATTTCTTTAAATGGGAAACCCTTCATGCACCAAGCACTTGCAGGGGGAGAAAAATACATTTTGCTCAGCTTTTGCTTCAGTGGGGTGGGTGGATGTAGAGGTTTCTTCATGCTGGAATCTCCCTGGGATTACCCTAAAAATTTGCCAAGCTTTAATGTTGACATTTTAACCAAAACTGGTCTCCCCTGGTTGTTTGCCTGAGGATTTTGTTGACTCGTTGGTAATAAAGTCTGGGATTTTTTGTATCTGCACAGAAGGGGTGGCAGTATGCTAGCAGAGCAGCAGCAGCTTCACTTCTCACTCTGTGACTGCACATTTTTCAGCCACAGTAGTTTTTTTTTTTTATAAATGGACTGTATTTGTATAAAAATAAGCTGCATTATTTTAGTGCCTTTATAGTTACCTGAACAATCTTTAAACGGTGCTCACAAGGCTGCCATGTTTTAATCACACATTAGCTACCACAGCTGCACATGGCTAATTAGCATAACCAACATGATTGCATGGCTATTTAGTATATCTTGCCCTTTGCTCAAACTATTTAACTTGTGTTTAACAAATGCTTTCTGCAGTAACACAAAAAGTGTAATAAATAAAGTAAATTTAATAGCTTAGGTGTCAGTCACACAGTCCTAGAGCATCACCATTTGTGTGACTGAAACCTTAGCTACAGAGATGAAGCAATCCCTCCATTTCTTGGACATCGCTGCCACATAATCCTCCTACTGTATTTGTGTTTGTATTCATGCACTGAGTTACTGCACTTTCACAGTGGCTCTTCAACATCTCATCTTCCCTCTATTTGCAATGTAATAATAGTTCAAACGGAGTAACAGCTGTGGCAGCAGTTTGGTTCATATCTAGCAGGAGACGAAACATCGGTCTCAGTTTCGTAACTGTTGCAACCTGCTTTTTACTCTGCATCAGCAGAAATAATTTGCTTCTGACCAACAGTGTGAAGCCAGAGAGGATACTTTAATAGAGATTTGTAAATTTAAAAATGCACTTGTACATTAAAAACTCGACACATGTCCTTGTTTCTGTACATTTCAGTTTTATTTACAGGTCTTTGCTTGCGTATTGACATCTCGCATCCCCTTTGAGCATCATGTATTAGTACTGCTCCTGCAATAGTTGAGTCACTGTCTTCAACTATACATGAACTACACATGCTGCATAACTGAAAGCCAAGCAGATTCATACATAAAGAGCAGGTGTCAGCAGAAACTGTAGGTTGAGGGTAACTCATTGTAAGCTAAAATTGTTTTGCAGACTGGAATCTCAAGCATGGAAATCCATAACATAACATGGCACCATCTAGGCTATTCACTAGCTCAAGGGAAAAGTGGTATGTTATGACACTATCAAGTCAATGGTGCATGCCCAGCCAATGGACTGATTGATGTGAGCGATGATGAGTTTGGACTGATCACAGGTCTGTTGGGCTTTTGAAAGATGGGACGGGGCAACCCCTGAGAAGTTGTGTGTCAGAGACGCACATTGTTGTTGGGAGGGTGGTAATGATTGTCAGTGCAGTCAGACTCATCTGTCTTGTTGTCAGAGCCCAACTGAGAGTGTAAAGTTGCACTAGCAAGTGCAACACAGACAGTGTGATACACAAACGGACACATCACATCCACGCATAAAGACCTGCTATCCTCCACTGTGTGTGTGTGTGTGTGTGTGTGTGTGTGTGTGTGTGTGTGTGTGTGTATATGAGTGCATCCCTGGAGCCTTAGCACCACTTACCACATCCTGTCCAATCATGCTTGACAGAGGCTTGGTGGAGAGATCCTGTTGTCGTTGCCTCTGTTACACTGTCTGACTGCCAGGCTCACCTCTGGGGACAGGTAATGATAAGGCTAAAATACACACAAGCTCTCTCACGCAAGCACGTGCACACACAGACACACAGACACACACACACACACACACACACACACACACACACACACACACACACACACACACACACACACACACAGACACACACAGACGACTATCTTTCCCTCCTTGTCAACATCAGCCATCTGTTGTGGCAAGCTGAAGAATTCCGAGGACTGAGCAACGAGAAGGCTGTAAATACGTGTGTGTGTGTGGTGCTGTTCATTATTTAAATGTGGATACCAGAGAACACTGGTGGTTTTGTGTGTATTTGAGTCTCTGTTATTGAATTACCATTAACTTGATTCATAGAAGAAGTTGTGAAGCTGGTGTGAGAGTAGAAGAAATATATTTATGAGTTCATGGTGACAGTGCAACTTAACATAATGATGTGATTTTGTCAATGTGTGATCTTCACTTCAAGTGAAGATGATGGGAACATAATTAGATTTGCACGTTTTTTTTTTTTTTTTGTTAAAGTATTGGACTTTTAGATGAAACCTCAAGGTATCACAAAATTGCAAAGTTTACTTCTGATATTTCAGTCTGAAGTGATCTGAAGTGACAGCTAAGCCAACTGACCAACCAATCATTTACCATGATAGGAGCAATGCCTATAGCATAAATAATAGTTATTTCCAGCACTTTGTTTACTCCGTTTTACTAAAAATCAAATGTTCTTAAAGCCAGTCTTGGCAAACAAGAATCAGGCCGCCAGGTTCTCTGCTCCTGACTGCCTTACAATTCACAAGGCACCAAACCCCTAATACTACCTCCACCATCTGCAGGTGGTGGGCCCACAGCAGGGTGGACCCATGTTGCTTCTTCTGGATGTGCCCAGCCAGACCAGGCCTGAGCCTATGGGGCCTGCCCCATAGGCTCAGGCCTGGTCCGATCTCCCTCAAGCCCCCTTCACAGGCCTAGCTCCACAGTGGGGCCCCGGTAACCCTATCCTGGGCAGGGTAACCCAGTCCTGTGCTCTGTTCTTCATAGGGTTTTCTGAATCACTCTGTCTGGCCCCCCACCCAGGACCAGTTTTATTTGGGAGACTCTACCAGAGTCAAACTGGCAGCAAAAACACAACCCCTAGGATCACTAGGGCACACAAATCCCTCCACTATGGTAAGGTGGGAATTTATGGAGGGACCCAATTGAGATGGTTCTGGCATCTGATCGGGATGCCTCCTGGGAACTTCCTAAGTGTGGTATTTCAGGCACGGCCTACCAGGAGGAGGCCCCAGGGCAGACCCAGGACATGCTGGAGAGATTATATCTCTCAGCTTGTTTGGGAATGCCTCAAT
>JAVDPK010000658.1:2266279-2279926 GCA_034780415.1 Cichlasoma orientale
TCCTACACACTCAAAGTACACAACAAAATGTATTTAAGGGCTAAAAAAGTTGATTTTTCATGATACATCTCCTTTAAGGTTAGCTTTGCTATCCTTGGCTAGCATTAGCTCAGAATGGTGGCCTGTAAGTTGACATGTCATGTTTGTAATATTCCCAGAGTATTTTACTTGCATATGACACTCTTTGCAAATCATATCCATCTTCTTTGACCTGAAAAAAAAATCCAAAATAAGTTCATACATTTGATTTAAATGCAAATGGAAGTTTCTTAACTTCTTTCTCTGATTATTTTATTTTTGTTTCACCAACTTTCTCTTTTCTGAATTTTGAGTTCAGCAATTCATTTTGCTGTTCTGGTACTAAGGCGCTCAGTTTGTATTTGCAGTTTAGATGAGATACTCATAATTGTTGGCCATATTGTCTTGCAAAATATGATACTTTTCTGTATAATTTTTTCCCCCACACCTAAAACCTATGCACATCAAGGGCCTGTAACTTGAAATATATTAGTAGTTTTAAAGGTAACATTTTGCATGGCTTTATTATTAAATATACTAAAGTTATTGTACAAAAATAACCAGCTGAATCCAAGGGGATCAAGTGGGAATTTTTTTCAAATTCATTTGACTTTATTTGGAATGACCCAGCTGGGTTATTGGTCACACGTATAGTGCTACAGTATTCTAAATAACCCATGGCTCTTGGCTGTTTTCTCTCCTGTGCTTTTTTGTTAAACACTGTTTTTGTGCTTCAGGAGCTTCACGCACAGTGAAAATATGTTTTCCAAAATATGTCCCGTTTCACTTTATCCTTTCGGCATCGTTGAGTAAAACATTTGGAGTCTGGTGTTTGTAATAAAAAACAAAAATGCAAGATATCTGTTTGGCCAAAATGTCTGTTGGATTTTCAGGTCTCTACATGTTAAGCCAGTATACTTCCAGTTAGTGGAGAATGTAGAGCACAGAAATGCACACTGAAAACTTGCCTTCCTCAGTAGTTGTCTTTGCCCCTGGGCAGCAGAGCCATGCTGTGCAGCTTTTTGAACCATAGGGAGGTACAAAGGGGGCCAGGCAGCCGTCTGGCATCACAGTGTTCTCATGTCTTCCAAAGTCTCTACAGAATTGCTTCCACCACAGGGTATGCAGTAATTAGACTGAGGTCAGGGGAGTGTGTGGCCTCTGTCCCTCCTGTTCCAACGCAACATACTGTTAAGAAGTGTTGCCCAACTTCCTCCAACAATTAGCAAAAACGCCCTAGTTCTTCACTCCTGTTACTGCTGTCCTGCTGTTTATACTCCACAGTGATCATCTTTTTTTGAAAGGCCCTCAATATGTTCTCTCATTCTTCTCTTCTTTTCATTATTCTCTTCAGGAATGGAGGCAGTAGAGAAAACAGACTTTATTGAGATGACAAGCTCATCATCCTTTCCCTAAAGCTGAAGGACGGTTACATGAGTCACACACGAGTTTTCGATTTTTTGTTTTTCAAATTTGTGTTTTCAGCTTGGTTAGACTGGGTGCTGGAAGTATTTGGTTTGGGTTAGGAAAGGATTCTAGTACAAGACGAGCTTCTCTCACCTACAAAAAACTTTCCTCATTTTCTTTATAACCACAACAATCATGTAACGATTGTCAGCATAATTTTACTGTAATGGCGGTAAGTCAGCTAACAGTACTAGCATCACCTAGCTCACAGTATGACCTATTGCTATCGTAGCTTTAGAACCTGATTGATATAAGATTTTTAAGATTGATACTGATAAAAGGCTTTAGTTGGCCTTATGTGCAGGATTGCATCAGCACCCACAGTACTATGCATAAGAAAGTAAGATGATACAAGTTACTGACAAACAATAAAAAATAAATAGGACTTCAGTTCAAAGTGGTTTATACCTCGCTGTGTGTGCTTTTGAAAAAGGCTGTTGTGGGAATATTTAATGCACACTTGAGTCACTGACTTCTCTAAACTCCTTAAATTGTCCAGTTGCCTCTGGCTTCAGTCCAGTGGGCCATACCAGTGCTTCTATTAGCCGCTCCTTCAGTCCACAGAGGACGGCTACAGCTGCAAGAAAAGGTTTTTCAAACGCTTCGGAATGAACTGAATTTCTGCACTGATTACTCATTGTTTTCTACTCTTCATCTAAGTTAGTTATGGACAAAGACAAATCGCTGTCCTTGTCATGTCTTTATTGAATATAATGAGTAATTACTCACAGTGACGCGCTGCAAAAAGCAAGTGAACTCTTGAATTTTGCATCTCTTTCAATACCAGCACACTCTCCATGAGACGCAGCTAGCACAGTGGTGAGAAACTGTTCCTCATTATTTCTGGGATGTCTTGATTGAGCCTTCTGGAGATTAAGCCGTACCTTATCAATCAGTTTAAGGTTCAGATTTTTACTTTACCGTTCCAATACATTAATTTTGCCATTTTTTTTCCCTTCAGCTATTCTAGTGTATATTTACTTTGTTTGTTTTGGGCTATTGTCTTGTTCAGTCAGCCAGTCGCACGGACTGTTGTGTTGATCCTCTTGTCTGTTATTTTACTAATAAATGAGAGTTCATTTTTCTTTGTTGCATCTATTTTACAAAATTAGGGAACTAATTAAGTCAAGCCTGATGTTGAGTTAAACATAAAAGAATCCCTTTCTCCCTCATAGTAAAAAAACAGTCTTTTAATTTAACACAGTATTGGATTCATACTCTGTATTGGCATTATTAAGAAGCATTATAGAGATGCACAGCACTGGGAAAGGTAATAAAAGCATTTAAAAGGCCTGGGTGTTCATCAATACACAATAAGACAAATCGCCCAGAAACTGAAGCAGTTCGGGACAGCTGCTAGTGCTGTCGCTGTGCACTCCTTTTTTTTTTTTTCTTCCAAAATACTGCAATTAATGTTTCTCTCATCTGTTCACAGATCATCCATGAAGTCTGCAAACTTAATTAAGATGTGCTGCAAAATATGTCTTGGCACTAACCACATTAACACCATTCTTTTTTTTTCTTTAAATGGACGCAAAGATTTTAGCAAGTTGTAGAGATTTCAGCACGTGGTTTTCTATCAGGATTGTATGAAGTGCTTTTGGTGTGATCTGTGCAGGACACACATTTCTTGGAGGAGCACTATCAACAGATTTTTCTCCATTTATAGTAAGATTAACAGCCTTTCCAGGTTTGTGCATGTCTCCAGCACTTTTTAGGTCGTGTGAAACCAACCCGTCTCTTTGTTGAAAGTGACAGACTGTCAGAAATCAAACTCTGTTTGCCTTTATTTATAGGGAACCTCTACAACTCATGCTTTAAATTTCATCTTCTTAATTAGACTTCAAATAGTTTTTGAGAAGTCATTAAACCAAATGTTCACTTACTTTGTTGAGCTCGCCACGTGAATAATTGCTCAGTCTGCTTAATAAAGACGAAACCTGCAGGTAATTCCAGAGGGATACAAGTCTGCCTTGATTCTTGCGCCACACTCTGTGCATGTACCCCTGGCCGAGCCAAGCTCCTAACCATTATGATGAGCAATGGGTCTCTATTATACTAACATGAAAGCGCCCATTGTTATTTTAATTAGGCGAGCCAAATGAGCGCTGCATTGCAAAGCTTCCTTTCTATCTCCCCACTTATTTTTCTACAACTACACTTTCTCGTTCTTTCCTACCCTCTCACACTTTGCCTCCCCGCCTCTCTTCCTGTGCAGTGTAGGTGTTGTCATCCGGGCGCGTCAACACCCAGACCGCACGCAGAGAGGAGCTGTATGCTGTTTTTCTGTATCTGTGACGGAATGTTACCGGAAGAGCCTTGGCGCTGAATTTATCCCTACTGGAAGAATATGTTGCCAGCTTTGCCGCCCCTGAAAAGATGCTGTGCCTGACACTGCTGAGATTTATAGAACGGACTAAACAGGCTGAAAACCAACTCTGTTATGATCATAGATTTTTCAGTTATACATCTTGCTTCGCCTGCTTTTACACCTGTACATCTCAGTCAAGTTTTCAAACCCCAAGTCAGATAAAATATTGAGTATTTTCAACCAACAACTGCACTTAGAGGAGTGAAAGTGTCACTGGAATACAGATACTTTTTGTCCAAAGCAGCTCTGCTTGTAAAGCTGGGTGAGGGATGTTGTCACGTAATCAGTATTTTCACAGGTCACATGCTGCATTACTCACTGTGTGTGTATGTGTGTGTGTGTGTGTGTGTGTGTTTTAAACTAATTGGTATTTTTTCAGAGCAGAGATGGATAACTTTAAAGCTGTTTTGTGCATTCTCAATTATGGGTCTGGTTTAGTACAATTTTTAAGAGTAAGGTTGCAATTGTAGTTAAATGCTATCAACTTAATTGGGTCCTAGAGTTAAATTTAGCTCTTGTTTGCTGTGCAGTGGCCTTAAACCTGCAGCTGGAACCTCCAAAGGAAGAGTGCTGGGAGGACACGTACCAGAATGCCAGTTGATGAGAGTTGAGAATAATTCTCCATTGCAATTGCTTGGAGCTCAGCATCACTTTACTTTAAAACGACTCCCTATTCAGCTTGGACACAATACTGTAGTGGAGGTCTTTGATGTAGTTCCAGGTACTTTACAACCATTAACTTTTGGATTCAGATGAATCAGCATTGCTAATTATTCTGTGCCCCTTTCAAAGAAGGTCAGTCTTGACTGCTTCATGCTGATAGACATGAAATATGTTGTATCAAATCCACAAATGCGATCTATAGCCAATAATTCAGCGCTGCTTGGCCTACTGTATCTTAAGTTCCACTTTTTCTACAATGTCAGAACCAATTTGGCCTTCTCCGTTACACTAACCTCTATCCACCTGACGGCTCCACACTGAATGTGCCCTCTTTATTTAAGTCCTACATTAACCGCCTGTGCAGAAAGGCATTGAGACATTTCTAAATGCTCTCTTCTCTCCGCTTTTCATGAGTGAATACATGTCTTGGCCTCTTGTCATCAAGCATTACAGTCTTGCAGTGTGCACCTTTACAGATCCACGCTCGTGGGTGGGGGCGGTATGCTATGTGCAGAGGTTTGCATGAAAGAATGGATTTGGTGAGTTTACAGTATAAGAAATAATTTTTTTTTTTTCCCTTGGAATAATTTGCACTTTGTGTTTTGCACTGCATGCTTTTCCTGAGCAAATTCATGTTATTAGTGTGTCAGTGAATGCTGTGTGTTTGCGTGAATGTGTGTGTGTGTGTGTGTGTGTGTGTGTGTGTGTGCGCGCATGTGTTTTTGCTACTTACTTTCTCGTTCTCCCCTTATATCCAAGACCTTTCATGTTACAACTGTGGTGCCCTTATCAACATGCCAATGGTGTAAGTTAATCCCTGTGCAAATAAACAACAACACTTGTTCTCATTTCACAGCAGCTCTGATTCATTCCAGCAAACAAGTTACCTTCTAGTGTGCACAAAGTAGTGGGGAGTGTTCAGACTTGGCACATGGGCTGCGCAACCTTGGCCCGCGGTACTAATGAGGTCAAACAGATATACGCAGTTCCCTAAAAAGTCTGTCCAAGACATTCGAGCGCAGCCATTGTGCACCCTGGAGGCATTGCTACTTGTTGCAGAAAGCCGTGTTTTCTGTGGTTCAGCAAATTATCAGAGCAGCTTGGCCCACAGCATGCTGAGATTTCTTTTGCCTTAATGCTGTTAGGAAAGATGAGAATTTGGTGTCATCGTGTAACTTATCAGAGCCTCCTACTACATCCACAGGGTAGAGAGATGGCCACATAAAAGTCTTTATTCAAGAACTGTACTAAAATGTTTATGGCCAACTGATGTTTACTGCCAAACACTACTACCCCCATTTATGCCTGATGCTCAACATTGCCTTGAAAATATCGAGAGAAACTATCAGTAGGATATCTCTGAGGCCATGTGTAGAATAAAAACTTGCATGCCTTTTTGTATATTAGCTCTAATTTAGTCCAATATTCATTCACAATGTTTCAATTTCTCACATTTTGTCTGATATTTAATGCAATATTTTTCATGTTTAATGCAGTATTTTTCCAGGTTATTAACAACCTCAGATTATTCTGGTTAAAATCAGAGCTGGACGGATCACAGCACAGCCGACATGCAGACAAATATACAGCAACTCGCTAAAATATTTACAACATTTAAATGTGCTGCATGTTGTTGGACTGTGGGAGGAATTTTAAAGACATCAAGATCTGTGCAGACATGGGGAGAAAATACAGTTGTGGTCAGAGGTTTATGTACACTCATGGGCATAAATTTCATGGGCTTTCAATGGGTGCTTTGAACTGTTCTATTTCCAGGGTGAAATGATTGTACAGCATATATTTTTAATTGAGTGCACAAGTTTGAATTTATTTGGGATTTTCTTTAATCCACACAGGGTCAAAAGTATACATACGAGCTCAAATATATACATACACCCCGACTAATATTTGGTTAAAGTCCTAGCAAGTTGCACCCCGACCAGACACTTTTGGTAGCTCATAATTCTGGCGGCGTATTTGACATTTTAAGCGTAGTCCACAATTTTTTTTGAGATTTCACTGGGATTATTGTCCTGTTGGAACACTTATTTGTGTCCATGTTCAAACAATATAACTGTTGATTTAAGGTGAAGTTGAAGAATTTGGAGGTATCCCTCCTTTTTCATTATTGCATTCACTGTACAATGTACCAGTACCACTGGCAGCAAAACGGGCCCAGAGCATGATGCTACCACCACCATGCTTGACAGCTGGTGCAGTACTCTTAGGTTTGAAATCCTTCTGGTTTTGACCCAGACCTTTGCCCTTTTCATGTATTTGCTCTCTCAAAAAGAATAAGATTGAGCTCAACGAATTTATAGATGGAGCATCCTGCCAAGTTTTGTTTTTTGTGATGCGATCAAGTGACCTCATACATTCATAAAGCTTCAGACAACAGGTCACCCACATCCTGCAACTTTGCCAGTGTCTGCACCTTTTGTAATAACAGAAAACCTTAACCAATACATGTCACTGTGCAAAGAGTTTTAAAATTTGCTAAATGGCACCTTTAAAAAAATGAGCCTTTAAAACAAGTTTACAGAATGAGCCCGCGGGAGTGTCCCTTCCTCCCTCTTCTCTGGATTCAACAGGAGGCGCAGCCTCTGGAATGTAAAGAATCTAACTGGAACAAAAACAATAGAAAGTAAGCGCTTATGACAGATGTGCAGCCTCATCTAAGCTGTAGATAAAAGCTCTCGCGCACTATATTGTTCCAGTTGTCTTTCCAAAGAGGAGGTCTGAGGAGAATTTACATGACAGGAGCAGTGCCAGAAGTGCCTGCAGCAAAGATATCTCGAGGTTAAATGACAATTGGTCTGAAATATCTTTGAACGGAACTCCTTTCTTAGAAATAAGCAAGATCCTCCTTCCTGCTTCTAAAGCAGTGATCGTACTTGCAGCTCCGTGTCTTTAAGTCTTTCATTAATGAATCTCCACAATCAGTTCTCTGAGCCAGGAGTTGATGAGTCATTTTTAAACAGACTGTTGAGATTTAAAGAGGCTTAACAGATTGCACATTAAATAAGTTCTTTTTTTTTTTTTTTAAATAAAGCCTTGTCTTTCATATTAGTAACATGACCCAGAAAATTACAGCATCACCTGTATACACTGAGCACATTTTATTATCTCAAATATTTGAACCAAATAATTAAGAGGAATGTCAGTATAATAATAATAATGACGATAATGCTATCTTTTAGCTGCAGCCATAGTTCTGTTATTGACCTTATAAGACAAATTGGATCAGCCATGTCGTGATGGCGCCACATTAAATATAGTGTCTTTGCCATTTCATTTACTCTTGGCAAACAGTCTTCTTTTTTTTTTTTTTTTTTGCAGCATCAGTTCCTGCACGATGTTCATAAGTACTTGTATCTGCCAAAACAACAAACTTGCATTTCTCTTACACGCTGACAAAAATCATTTTGATTCAAGTCTGGATGCTTGCGGGTGATCAGGTGGCCACATGGGATAAAGCTTGCGGCTTCCTTATGACTGATTAGCTCTCCTCTGGCCCAGATGGCCTCACCAGGGCAACAAAGTGGCAGGAAGCCCCGAGACCCAAGAATGATCCATTCTGTCTCTAGTCCTCCCCAGATGGGCAGATTAATCACCACAGTCTGACAACAGACAACTAGAGGGTGTAAACTCATAAAAAGTGCCAGAAACAACAGAACCGTCTCCTTATTTGCTGTCACCATGCTTTTGTTGGCTTTTTTTTTTTTTTTTTGGTATATTTCTGTTAAATTCGGGGACTTTGTTCCCAGAGTCTCAAAGCTCTGAAACATTTAAGAATGACTTCATTGATTCAGACTGAGCAATTGGTGCCTTGGGAGCAGCTATGTCAAAATGAAAATCTGCTCATTCAACTTATCTCGCTTCTCACTCTCTGTGCTATGACCTCCCTATCTGCTGTTCTCACTCAGGATCGAAACAATGAGACCGAGAGAATGAGTCTCGGGGATTTAGCTGTGAGGAAGTCTGTGTGAGCAGGAGGGTTTGCTTTTGCCATCTTGCCTGGGAAGTGGCACATAAGCCATTCATTCCCTGCCTTGCTTTTTCTTATTGGCTTAAAGCAATTAAAATCTCTTTGCAGCAGGGGCTGCTCTCTCTCCAGTTTAAGTCTGGGAGAATGGAGACAGAGCACTTTGTCTTACCGCCTGTAGTAAGTAAGGGGACTAACCTATGCAGAAAGGTAAATAGTGTGAAGGCATTGTAGAAAATACTCTTTATTTCCCTTCAGAGCTGCTCAGTACTCAGCTTCTCTGCAGCTGTGAGAGGCTTGATGAGCTACAGGATCTTATAATGTAAAATATTTTGAGCATGCAGCCCACTTTCTCTTCATGAAATTTTGTTGCTGGTTGTTAGTAATAATTGAACACACTGACCCTGTCGAATAAGTTGGCCTTGGCATGCCGCATCCTTCAGATTATATCTTCACTTTTCCGCTCATTAAATCATTCAATGACACAAAGTATCACGGCCTTTTGGTTGGTTATTTTAATCTCAGAACAGAATAGACTGTTCCCGTCAAAGTGACTATGCTTCACTGTGGGTTGAGGGCAATCTGTCACAATGTGTTTAAATTGTTGGACGTCATTCCCGTGGAGGGGATTTACAGGCTGAAAATGCATGAAAAAGCAACGAGAAATTTGAAAATTATGATTATTTTGGTGGTTAGGTGGGTTTGATTGGGTGTACTTAAGTGGAACTAGGTGTCCAACCAAATGAAGTGCAGACTTATATGAAAGATGCCCAAAGAAAAAAATGGGAGTTTTGATCTGATGTCCTTTATATAAAAATTGCATGTGATTCATCAGGGTTTGCAGATTATTCATCCTGTGCAGAAAAGACTGCGAGTGCATAATGTGATGGAACTGGTGACAGCAATGTTGTCATGGTTGAACCATGACAACATTGCTGAATTTTGTGGGTTGATTTTTTTTTGGGGGGGTGGGGGGGGGTTTGAGACGTGATTTATGTTCATGGTTTTCTGTTGAGTGTTTGTATTTCCTGGCACTTATGAGTTTTATTATTTTCCGCTGCCTGGTATTGGTTCCTTATTTGTTTTGTAGTTCTTTGTTTGTTTGTAGATGACTTTTGATTTATTAGCTCCCTTTTTGGTGCTCCTATTCTGCTCCCTCCAGTCTTGTCTTCGCGGCTGTCTTCTCTCTCCGTGTTAAGTTTGTATGTGTGAGTCTGTCATCTGTTTAGTCTCTTCTTGTCTTACTTTGTGCTCTTTTGTATCGTGTGCTTTTGTATCTAGTTTAACTCCCCTTGTCTCGTCATCTCTGATTTGTTCCCCTCTGTGTTCCTTGGTGTACAAGTCTCATCTGCATTTGTCCTTCGTTTTCCACGTTTTAGTCCTCCCGTTCTCCCCAATGTCAAGTGTTAACTTGAATGGTAATGTGCAATTAATGATTATTTTAAACATTTATTTCAGTAATCTTCCTATTATCCCCTCCCCTTATACACACTATGCTCACACACATATTTTACCAATTCAGGCATTTTTTTTTTTTAAACTCAAAGAAAGCAAAACAGTGGAAAATATAAGATCATCTGCACATATTTTAGCTTTTCATCTGACACTCTCTGGGCTGATGGCTGTGTATGAGAAGTAACACAAATTCCATATAATGTCATGTGATCAAAGAAAATTAAAAGTGCCTGTTGTAATCCTAGTTTGATAATGCATTGTGATTCACCTTGCAGAGCCTTCAGGTGACGGCGCTGTGAGGCGAGGTAATTATGCTGTCAGGCAGTGAGAGAAGTGGGATCATATTGTTTGCTTTGCTTCAGGATTTGTTACGGCTGACCTCTGGAGCAATCCGCTAAAAATAGGTCGATTTTATGGTTCTTCATATTCATGCGACATCTGAGTGTCGCCAACTACTCCTTTAATAGATCGGACCCTTTTTTTTTCTTTTTTTTAACTTTGGAAACTTGCGGCTGCGGAGTATAAAGCTCAGGTTGTGCTGATTTCTGCAGGTTTCCTTATTGTACATTTTCATTAGAGTTAATATGACAGGTATGCAAATAGAGCAAATCTGTGGGGTCTCAATTAGGAAGAAGAAGATGATCTTCTTTGCCGCAGCCACTTTTCGTGATTAAGGCTGATGAGGCAGGTCTGTTGTAGCCGAAAATCCACGAGGAGGTTTTTAGCTCTGCTCACAGCATGGCTCTGTGGATGATGATGATGCCGGTCAAACAGCCTCTCCAAAAACCACTTTGGCCCACATGGAAATATCTTAACAACTACTGGAAGGATGGCTGTGTAATTTTGCACAGATATTTGCGGTTCAGTATGGCAGCACATTAGACCTGCATTCTTTTCTGTTGACCAACAGGGGGTGGCATTTCTGGTTACAAAACAAAGTCTGAAGTAGGAGAAAGCATTTCTCTTCACCTATGACCTTAGTAAACATTCTCAGTGTGTTTGGATGCTATCATTTAGAATAAAACAGGCAATATAATAGCTTATGCTTTAGGGTGTGGCTGCCTTGTAATTGACAAGGTGCTACTGTATTAGGATCCAGTGTCTTTGATTTCCTTGGCAGAGCTACCAATCTTTTTTTTTTTAGTCTGTGATTATGCCTGCAAAATAAATGCCTTTCAGTCAGCCTACCCTTTGCTTTATGTTTAGTGTTATTATAGGATAATAAACATGGTAAACATTATACCCAAACATTATCCTCTCAAGAAAGATCTTCTGTGAGTCATACACAGCCATAAACATGGCTGGGGACTTGTTTTACCTCTGTTTATCCAAAGAATGCCAAATGAGTTTGCTCCCTTTTTTCATCAAACCCAGTTTCACATTCACACCTGGGAGCTGGCCAGCAAGGCCACACACTTGGGCTGCTGGCCTCTTTCCATTTGTGGCACAGTTGTGTCCTTTGGAACAAAAATTTTGGGTTGGGATTCAATCAAGTAGAGGTGCTGCTCTCAGCAAATCCCATTTGGAGAAAGTAGTGCACTCCAAATTTTCTCTGACACACAGAGAGAAGCAGGCAGGGAGGCTGTGGCTCTGAAGAAAGTGAAAATGGAGGTGGGTGCTTCTCAGACGCTTGCAGAAGAGAAGGTTTTCTGAATAATGTCAAATGGTTGCAGGCTGTTATCTTTCCATGAATATTGCATTTTTCTAACCTTTACTGTGGATACAGTTTTGCCGGGTTGAAGGAAGGTCCGACTCCAAAAAGCTGTCTTTGTGTGAATAACTGCGCGTGCACGCACGCACACACACAGTTGCAAACATTTCCTTTGATTCAGACCACCTCTCTTACCCTTTTTTTCCCCTCTTTCTCTTACTTACTAACTTAGTTACTCTCCCTGCTTTTCTTATGAAAGATGATCATACAGACATGCTTGTCTTATTTTCCTCTAACGTCTGTTGGCAAAGTGCTCCGAGTTCAGCCTCAAAGTAAATTTTCTTGATAATTTAAGATAGCTTCTTTCAGAGATCAGCACAATGTTTCACAGAGGAGTGATGGATACACATGCCCAAGGTACTTTCTGACATGATACGCATGTCACACGTGTGTGTGTGTGTGTGTGTGTGTGTTTATATATATTCACTTTCTGACTCACCATGCAGCTGGCACATTTACTCAGCTGCTTTTGGCCCATGGCACAGTATGGCAAATGGTTTTAACCCACTGGTAGTTGTGTTTTGTTTTTTTTCTTCCAAGCTGCTGAAGCAGATGGTTGTTAGACACATACACACACTTATATAAGGCATGTTGCATATGCAAGCTAACCCTCACCCACTCATGTTATGTCTGGACACTAGCTTGCCTGAACCTGTGCTAGAATCCCCTTAAAAGTCAAAAGGCCTTCACATCAACATAGATACAATTACAGATAATAACCTCTCTGTAAGGAGGACATCTTGGTGTGCTTCTTTTTTTTCCACTTTAAAAAAAAAAAACACATGCAATCCGCTCATTCTTCCATCTCCTGTAAAAAGGCACATTTTCTTTTTTTGAGCACTTTCTTTTTTCTGTGCTGTAAAGCAATCCGATTTCCTTAGAAATTAAATGCATTGATAGTCTGCTTTTGCATTATTTGCACTCACCCATTTGATATTCTCCACACATCAGGTTTTCACTACAAATGGAATGTATTTTCATAAAAATCATCTTTCTCTTCATGTTGGATATAAATCATTCATTCAGCGATAAGAAATATTGTATAAATATGCCTTTACAAACTATCTGTATTCAAATTTTGCACCGAGCTGCTCAGAATTCATTTTATTTCCACCCCAGCTACAGTGCTGTCATCTGTTGTGTTGCATGCAAACACAGCCAAATGCACACGGCATTGTGTATTGTTCCTTAAGAGGACAATAAACTGACTTAACATTCATTTCCTGGAGACTTCTCCTAACCGTGCCAATAAGGCCTGCATTCCTAACTAAAAACTAAACCTAAAGCTGAACCTAACCCTAACCTAAATCAAAACTCATCCTAAACCTATTGAAAATAGTGGGATTTTCAGGCTCGGGTGCAGCCCTGTGCATACAGATGGTATTTGATACAGAATGGGGCTCCACAAATGTGTTGAAACAAATATTTAGACCATTTAGTTAAGTAAATGTAATATTTCAACTTGCTAACCGGTCACACAGGCCTAGAGATTGCTCAGTGACCGGTTAGCAAGTTGCAAGAAGTTGGCTGGCAGTTGCTAGGAACTGATCACAGAGAGGTATGCAGTGCTGCACTGAAAGCCTCCTTGTGAATGCTTTGGTCGCTTGCAGGTTGCTGCAGTCACCAGTAGCTTACGAGGAAGTTGGCGACTTGTCTGCAAACACTGGCAAACTACCCCCTGAGAAACTATAAAAAGTTGCTTTTGAAATGTGCTGGTTGCAGGGGTGAGGCACAACATTTGCTTTGAAGGTGAATGTTTTGCATTTCTGGTTTGTGTTGCACTTTTTCAAGTTTCACTACAGCTTGGTGTAGTGAAACATGGCGAGTGTTTGCAGACAAGTCGGTGACTACTATGCAAACTGACTTGAACCTAAACCTTAACCTTATCCTAACTGTCACAGCCCCTCCTCTGACCTGCAGGGGCGGTGCCTCATGCAGGCAGAGGTGGGCCTTGAGTAATTGGAGCCACCTGGGCTC
>JAVDPK010000658.1:2297383-2319936 GCA_034780415.1 Cichlasoma orientale
GACAAGACCAAGACCATCAAAAAGCGGTCTCGAGACCGGTCTCGAGACCAAGACCGGTCTCGAGTACTACAACACTGATGAAAGCAGATGTTTTTGGCAGTTTGATAGTCTGGAGCATTCAGGCGTGTGTTAACGCAGTAACAGTCTTCCCAGGAGCGGGCATCTTAGCAAATTTACCCCAGCGTCAGACTGTGCAACGCTCAGAGAAACTGCAAAAGAGCTACATCTCAGACTTTACAGACAAACACATCAGTCATACCAACCGTTTAACACCATGGTGGAGGGGTGATGATTTGTGCTTGTTTTGGAAACACAGTAATGGAGTCAACCATGAACTCCTCTGTATACCACAGTACAATAGAGTCGAATGTGAGGCCATCTGTCTGACAGCTAAAGCTTGGCTGAAACTGGGTCATGCAATGGGACAATGAGCCCGAGCACAATGAAAAAGAAAAGACTCAAGGTGTTGCAATGTCCAGTCAAAGTCCAGACCTAAACCTGACTGAAATCCTGTGGCAGGACCTTAAATGAGCTGTGAATACCCATCCCTCCACTGACTAAGTCATATAGAAAACAGTCACTTCAAGTCTTTGCTGCTAAAAGTGCTACTGAATCATGGGGTGTACTTGGTTTGTCACAGGACTGCATGGAGTCCTTTTTCACATTATTTTTCACATGACAGTTTGTGTTTTACCTATAAGCATCTGTTACCATACATTTAGATTTCAGTGCTTGATATTTTTAATTCATGGGTGTAACAGTTGGATTTATAATGAATCAGATGTAATCTTTCAGATCACCCAATTTTAGGCTTGTTTACAAATTAGATTTCATTGTTGGTAAAATATATAACATCTGGCAACACACTGAATTCCTGTTAGTCTTAAGAATATATGTTTCTCAAATTTTGCTCTTCCACTATCTTAAACTGTACATGAATCTTAGGTTCTTTTCTTCATTATTAGAACTTTGGGTCTGACAGTAACAACAGAAACTAACATAACACAACATAACATAATTTTAAAATAAGTTAGACTGTCACAGTAAAATAAACTTTTGTATCAGGTTTGAAGAGTTTGTATTGTGTTTAGGTTGGATGAGTTTTTGAATATTCCCCTCATCCTGTTTACATATAACAGCAAAAATTATCACCCATATTCTCCTCATTTCTGGCCTTTGGTGAAAGCAGCTGCACCAGGATTTCCCAATAAATACCTTTTTTTTCTTTTAAAGGAGTGAATAAAGGAAAACAAACACTAAAAACAGACATTTAAATAATTAAAACTACATTTAATTATGGGATAAAAACATAAAATCTATAAAATGTAATATGAAATGTTATATTTGCTCATGCCACCAAAACAGCGGAAAAAATTACAAGAAAATATTTCTACAAAAACAGGAAATGCACCGCTCGGGTAGTATTTTACGCTCTTCTCCGCTGTAAACAGAAACGTCCGAGCAGCGCTTGAAGGCAGCGCAGAACTGCCACTCAGTCGCAGAACTTTTCAGTAGCGTGTTAACCACCAGGGGGCGCAGCCCGGGAGGGGTGGGGGGTTCAATCCAAACACTGCACTCCGCTTCTCTCCTCGTACCATGAGCTGAATCTGTCCGGGACAGACCAGGGAAGATGGCGGCCACTGACCATTCCCGGTCCGAAGCTGCCAAACAGCGACGGCAGGATCAGCTCCAGCGATGGCTGGGCTCGGACACGGATCGGACGGGTTCGGAATCACGGGAAATCTCGAGCGGTTCCAGGACGCGGCGGGCCAAAGTCCGGTTCGCCCAAGGAGCCGTATTTATGGCCGCTTGCTCCGCCGGAGACCGGGAGGAGGTGTCGGCGCTGCTCCGACAGGGCGCTGACATCAACCACGCTAACGTAGACGGACTGACAGCGCTTCACCAGGTGAGAAGTTTTGTTCCTCAAACCGTCAACAGCCAGTTTGTTTTTTTCTTTCTCTTTCTGAGCTAATGGCTGAAGTTGCTGCGACTGTCGCTCAACTAATGGCAAAGGCTCAGCCTTGATACCTCAGTGATCCTCACAGCTGAGAGGACTTGCAGGTAAAATGTACCACTAAGGTTAATCTAACTCACGTACTTGGAGCGCAGCGGCTCCTGCAGTTCACTCATTCTCTGTATATTTGTTTCATAAAGTCCAGGCTGAATTTCTGGCCTGTGTAGGCTGCCAAACTTGGTTTATTAGCCCGCTGGGAGGCAGGCTCATCCGCGCTGTTGTATTGAGTAAATTACAGGCTTCTTTTTGTGGCATAAAAAGCGAACGAGAGGGCAGCAGACGGTAAAAGCAGGTCACTCCAGAGCTTGCTGGACCATTTTTAGACAGTTATGGGCAAGGCTTGTGGCAGACAGTCCCTACTGAAGAGTCAGGAAAGTAGTAGGAGAGAGTTTTCACCATCCAAGCTGCTGGTCTCAAAGCAGCAAGAAAAAAAAAAAAAAAGAGGCACTTAAGCTTCAACCTTAAATTTATTTTTGCAGTTTGCGTGATTGTTGGATTTATGAGTCCCAGATAGGCTGGACTTGTTCGGAGCATGTTCAAGTCCTCCTCCTCCTTCTCTCCGTCCTCTTAAGTCATAACACTGAGGCGCACTCTGGACACCATCACTGTCACACAGGCTCTCTGTGATGCAGCATTTCCTCCACTTTAATGACACTTTGGGATAAACACACTGCTTGTCTCATTGTATAAAGTGAAGATGGCGTCAGATGGGTTTTAACTAGGATGCCTGAGAATATAGAAAAGATGTGCTTTTAATTCTTCTGGCCTGTGTGCTCACACAGATGTGGTTTTCCCTCCTAATTTGAGTCCGTTTAAAGACGTTGCCTCCCCGTGACCAGTTCAGATGAGCTGTAATCGGATGTCTTCTGGTGGCTCCGCATGTGCGATGGTCACCCAGTGTGGCCTCCCTCCTGCCCTCCATCCCTCCCTCCCCTGTTGCTCATCAGTCGCCTGGCAACTTGAATTAAATATAGGCCCACACTCTCCAAACTTTCCATCCTCTTCATCCAAAGCCTTTTCTGTCTTCTCCACTACAACCTCCCTCCTCTTCTTCCTCCTCCTCCTCCCGCTTTCTCTTTCTCCTTCCCCTTTGCCAGTTCCCCATGGAGGGGACTTTAGGGATTTCGGATGAAGAAATGGAAAACATGCCTCAAACAGCACAAGCTGCTGTTGTCAAAGGCGATTTTCACAATGAGTCACTTGATGACCCAGTGAAGGAGTCTGCTGGGAGGTTGTGTGTGCACCGTCGTAGCACGCAGGGTGCAAGAAGTACCCTCTGTTCATTCATTCAGCTCGAAACACCCACTTGGCGGGCGACCCCTCCGCTCTGGCTGCTGTGGAGCCTCATTTTCAGCTCTGACAATGACCACATTTTTTTTTTTTACCTGTCTAAAGATCTCATATTATAAATGGAGGGAGGAGGCTTGCAGCAGCTTTGTGATTAGTTGATTTAGCCTAAAAGAAAAGCCTCTTAGGTGGCTTAAGACAGGCCCGATGGAGACGTTTCTGAATAGGTTGCAGACACTTGGCGCTGTGACATCCTGCAGAGGAGCTGCAATCATCTTGTCACATTTTTGAGCGTGGCCTTGTTTTAAGTGAATATCATCTCACCTGCGGATCGCACTGAATTGAGACACCAGAAATGTGTGCGGATTGGACCTGTGCTGCCGTCATGAGAGAATGTGGAGATTTATGCTCTCCACAAAGGTGGAGAGTATAAATCTCCACCTTTGTCACTGACTGTATACCACTTTGGTCCAGACAGATCTCAGCAACTACGCAATGGAGTCCCATTAAATGTATTATTATAGTAAAATAAACAAAACAATCCCCAGAGGATGAATCCTGTGATTCCCCTCGTGATGTTAACGTTTTTGGTTTTTAGTGAAACGTCTCAACAGCCATAAAAAAAACAATTTTGTTTGCTGTTTTTTTTTTTTTTTAAACAGGTTTTAATCCAAAGTTTTTCAGGTGTTTACGTACGTGTATGCAAACTCTGAGGGAACAAGAATGTTGGCATTGTTGCTCCTGTCGTATCTAATCTATCAACACTTTTGGTTTCATTTAGGTCGACTCAGAATCGTTCTCATTTCAGAGACGTAGCGTCATCAAAATCCTCTCATAGGTGCTTACATCCAGATAGGGGAAGTGAGTGTGCGGCAGTTTGGCCCTGCATACGTGTGCATATGAAATACAATACAGTGGAATCATTTAATCACCAGCAGGGACCCATTAAGAAGATGACACCACGAGAAATGATCATTATCTTAGTAAAGTCTGGTTTCATGGGTTTGACAAACTGTACCCAGTTTTTCCAGTTTCCAGTCCGGCTTTAAGTTTACAGAGAAAGCGGCGTCTTCCATCCTGAGCAGTTTAGGACGGTTCATTCGTTTTTATTTACTTACTGACTGTTTACGTTTTGATTTTTTTGTTTTCGGTTCACTTTTGTTCGATTCCAGAGTGGGTGAACTCGTTTCAGTGTAAATATTATTAGTTTAATTATTCAGAAGTTCAGCAATTACAGTACAAACACTACAGTTCCAGTAAGCACAGAGTATCGGCCAAAGCCTCTTCATGCTGATAAAGACTGAAACTAAACGTATATGTAGATTTTTCTAGTTTTTATTTTCTAAAATATTTTTTCCACCTAGTTTTATTTAGCTGTAATAGCTCTGATGCAGGCACCGTGTCCCCCACGGGATGAATCATCATGAAGTGAATGATAAGTAGTGAGTATTTTGTTTGCCCAACACATTTTTTTTTAAAACACGTAAAGCTTACATTATGCTCATGTTTCAGCTGTGCAGTGTTTTAGTCAATGTTGGTATATAGTTTAATGGGGGTGGGGAATCCATACAGCAGTGTTCATATAGGGACTCCAGATATTGAGAAACTGGGAATATTAGGAAGAGGAGGGCTCATCTCATGCATTCGTTAGCTGAGCAAACTTATATTAAATCGGCTCAACCTATTAACCATCCAACACTGTTGGATGTGTGTTGAATTTTTTCTCATTCTGTAACTAAATGGTTGCCCAGAGCTCGAGCGTGTTGCACACTCACAGTCACTTTTGATTGCACAGGTCACCTGATAGGAGGCAACCTTTCTGCAAATACTCGCAGTCTGACTTGGACTGACTGCAGTCGCTCCCAGAGAAGATCGTCAAAGGATTGCAAATAATTGCTATCTAATTAATAAATGCAGACAGATTGCCAACATGTTGCCATCAGTGAACGAGTCTTTGTCAGTGAGCACAGCTCGAGGGGACTTGGCTCAACTGGCTGCCAGCTGGCTGCATTCTGGTTTCAGTCCTGTAGAACAGGAAGGTTGCTGAGCACAAGTGTAACAGTTAAATGTCAGTTTCTGACTATGTAGGCAGCGATATGTGATATATAATCTATATATTCCTGATTGTTTACTGACATCGTTAAATGTGAGCTGATACATGCAGACAAAACGAGTAATATGACAACATTAGCTCGAGCTTTGGCAGAGTGTCTGCATTCGTTTCCACTCAGAAATGAAGAATGAACGTGTTGGCTTTTGCACATATTGACCGTTATTGAACCAAAAGCTTAAAATTTGGATTCATCACTCCATAAAACCTGTTGCCGCTGATTTTCATTCCAGCTCTTGTGTAATTTGGCGCACCTCAGCCTTTTTCTCCCCGTCTGCCTTCCTTAAGAGTGGCTTCTTGCCAGCCACCCATCACTGAGACCGTTTCTGATGAGGCTTCAGCGAACAGTAGATGGATCAGCTGAAGGGCCAGATGCATCTCTCAGGTCATGTGTCAGGTCTTTGATGGATCCCCCCCCCCCCCCTTATTTCTGAAGGACATGACTTTCAGATCCTAGTGTTTTATTTTTCCTCCATTTTCTTCAGGTTTTTAAGGACACACTGAAAACCATGTTGAGATATGCTGAATTTTTTGGTAATAGCTCTTTGGGAATCATCTTGTTGCAAATATACTATTTTATACATGTCAAACTTTGTTTGGCATTTTTCACACATGTCTTTTTGTGATAGACTGCTCGTAACAAAGTGCCTAAAAATACAATTTAAAATCGGTTCTTCGGTAAACAGTCTGTGATGTGTAGACACACCCCTGGTTCAGCCCTTTGGTTGGAGTCTTTTTGTGCTCGACTGATTCATAGGTCAGTGTTAAGTAGCTTAAGAAACCAAAAGAAAATCATTCCTCTGAAAATGGTGAGGAACAAGGACTTGAAAGACCTTTAGAAAGTCTGGAGAACTATTGCTCAAGATCATTTTAAAAAGCTAAAAGAAAGGCCGTCTCCTTGGAAGCAAAATATAAAGTAATGAGCAGTGGCTCAAGACTTTTGCACAGTACTGTATAAGTAAAATGAAATGTCTTTTGAGGCACTGGTGTTACGCCAGTCCCATTTTTATTAATACTAAGAAACAAAGTAGAGATGAGGCTGAAAATGTTGTCAGTTTTGAAGGTGGCTGGTTGTAAGTCGAGGCACGGGACCTCTTGATGGATTCATCATCTGAGGGATATTAATATTTATTCTAAATGTCATTGCAGTCCATAAATGAATGATTGAGATGTCAGACTGAACAAAGCAAAGCCACTATTAGATTTTTTTTTTTCTTGTACAAACAACAAAATAATTCTAATGGAAAACGTTGTTGCAGCCTTAAATGCATTCTTTGTCCAATGCTTTATTCATATAGGATGACTCGGCTTTGATTATCAGTATTCTCCACGCACCCACCCATCCATGAATCATCTCAGGCAGTCTCTCTCTCTCTCTTGCTCTCTCTCTTGCTCTCGCTCGTCCGCGTGTCACTTCACTTCATTTGTTTGCTTTGTTTCTGGGGACTGCGTAGGGCTGTCTGTCTGTCTGCTCACTTTAAGCACTTGCTCTGGCTTTGTTTTGTCTGTGACAAGTCATATCACCAAGCAAGCCTCTTGCCAATAGTCATACCTAGCGCTAGTGATACAAGAAGGCTGGCATCAATTAGGCAAAACACGACAGGACTGCGGCAGCACATCAATATTTATTTCATCTACATATAAATGGAATTGGGTTTTAGGGAGCCATTTGCTGATGAACCGCTCCCTCTCCAGCGTTCTCTGCTGACACCACTTTGGTTATGACAGGTAGGGGCGGGGCGAGACAGTATGGGAGCAACAGGAGGACGAGAAAAGATCCGCTGTGTAATAAGATTCAGGAAAGAAGAGATTTCAAGGCTGAAGGTATTTGCTCTCAATGAGTAAACTCGATTTGTAGCGAAGGCTTTATTTAATTTCTAACTGCAACTGACGCCCCCCCCCCCCACCCCTGTAAACATATCTGAAGAAGAGACCAATTCAGTGAGGTCAGAGGTCAATTCTTGGCAGCTCACTCCAGACACTCAAAGTAGTCTGAGGAGTTTGACATTGATGCTGATAAACTGTTGAGCAAGAAGGTACGCTTGTGGAGGGCTCTGAGCTGGCGGTTCAATCTCATGTCATTGTTGCGTGTTCCCACTTGGCCCTCGGGGTGACTGGGACTGGGGCCACAGCCTGCATTGGGTGTCTCTGCAAGACTGCGTAAATTTGTGTCCCTGACCGAGACTTCAAGAGGAGGAAAAACATTACTTTACTCAGATGGAAATGTGGGTAAACCAGTTGATGGAACTGTCTGAGGAAGTTTGAGTCCTCTGCAGCCTTTAGCTATTTAAACTACATCAACCAGCATGCAACAGTGATGGGACGTGACAGGTGGAATTTCCCCCCAGTGGTACCTAGAATAAAACCAAAGAATCTTTTGTGCTACAAAATACTTGTAAACATGTTTTGTTCTTAAGCTCTTCTCAGAAATAGGATATGTAACATTGCTGGTTTCATCCATCTGTTAAAGTGACAGCGTTTAGTCACTCAGACATTGACAGCAGCTTTGATGTTCATGTGCAAGCCCACAGTACTTGCATGATACTGTGCACTATGTGACTTTGAGGGTCAGTGACATTCGTCTGAGCAGTGAGCCAAGAAACAGAGACTGAAGTAAGTGCCTCGCAGTTTTTTCCTAACCGCACTAACCAACACAGTCGTGTTTTAGAGAGCCGAGAAACTCCAGATGCAGGACAGATGCCCACTTTTAGGCAAAAGTGACCACGGTGCTCATTTATGTATGAAGCTGACATGTTCAGATGCCATTAGATTAACGGAAAATAACACGACTGAAACGGGTTCTACAGCAGTGATTAGTTTCACGACTCATTGCGAGTTTCCTGATCCCAAAACTCTACTCAACTTAGAAGCACTTTTATCTGAACAGTCCAAATCCCAATCATGTTCAATAACCATCCATGCACATTTACAGAGAAGCTGCAAATCCTAAAATACAGCAGCATGGAGCTACTGTACCAAACAGCTCATGATTTTTTTTTTTTCACTACTAGAACTGATGATCATTAGATTATTTTACTGTCAAAGCTTCCTGCAGAACATTACTTGTGCTGAAAGACTCCTCTATTAGCATGAGAAGAAATGATTATACTTTCAATTCACAAGCTTCATGTAGATTGATCAGAGGCATTAAACACAAAGACCACGTATTCAGTGAGATGTTCCACAGTTCTCTGACCGCGACAGTAATCACAGGAAACAACATTCATACTTGGAGGTGGTTATATTTGAGGAAACACTCAGTCCACAGACAGCACTTCTGACCATTATCCACAATCCACATTTATTCTCATCAGCTTTTTCTTTTCTCTTTACTTTCTACTCTTTATCAGTCATAGTATGTTATCTGCTTACCATTTACTCGACAGTCCTTTTATTAACTTCTCCGTGTTGTGCTGAAAGCATTTATTTAGCCTTCACCAAGTCTCCCATTTTGGGGGGGCCACTCCCCCCAGTCTCTATTATACTGTGTGTTTAAACTGTGAGTTTGAGAACGCTGGAAATATTCCAGGTTCACATCAAGGAGCTTTGACGCAGCTCTATAGAGAGGCCCTTTTCTGTTCTCTTGAAGTTGTAAAAACCTTTATGTGTAGTGCTTTTTACCCACACTGTTAGAACAAACATAAGCACTTAAGGTAGCTCTAAACAGTAAACGGCCGGAACCAGCACAGATCAGTAGTTGAAAACCAGAATTACTTTTCTCATCCATTGCTCTGCTGTTGATGAAACTGACCTTCAAGCTGAGGTCAATTTACCTGCTGACACTGAAACTGACCTCAAGTTTATGGGATGAAAATCTTCTGCATTTTCCTACGCCTGCACTAACATGCACACAGCGATATAACGGCCTTTTGTCGGCATCTGCCGATGAATGCGTGGTGATGACCACTGTCGAGTTTGTAATTAACCTCGCACGCAGAAAAATCAATGTGCTGTGTCTTTATTGGGAAAGCAGGCCATGCGCTGGCCTGTTTTAAATGTTGATTTTCTTTAGTCTGCAACACTCCATTGGAGGGCTTTACAGGTAATGGGGTGCGCTTAGAATTTAAAAGCCTCAGCTAATCAAGTGTTGGTCGGTCCTGTTCATCGCTTGGATTCAGCACAGACATTTAAACATTTAGGGACTTTATAAAATTTACAAAATAAGACCTCTAATGTAGATTTAAAAGAGTAAACAACTGAGAGAAGGAAGTTATAGATAAAAGAGCAGATTTGGCTATGGAAAAAAACAAAACAGATAATCTCAAGCTCCACTGGCATTCCCAAAAGTAAAGGGCAGTTGACAAAAATGCCAAATGGCTCTAATGAAATTATAATAAATGTCAGGTGGAGGAAGCATTGAAATGCCACAATTTAGAGAGACAGGTTAAAGAGCAATAGCCTAGGGAAGCTCTATGAAAAGCATAAGGGGATGTGATTGTTTGTTTGAGAGAACTTTGAAGAAGAAACTTTGTAATATGCAGCCTGTGACGGCTACAAACAGAACTTGGACTGAGAGAATAGCTGGACCGTGTGTTTGAGTTGTGGGCTGGAGCTTTTTAGCAGCCTTTAATGCGTGCAAGAACCAGTGCAGTGCAGGCAGCCGTGGGCAGCCTGTTATGGGGATGTTTCCGGGGGGGGGGGGGGGGGGGGGTCATGGGGGAATTTGAGATGGTTGACCGGTTGCACTGTTGTTGCTCAGTTGAGAGGGCTGACCTGGATGAACCAGTAGCAGTAGTAGATTTGCTCACAGTACATCATGCATGTGAAAGCTAGCAGGATGCAGAGACAGAGGTTTGAATCGAAGCTGAATAACTCTTAGGGAACTACTAATCTTGGTCACATGGTTTAAGATTGCAAGCTGGACAAAACAAACTTTCTGAATATGTACTTGTTGGCTCTGGGAAACTCGTGAGATCTTTAATTTCTTTGAGTCCTAATTCATTTCCACAGATAAAAAATCAGAAAAAATCATCATAATAATGTAAAGCAATTAGCAGGGAGGCAAAAATCCCCAAAAAGGGTTAAGGTCTCCTTTAAGAATAATTGAAAATATCTTTTACATTGTTAAAGTACCACTTAAAGGAATTATGAAACCTTCAAACATGATCTCCCAAAATTATTTTATTTTATTTTTCTGATTAAATGTTTAATTTTTCTGATTAAATGTTAACATCCATCCATCCATCCTCTCCCGCTTATCCTGTTCATACCAGAGATATTATCACCTTATGAAGCTGATTTTAGGGGATAGCTTTAACACATCCTGAACTCTCTTGGGCAAGCTCGCTTGTAATTTCTTTAAGTAGTCTTCAGGAGCAGTTCTCCAGCTTCTTGAAGGACATTCAAAGCTCTTCTTTGGATGTTGGCTGCTTTTTGTTCCGTTCTCTGTCAATAATGTCCTGGCAAAAAAAGGTCTGGGCTCTTGCCAGTTAAATGCTTTCCAGATGGTATTGCATGGTGGATCAAAATGTTGCTTTTCTGTGTTTGTAATTCCATCAGTTTTGACAAGATCTCCAACACCAGTGGCTGAAATGCAGCACCAAACCATAACGTAGCCTCCACTGTGTTTTACACTCACTGTTATGCCTCTCTCCTGACCTCCTCCATATATATTGATGATCATTTGAATGAAAAATTTCAAATTTGGATTAATTACTCCATAAGACCTGCTGCCAAAGTCAATTTGTGTTTGGTCTTATACCATTGGAAAGCCTGTTTATTTCCCCTTAAATGGTGCCACATTCGTAAGAAAAGTGCATTTGTGGGTTGCGCAATTAAGTTGAGTATGTGGGTTGTGCCCATGAAAAACATGGCAAATCTCTGCCAGTGCCAAACAGCTCTTCCTGCCATTGACTCTTGTTAGGTGTCGTTTATTGGATTGGATAATTGAAGTCTGAAGAAACAAGATATACTGACAAATTAATAATTTATTCGTTTAACAAACAGGGGCCTCAGTAATGTGGAAGAACCATACACAGCCACAACAGCCTGCCACCTCCTCCTCATGCTGGTCACCAGCTTGGTCACACGCTGCGGTGGAGTGGCATCCCATTCTCCAACCAGCATTTGTCACAGGTCAGGCAGGTCTGGAGGTAGTCTCTCCAGAATCTCCCGCTCTGTGGGAGCAATGCCACGTTGGAGGATAGAGTTTGGTTGCAGAATCTCGTTTCGATATCTCTCTGCATTGAGGTTACTTTTGTGCTAAGTATATTTAGTGGTGCAGTGAGATTTTGTATTCAATGATGTTGCTAAAAACAGTGTCCAAGTCTGTCCCAAACAAATCTTGAGTCAACTTATGACCAAAATTCAACACAGCTTCATTCATATGCAAATGTAAAGCAGTTAATATGCATGCTGCATCTTCAAAGTATGCAGATGACCTTTTCTTCAGGACCATGTCCCAGATACTGGGTGCTTAATAAGACACTGTAGGGATTCAGACTTCGGAAGACATTTCCCTCCTAAAATTTCCTCCGCACACCAAAATCCAAAATACTGCTTGCTGAGTGGTCCCTGTACAACAGTGAAGAGCTGTAGAGGATTCTTGTTGAAAACCTATTGAGATCTGACCTGACAGGGGCCCCTCTTGGAGTTTGATTACCTCAAATGATCTACTCTTACTTCAGCTTGTAGCCTCCACTGCACACCAAATGGTCTTATCCAGAGGGTGTTGACTTGTGTTGGTTGCTTGTGTATGTGCTGCTTGTATTTGTATGTCTGTGAACTCCCCGGTGCAGCTCCCTTTCCTCACAACGTATCGGTTTATCCATAAAAGGCATTCTGCTGGGGGATGTTAACAGTTCTCCACTTTGCTCAGTAAGCTGTGATCTGGAGCTGAACTGCCAAATGCAATTGGGCGAAAAGGCCTTTGAAGTGTGCCATGATTGGCTGTGTGTGGCGGCTATTCTGACAGTGCAGGTTGTGACGAGGAGGCGAGTGCTGGAGCTACAGTAACTGTGTAGGTCAGACTGGGCTAGCATTCGATAAATCTCAGATACAAACGTGCATGTGCGTGTTTGTGTCAGCGAGGAAGACCTAGTGAATCACTTTAAACCTGCGTGCGTGCATGAGAGAGGCAAAAGAGACGAAGGCTTGATTGTAGCTCTTGCGGGGTGTTTGCGGTTGTGTGCACGAAAACCAAATAGCCAAGATTTCTCTGTGCATCTTTGCACAGCCCTCCTACAGTTTCTCCTATTTAATATCCAGCAAATATTTCACCGACATTTCCCCTCTGAGCCTCACATTGTCACAGTTCATTAAAACATAATTGAATGGAATATTCAACAGCTCACTTTGCACATAGACCACTTTACCCCATTACACTTGCTAAAGGAACATTTACATAGAATATCATCTCAGCTCTGTTTGCTCTCAGAAAGTTACATGAGCTGCTTACACGGCCCCCTTATTATTTCCCATAATTCATCTCTGCCAGCACAAATAAACATAGCAGGGAATGCGGGATATGCAAAGCGTGATTCAGCAGCAATATTTTTAATCTTTCTTCCATCAGCTTCTATTACCTGCACTGCCAGGCTCTGTAGACCGAAGCGCTTCTGGGCTCTGATTGTGTTAGTTCAATTAAACTGGCCCCAGCAAGGTATAATGAGAACTGTGCTGTATAAGTGACAGCGCGTAGGAGTGAAACCCAGTGGTAACCATTATAGCTTAGCTATTACCTAGTGACCCATCAATACCAAAAAACTGGTTTTATGCAGTTTAAGTCGGAGTCATGCTGAGTAAGCTGTCACTCCGGACCACCAGTGACAGTGAGATGGTAATGTACTGCTGCATAAGCTAAGGGCCACAAGGCTCCAGTCTGCTGTGGGGCTGCTGTGTGTGTGAGATTTGCCCTCCACCACATTGCAGCTAATGCCTTGTTTTCAGAGAGCTGGCGAGCCACATGATCAGACGGGTTATAAACAAGGCAAAACTTCAGACCTTCCTTTGGTGGTAAAGGAGCGTGTGCTCTAAATTTCTTTAATAATCCCCCCCATGCAAAGGAAAACTGTGTCCACACAGGTGTGGTACAGTATAGCTGGTCACACTCTTCATACTGGAGACCTGTGTCTAATCTGTGACATATGTTTAAAAAAATGGAACGTTCAGGTAGAGATTTCACTGTTAGCTTTTGTTTCCTCTTTTAATAAATAAATTTGGTCAGCTTGAGGGTATGTTTCCAATATAATGTTGTGATCATTTCACTTATTTTGTTTCTTGTGTATCAGCATTGATAAACAAACACAGGCTTTGTATTACAATGTATTATCATTTACTAAATGTAATATACTGCAGTGTGAATTACAATCACAGTTTGAGTCAGGAAAAAACCACGAAGAATATATTGTCTTAAGCCCTCCTTCAGTTCTCTTCATTGATTTTTTTTTTCTTTTTTTTTTTTTCCTCATAGCTCAGTAGACTTGAACGGGTCTATTATGTGAGGACCAAACCACTGATTAGTCGATGTGGGTCCTGCTTTATAATGAAAGTCCAAATAAGAAACAAAATATTGATCTTTCCTAGTCCCTTCCCTTCCAGGCCTGTGCTACTCTCACTAAGGGGAAAATTCTCTAGCTACTTTATTTCTTCATCTCGTCTTCTCGGCACTAATCAGTACCTCGAGGCTCCATAGGATCAGTCGGGGGATTCTTATTTTACAGCCACAGTTGCCTAATTAATACAAATATTGGACGTATTACTCTAATCTGTGAAATTAGCGTGTTACAGATGACGAAGCTTATTCCAGATAAATATTTTTATGAGGGCAACCAAATGGTGCCAGTCTTGACCAAAGATATATCCTCATCATATTATGTGGGGAAACCATCTCCTTTATTGAGCTGTGCGCACTCTGGCTTTAGCATATTTAGCACTGATTAACTATTCATTCAGCTGACTAACGTGAGGTCATTTCACCCACCCCTGAATGTCATTTAAGGGCAGCTTCAGTGTTCTCAACCTATTTGCACTTTCTCCCCAAGTGCAGGTCGTTAACGCTTCTAAATTATTTTAACCGTTATTGATTTTATTTCTTTCAGATCTCTTAAACTCTCTCACTGCCCTCTTTCTTAGCTTCCTAAATTGCTCTTTTCCATATTGTCTGGTTGTCATGCATTTGGCAAATTAATACAGTAATGAAAATATTAACATGCTAGCCAGATGGAACATGCTAATAATAGGGTTTAAAATCTGATATATCAGACCTTAATTTTTTTTCTCCAAGCCTGCATTATATAGTTATGTGGAATTAAGCACTTTTCACAGACAAGTAGACACAAAGCCCTGTACATCAACACGCAGTAAAATAAACCAAAAAAACAAAACAAGATGAACCGATAAGGAAATGCATCGTCTTCTCTTGTTTTTCATTACCGTTATTACGGTTAAGTTGATGTATAACCGGTCACTGCCATGAAATCTTCTATCAAAGTTCACCAAACCCGGTGCCAAATATTCACAGATTTATTTTGCCCCTGTGAAATTATTTTATTTTAGTGTGACATTTTGCAGTTTTAAACGCTGCCCTGATTGGCCTTTATCTCCTCTTAGCCACGTTGCAGGCTAATGTGCCGTGCGCTGAAATGAGCAACCTTTTAGCGTAAAGCATTCATCATGTGTGACGGCGGGACATTTCTCCCAGTCCTGTTAAACAAACTTTCAACGTTTTAATGAGGCAAACGACGACGTTTAGCTGCTTCTTGAAACTAGTGACCTTACTCATGAATAAATAAACAACGCCATTTGAGGATTATTATGTTTCTTCTACAGATATAGAAACCAGGGAGAAAGCGGAGAAGCGAGAAAAGGGGGAGGTAGACAGAGAATCGCCTGGAAGAGGAGAAGGGGAAAAGAAGGGGAGAATAGCAGAAGAGGACTGAAAGGAAGGGGGAGAGAAGTGACAAGTGAAAGTCATTACAGAGCTGTGTTCAGGTTGTGACTGGTTTTGAAGTTTCATTCTGTTTAATGCATTTTAAGCTGGCCACACGTGAGTCATTTTTAGACTGCTGGAGACTTTTAGGCAGCTACAAGCTTGACCTGATGTAGTTCTTAGTGATAAAGATCAGAGCCAGGAATTTAAGCAAGAGCCTAAGAGATAATTCAAGCTTCCCTGACCCACTAAAAGTAAAACTCCTTTATTTGAATGTTTTCTTCCATTCCATAGTCTTGATTTCCAGAGACAACACTTTAAAGATGAAGTAATTTGTGTAGTATAGATGTTGGGGGAAGTTGGACTAGTCACAGGGAAGCCCTCAGTCAGCAGCAGTGTGAAAGGGAAAAACGGCAGATTCAGAGACAGAAATGGTAAGCCAGAAGTGCAGTATATGAGGATAGGCGGAATTAGTGCAAAGTTTGGCTGCCATATCCCAAGAATCATTCCGTGTGTGCTCTTTGTTTTCATGCACAGCTTCTCTTTAAGGTGTGAAACAAGCCTAGGAAGCAAAACAAGGTGCTTAAGTGTTTTGCAGCAGGCAGTGGCTTCTGGGTAAATCTGGCTGTCAAGTCAATGTGGGCTGCCAAATTTAGCTCAGTCTAGCAGCCAGTAGAAGCGTTATTGATATGCGGTCAGTTTAATCTGCCAAATATCTCGTCTTTGTTAAAGTGTGGGCTCGAGAGATATTGAGGCTCACGTTTAGTGGCAAGAGAGTAGTGTTACCTATTCACTGATGGCACACTCTGATGATGGCTCAAGATAGCATATATAGCTTGTCTAGGAACCCTCAGCCAACCTTTAGCACATATCGCAGTGTGTATTAATCTACTAGAATTCATTGGCTTTTCTATGGACCATTAAAATATGGTCAACTAAAACACTTTTAAGGTTCTGTATCTTTGTGTTTATCCCCAGTGTCAATCAGTGCAATATTCCAGTATTTATAGAGTATTTATGTATCATGAACTCTGATGTTTTGGGCCAAAGAGGGAGGATGGATATAAACAACACAAACAAGCATTGCATGTCATACATGCTACAGCAGATTGATGCATTAAAATCACAGCTGGTTCTTACCAAATAAAATTTATGCATGCAGATAATTTGCTCAGTAGAACGCGTGTGTAATCACATGCTTTTCATGCAAAATCAGGTTTAAATGAAGTTCAGCCAACTGTTTAGCTCAGCATTGCTATACCACGAACATCACATGTTCACAGCTATAAATAGCTGCCACATGTGTTTGAATGTATGGGAGGAGGTAAATGAGAGACAACAAAAACTTGTGACCAAAACAAGAAATTGGTTCATTCTTAAAGAAAGAATGAATGCACCGGCCAGCTTAGCAACACCAAAGGCCTGAGAAACCACAGAAGACAGCTACAGTGGATTATCACAGAAAGTAGTTTCATAATATCTAACTAATGCAGGAACGCTCTCGAGGAAGAAGCCGTGTCATTGTCAAAGGGACACTCTCATGAATGGAAATACAGACTGTTTGCAACATGATGCAAAACCACTGGTTACGCTCAAGAACAGGAAGCCCAGATTAGACTCGAACAGAAAACGGCTAAAAGCACCAGCACAGTTCTGGATAAAAATCTTTGGACACATGAACTCAGGATGATCTGAAGCATATCACATTATTGTCTGACGTGGAGGCAGAGTTATGGCATGGACATGTATGGCTGCCAACAGTAAACTGTTATTACAGCTGGGAGAAGTAGCGGGATAGATTCTGAAGTGTACCGGGCTATACTCCCAGCTCAGATGCTGCAATACTGATCAGACAGCGCTTCACAGTGTAAATGGACACTGACCTGAACACCTTATCCCCACCTCTTTCTTAGTTTGGAGGTTGCACTGATTACTTCGTTAAGGCACCCTACTGTAGCTTGTTGGTTTAATCCGGTTTAAAACCAAATGAATCCCAAATAGATGATTTTGTATTGTGAGAAGTGAAGCTTGCTCATCCATCTGATTAGTGTACTGTTCATCAATCATTGTTACCCGTGTAAAAACATTGAAAAAGAAGTTAACTTTCAGTGGTTTTAGCGTTGTGGTTGATAGCTGTATTTTAGTATGTAAAATGCACCATTCTCAAAATGCCTTGTAAGTAATGGGTATGTTTGAATTTTACCAGGCTTCCTATTAATTAACAGAGTATGCTACAAATAGCAGAGGAAGTGTGTGATGGTTGCTGTTGGAGGACCTTGCAGATGCATTTGTAGTCCGACAGCTATTTTATTTGTTTTTAACCCTGCCAGGTCGCTTTGTTTTAAAATGACTAAGTTGCTGGCTCCTTTTTTTTTTTTTTTTTTTTTTTTTTCCCCAATTCAACAGTTTTTGTTCTGTTTGTGATTTCATTATTGATGGCAGCAAATAACGACTTGACTTTCAATGAGATTTGCGAACAGTGATTTTTTTTATTTGCAAGTGATGAGTTAAGGAATCATCTGCATCCATTCATGGGTGAAGATACTGAAAGGAATGGATTCTTGGGAGTAAAATTTTGCATTTTTGGATATTTGTTGTTTTTAAAAAGCGTGTATCCACAGCTTTATAAATTGGACAAAAAGAATGTGTATGCACGTTTCTGTTTATGTAGTGAATCTATCAAGAATTTTATGCATCTGGCTGCAGGCTTTCCCTGCCAAGAGACAGATGCTGTGCTTCAGGAACATACACAAATGCTCACATATAAGGAGGCAGCTGGTGGGCTGCATGAATTTCCATAGAAGTGGATGAGCTGGAGTAGGTCAGCATAAAACAATGGAAGGAAGGTATACTGTGTAATCACCTGTGGGACTTGGTGAAACTATGGGGCTGTATTGCGCGGTGGTGTCTTGTAATTTTAGGAAATGAGCAGAATGCTTTGCAAGACAGTTGCTGTGTTTGTTTTTGTTTTTTATGCGTATGCTTTTGTTTCCCACTCTTATGACTGGATGCCAAAATCCTGATCTTACCTAGTTTTTTTTTTTTTTTCCCTTTTTGGCAGACTATTTGTCCTCCTATAAAATGTAACTTATCTTTAAGTGTTATCATACCCGATGCTGCTATCATGTTCCTTTCAAAAAGGTTCCAAATCACTGGCTTAGTTGGAATCTATTCATCCACCACAATTTCTCTTTAGGAAAATTAATGGCTTTATAATAACATTGCACAACTTCCACCTTTGATCTCCTGATGGCTGCTGGGAGGATTTATTTATTTATTTTTACCTAGAGAAAAATCATATGTATCCTGGTATCTCAAAAAATGTGAAAATATGGATTAGTCTCCCATTTTGAATGACACCTCATTTGGCCAATCATATTAAGAAATGGGTTTTCCAGAGCCAATAATAACCAGGGGGCGTAACGTAGCTTTTCAGTTGAGTTTGGTACAGCCAGTTACATGATTGGCCGAATGAGGTGTCAATCAAAATAGGAGGGCCTAGCCTGCCATATACAATGAACTATCCGTCCCACTTACGGGATGTGGCTGTCTGTTGACAAAAGCCTCGATCTCTGAGGGGAGAGAAGCTAGAGAATTGAATTGAGGACCGGACTGGCTTACTTTCACCCCTGGTCTTATGGTTTGACTTTTTTTTTTTTTTTTTCTTTTACTATAATTCTGGTAGAGTGGCTTTCATAGTGCTAATTCAGCAGATCCTACAAAATAAAAGCCTTAACCTTACAATAGGTTTGTGGGAGTTATATTTTGAAAATTGCTTTGATCCAGTGATGAAAGGCTGTGACATCAAGGGCTTTGATACAGAGATCAAAGGCTGTGACGTCATCACATTCCGTGCTCTAAAGTGTGTATATACAGGCCACACTTTCAGACAAATTTAGTCAGTCTCCAGTGGCAGAAGCAGAACACCGGACGGTTATCAAACTCAAAACAATGCAGACGCTTAAAAACGCAGAAACACAAAACAGGGTGGTTTTCAGACCCAAAACAAGTAGCATGCAGTTGCAGGTTAATGCACGCGGAAACCCCAGAAGAAGTCTGGGCCCTCTGCAGGGACTCAGGGTTATGGGACTAATCCAAATTTTAGACCCAGTCAGGGTTTCACACCCGTGAAACAATTGCTGCAATAAAAATAGCAGAGCTAACTAGACAGCTAGAAGAGGCTCGCGGTAACAAGTCACAGGCAGTTGTTCCAGACAAGAGTCCCATAATTTATGAACTGGAAGATGTGATCCAAAACATGCAGGAACAAAGCAGCAACCCTGTTGCAGTGCTGCGTGTGGAGCCTTCCACCCAATCCACAGAGGTCTCACACACACCTGCCAAGGAGGCTGACCTTGAGGTCCAGTGCAGGAAACAGGAGCCGATCGAGCAACTCCAGCAGCAGCAACTGCAGGACTCCCAGAACCAGATGAACCAACTTATTATGGAACTGGCAGCTGCCAACAAGAGGGCTTCACTGTACCAGTCTCGGTGGGATCGGCTTCACACCCGTGAAACAATTGCCGCAATAAAAATAGCTGATCTCACTAAACAGCTAGAAGAGGCTCGCAGAGCTGCAGAACTGTGTGTGGAGCCTTCCACCCAATCCACGGAGGTCTCACACACAACTGCCAAGGAGGCTGACCTTGAGGTCCAGTGCAGGAAACAGCAGCAGCAGCTTGAGCAACTCCAACAGCAGCTCCTAGAAACTCAGAGACAGCTGGAGGAACAGGCTGCTCGACTCAAACAGGGACAAGACAGACTCCGTGTTGAACGTCAAGTGTCTCTGCAGGAATCTGTCCCAGAAACACTCAAAAAAGAGGAAGGCGTGGAAGAAAAAGAGGACTTACTGCCCCAGACTTCTATGTCTCTGCAGGAGTCTGTCCCAGAAACACAAAACACCGAACAAGACAAAGAGGAAAAAGAGGACTTACTGCCGCAATACATCAAGTCTCTGCAGGAGTCTTTGCAAACAAACGGAAAGAGCCGTATCACCAAGATGGACAAAGTTGAGGGCCAAACTATGATCAAGCCGGAGAAAAAGTCCAAAAAGAAAAAGTTCCAATGGCTGCGTCGACTGTTCTCGTAATTGTACCAGCATTATGTCCTAAAACTCACATTTATAAATATTTGTTGCAAGTAATCAGCGGTAAACCAACCAGTGATTACTGGCAAAAAATTTGAGACTCAGCAAATATGGAAATGGATGATTTGTCATAAAGTGATCATCCATTTTTAAACATATTTGCAGTCATTTACTTGTATATAAATATGAGTTTTAGGACACTGAGATCAAATTTAATTTGACAAGATTAAATTTGAAAAGATGTCCTAAAAAGATTTTTGGGACAAATTTAAAAATAAATAAATAAATAGAGGGGGAAAAAAAGTGGATACATGTTTTCATGTAGATTTCAAGTAACATGCATGTTGTAACAAAACTGGCCATCTTTACAAACCATTTTGAAATTTCTCCAATCCAGATGCTGCAAACACGTAGATAACCAACAGGGTGCCTCACTGCTTCTATCATTTTAAGTGTAGGCCACATTTTCACGTGTTTTTGCAGCTTAAGTTATTGTCAGGAAGGCATTTCTGACGAGGAACTGAAGATTTGGTCTCACCAAAGGCACCTGACTCAGAACAATTTTACCTTGTTGGCCTTTGAAGCATTTCTGATGCTGATAATGTGGCTTGCTGTGTGGTTAACTGGACCAAGAATGTCAGCTAGCATTAACTGATACACCTCTGTAGAGCTCCTCATATAAAATTAATGGGCATCATTAGCCCAGTACAGGTAGACACCTGTTTGAATGGGACCAGACACATTCTGCTAGAACAAAGGAAACCCGGAGGCTCAAATTCCAGATATTTCCTTGACTCTTTGAATTTGTTCATTATGTAATTCTTTTTAATTAATACAGCTCAAGTATCGTGGGGCAGCTGTTTGTTCCCATTCTGTCTTAAATCAACAGCATACAACTGCAGCTGCAGATGATTGATGGTTAAGGAGCTGCAAATTGTAAAACCAGTGCTTCGTTCCTGTTACCTGTAATTTAAACATAAAAAGTAAGCAAAGGAGGGGTGCCAGTTTATTTTCATATAAGCCCAATTGTATGGTAGGAGCAAAAACATTCACCCGGCACTATTTAAATATTTTTTTTTGTGTGTGTATTTGCATGTAGTTCCATCTGAAAGCCAGTTGGTGTTTATGGATTCTAGCGCTTCACCACAGAGTTGGCATCATGCTTTCCTATTGAAGACTAATCAACAGAGCGCAGTGTGTGTCTGGTGAAACTGGCAAGATTTTAAGCCCATCCTGATCATTTAATTAGTCTGATTATCCAAACAGCTGTCTGCTGGTGCTCTCTCTGACTTCAAGTCACACACAAACACATGCGTGCACACTGAGCGATAATGCTACATATGTGCCTGCTTATGGATGCCCTTGGAGCGCGTGTGATAAATAGTGTCATTGAAGCTGTGATGACAGCACTCCAAGCTGACTGGCTGTTTGCACGTCTTCCACACGCTGTGCTTTTCTTGACAGAGCAAAAAAAAAAAAAATCCTTGGGCATCTGCAGAAGATTTTAAAGATTTTATGCTCACAATGGCGCTTACTATTCAGCAACTGCACTTTACATTTTAATTATTTACAGAGATGAATTCTCAAGGAGAGAGATGAGTAAATTACCAAAAAAAAGCAACAAAAGTCACAAAATGACAGTAGACTGCCTGTAGGCAATATATTGTCCACTGTTTGTTTCACTGAAGATGTGGTTCAAGACATCTCTTTGACTTTACTCCATCAGCTTCTCATCAAACAAGTTAAAAGTTGGTGATTAATAAAAAACTTTTTCATCAGCATGTGTGTAAAATTAGTATTATAAAGGGTTTGTCAACAATCTATTTCTAACCAAGCTCAGTCAACCATGAATAATTCATTGCAAGGCCGATTTAAATTATTGAAAGCAAATTAAGTGAAAGGACATATGCCATGCATTTAAAAAAAAAAAAAAAAAAAAAAAAAGACATCTTCTTAGAGGAGACTGCTGCTCTTGAGAGCTTTTCCTCCACCTTCATATCTTGCAGTGGTAGCCAGAACTCCTTTGTGAGCTTGACTGGTTTGTGCCTAGGTATGAGGCAGTTAGCTGTTACAACACCTTGATCCCCCGGAGGAACCAGCTGCTCTCTTGTTTTTTGACTCTCCACAGGCTGTTCTCTCTCTCTCTCTCTCTCTCTCTCTCTCTCTCTCTCTCTCTCTCTCTGTCTGT
>JAVDPK010000658.1:2336130-2365678 GCA_034780415.1 Cichlasoma orientale
AGGAGGTAGAAATATGGAAGTATATGCTATAAGTTAAAGAATTATAAATTATGGGGCACTGTACAAAGGATGGTGATGTGTGCGGAGAGGACAGTGACAGTTGGTGACGGTAATAAATAATAATAAATAATAATAGACTTGTGCTGGGATTGTTTTGGGGGGGAGACAGGCATTCTGTGGAAGTATTGCACAGGTCAATAAGCCGATACAGAACTTTTGCTTTTAAGGTAAACCGTCAGGTTTACGTTGTACTTTTTCAAGTTTCACTGCAGCTCACAGGGTAACGTGGCGAGTGTTTGCAGTCAGGTCTGTGTCTGTCATGCAAGCTGTGGGCACCTGTGGCAATCCACTTGCGACCGCAGCAATCACAAGGAGGTTTTCGGCACAGTTGGGTACAACCGATTTCACCCAGCGTCAGCCAGCAACCGCTCACAACTGTTCCTTTTTTCTGATTTGTGTGTCAGCTTGCCACCTTTCTCCCAAGAGATGCCTTGATTATAAAATGATTCTAATATTTAATACTCCTACTACTACTACTTAATAACATACACTATCTCATCATATGCCATAGGATTTAGTGCTCAGGTATGTGTGTCTGTCTGTGTTTTGGTTGATTGAATTTGGCTGATTAAAAATGTTGAGCGTATGACCTACATGGACCGGCTTGTTGCGAACCATTTTCTTTTTTTTTTTTTGTAAACCGCTCTTTCTAAACATTCACTTCCATGTAAATTACCTCCTTAAAATTATGCACTTGCATTACTGCCTCCCACCTGCTTTCCTGCTTTTGTATCACGGGCTTCAAAGTGACAGCTGTGGCTATTGTGCCACCCATTGTGGGGACCTGAGGAGTCAGTAAGGCCAGAGAGGAGAGAAGAAAATCCCCAAGGCATGTCTCATTATGGACAGTTTCTCTGTCACAATCCTCTAGTTTTAGCAGCATTAGGCTTTGCTTTCCCTCATGTTAATTACAGGGGCTGTGTAAGTAATTGGCTCCTTTTTGGATGCTAAAGCTAAGGCAGAGGGGAGGGAGGCAGAGATCAGTTTTTCTTTATTCGAGGGAAAATTCAGTGCATATTTTTGTGCTCATGAAGCAAGTTTCAGTGTTTGAGGCTAAGATTAGGGATCATTCTCTCTATCTGGCTTCCCAAATTAAAAAAAAAAACCCTTCTGTCCACCAGCTATTTCTCCTCTTTTTTGAAGTTAATGTTTTCTTTACCCACCACCCCGCGTGTTTTTCCGTGAAGTCTTGTAAAATGAGTGCAGCACCACAGCTGACAGTAAGGTGTGCAGGCACCCGTGCTGACCGTGGGTGATCTCCAGGGGGTTGTCAAAGAATTTTGCTACAGACAGCATCAGCTGGATTTTGGCCATCGTGTCTGTGATAGTCAAGTAATAATTTCTACTACTCTCTGTGGCTTTAGGTAATAGCAAGACAACTGCTTAGTCTGCTTAGCCTGCCTGCTTACACAGATATATCAGAGGGCTGATTCTGTTTATCCCAGCTTCTAATGAAATATTCCATCTTTGCCACCTCAGTGGGATGGGGAATTGAATGTGCAGAGGCTGCTACGCTATCTCATATTGTGACCTGCTGAATGAGGGAAAGCTATCAGAATGTCAGATTGTCTGTATCATTATTTGGTACGATCTGCACATATAAGCTTGACACTACAAGTATTCAATTTGGATGGTAATGATATTACGGCCGAAAGTGTACGCACTCAAATCATCCCTAATGGCAGCATTACAGCAGGCATCGAATTGGACAGATTGAAAGGCGCTGCAGCCTATTGATGCCGAAGCTCAGGTCACAACTGTCGCAGGTAGAACTTTCGTGACGTTTTATAGGAAAACCCACAGACTGTGAACAGTTGCAGGTTTCGTTTTATTCCAAAGTGCATGGTGCAATGCAGCAAACGTCTCGGTCAAGCAGCCCTCTCAGTGTGTACAAACACATCCTAACGCAACACAGCCAAGAGACTGCACAGTGGCCACAGGTTTGGGTTACCAGCATGCACAGAGATAATAAAAGAGATAACAAACATTTTCATTCTCTTTATTTTTTCAGGCCTTTTTATTTGTCTTATTATCCAGTACGCCCCATTTTTCGCTGCTGCAATGGCCCACTTCCCCTAAAGGGGTGATTAAAGTTTCATCTTATCTTCAAACGAGATTACAGCATGCACTAGCTCTCCCACAGGTTTAAGTGCTAATATAGGTACAGCAGATTGACCAACCACAAAGCTACCAGTGAACGGGAATCCTTTTTTACTTACTTTTGGCAGTGCGCGGTCTCCAAGGGCAGGATTAGCGTCCAGCCCATTTTACAGTGTGTTTGTTTGTTTGATTCCTGTTTTCGTTTATTTATTAGACTGACACACAACTCGAGGGATTTTGTAGATGTGCTTATCTGAACAGATGGGCTTAATATTATGGCTGCTGTTCCATTTCAGAGGGAAACTGTCAGGCAGGATTTGTATTCAGATGTTTTTAAGTGGTCGTTAACACAGAGCTATTAATAGGAACAAATAAGGTGCAATAAATGATTTGTGGGGGATCTGGTTGAAACTGTCTGAGACATTTGGAGACACTGTTTTTTTGGAGACCTTTTTTTTTTTTTTAAGTCTTACCTTGTTCAAAGTGTTGTGAGACATACCTCAGGTGTTAAACAGTAATATTTATGGCATCTTGGTTTCAAGGAGAACAAAGATGAACAGACAAATTGACAAGATGTATGAAGGTTGTCCTCCAATAGGGAGTATTTATAATCATAACCTTTTCTTCAGCCTGCTCTCCCCTTCCAAAGAAGGCCAGCACAATAGGGAGAACTATTCCAAATAGAGAAATTCAAAACAGTACTGTATGAGCGTCCATTTTTGACTAATTCCGCATTCTCGTCAAGGCAATTGATTCTCTGGAGGAGCTTTCCAAAGGCTGCTAATTATCTCCGCCAGGGTGGTTATGTGATTGGTTCTTTTCCTTTTTTTCTCTGTTTGTTTGTTGTTGTGCCTGTTAGCAGGATTACCCAAAAAGGTCTGGATGTATTTGCATGAACATTTTACTAGAAGTGGGAAGAGATCTGGATCCAGGAATTTTTGGCAGGAGTCTTCAAGGTTGCAAGGCAATTCACATCGTATAATCACAAATATGGCAAAAATACATTTTTCACGGCGATGCTCAGTTTTCGCATTGCAAGGTGGTCGTCAACCTATTTCTAGGCCTGTGTGACTGGAGCCTAACCAGGCTGGGATTGCTCAAGGTGACTCAGATGGAATAATCTGAGGAGTTTATGGAGCGTGGCCTGCGCGAGCTGTAATGGATAATCTGCAGAGTATGCAGCACATGTAGCAGAGGTTTGTGCCAGTTATATATACAATATATATGCTCCCCAACATGAAGCAAAGTTGCGTCATGTTGGGGAACATATATACCAATACTGATATATAGGGCTGGGTGATAAGAAAAAATATCACGACAATATTTTTTTTTTCCATATCAGTCGATAACAATATATATCATGATATAAGCCAAATCACTATTTCTCTCATGCTTAAAGGTTCCTTTGTGCTCTTAAGTGACTGTATGAGGTTAATTTCAGTTTAAATAGTATTTATTTCCTGTCATAAGTTATATTTTCATAGTAATAAAAGTTCCTCAAATTTATTGCGCAAAATTGATTCCTGGAAAAAAACAAACTTGCTATCCCAGCCTGCTATCCCAGGTGCATCAAGGAATCCGATCCAAATCTGGTCAACAGCTCAAATACCTCAAACATATTTCGCATTTTGCAGTATGCAGTGGCACCGGTGAGTTGAACACTGAACGCTAAATGAGCATCAAAAGCGGAGGGATCAATTTTTCTTACATGGAAAGGCAAATTATGTCTCCTTGTTTATTTTGTTTTTTTCCCTCTCCTTCACACTGTTTCACTGGAAAAGTGCCATGCCCCAGAATCTTTTTATTGTACAATATTAAAGGGAAGAAACAGTAAGCTGTTGAATTTTCATATTTTCACCCAATTCCACAAAATGTAAGCCAGCGCTTACTTGATTCCTTCTCACTCCGGAGAATTTTTTACCCAGTTGTTTAGATAAACTGCGTTCTCTCACCGCAGACTTTTCTGCCAATCAGTTCACTGAAGGAAAAAAAAATGCACGTCTTTATTTTATTTTTTTGGCTCAGTTCTCCTTTACCTCCCTCCGTGACTTTCTCCATCTCTCTCTGCTCCTCAGTTGTGTTTGCTTTGTTTTGCAGTGCGCTTCAGTGCGCAGGAAGATGCTTTGGTTGCTCAAGGTTAGATTGCTACACTGATCAACAAAGAGCAAGTGCGTTTCCTTTTGTTTGACACGAGCTGTGCGCCTCCTCAGACAAACATGCAATACATTTACCTACAGACATTCACACAAGCGTGCATCAGACGCAGGGCCAGTAATTTTAGCTCTTTGCCTGGCAAACTGCATTATCTTCTACAATGTCAGATACATATTTAATTGAGCTTTCGTGTATTAAGCTACTTATCTGCGTAGTGCATTTGTCTTAACATGGTGTTTTAATTAAACTGAGTATGCTGTACTGTGTATGTTTGCGTGGCCAGGAACAGAGTGAAGGTTTAGCTTTGAAAAAGACACCATGATTCTAGCCATGGAGTATCTGGGGTGTGGGATTCGCTACGAAAAACTGGATATTCCAAAACGTCTCCTGAGACTTGATGTTAATATTGTGCTAGTGTAAGACAACTGGATAACTGGATAACCTGTCACCTCCTTAAGAAGTCAACTGGGAAAATGGTGATCTTCTAAAGGATAATTCCCAAATAAAGCATGTGGGACTTCCAACAAGCTATCCTGAAACCTATGTGAGGGAAGCTAGCTGCATGTTGCTAGATACCCCACGCCCGGAGGGGGGAACGGGCTATTGTTTTGGTTTGGTTTGGAGTTTTTTTGGTATGTATATCTATTTGTCAGATTCATGATGAATTTGCACAATAATTTATGCCATCATTTTTCCTCTGTATTGTCCTCAATGCCTGAGGCATTGCCTGCATTTTAATGTAAATAGTTATATACACTAGATGTTGTTTTTGTTGAAATTAAAATGATACAGTGCTTTTATAAAGTGTAGCAGGTGCATAAATGCTACAGAGTGGTAATTCTATCCCGTAGGTAGGTGATTGCTAGGCAACATGATGATGTTATAATATCTGATTTGGATAAAAACCTTCAGGGGCCTAAGATATGCCTGTGTGCCAATCTGGTCGCTCGGCTGATCGTGAGTTGGCAGACAGAGATTTTATGTATTATATTAGGATGTAACTTACCCTTATTGAATAACTATACTTTATTGAAGTTCACTCCACTGAGGAGTTTATTACAAATTTCAAGCAGTGCCCATTTGTTTTGGCAGAATTAAGTTAATGCTGCTCATTGTTTTAGAGCTCTTACAGCTTGATTGAATTGAATTAAACTTAAATACATCAAGTGTACAGATCTTTTAAAAAGTACCGCTTATGTCCAAGTGGAATTTCTCACACCTTCACACAGTTAGGTTTCTTTACTCACTTTTTCCACAGTAGTCAGTTTCCTTTTTTTTGACAAAGCTTAAACATCAGACACAAAAAATACTGTGGTTCTGCCTTCCTGAACAAAACTCCCGATCTGAATCTTAGTTGGCTTTACTTATTTATAACTTCAGTAATGGTACAAATGTTTTTTATAATTACAAAACAGCTGGATTCTGATATTTTGTTGTAGAAGCTAAACTCTTGAGTCTTAAGTGGCCAGTCTTTCTGCCCGAGCAGCCACGTTAGTGCTCGGAAACAGAAAGCCCTTCTCCCTGGAGCATCACACATCTGTCACAGGAGTGAGATGTACACGTCTGGTTTCATTAGTCTTTTGTTGCACACCCACCTGCTCACATGTATCTGAACATGTGCACAGGTGATCTTTTCTGCTCATGCTGCAAAGTGATTGAATTCTGTCTCTGCTGCCAGTCTGAATCTCATTTTTTTGGATATGCAGGTAGACGCCTGCTTTTTTGAGTATGCAGCAAGTGCTCGTCTCAGTATATTATTCACACATGGCTGTTTACTGGATAAGAGAGTGACTTTTAGTAAGGCCTGAAGATCATTATTTGTTGTGTGTGTGTGTGCGCACTGTTTCTCCAGTGGAACAGCAAAGATTAGACCAAACCTGTATCATCTCTGCAGGGAGAGTGAGCCAGTGCTTGAGACGTCTGGCAGTAATGTTGAGGCTTGACTGATGGCATCTGTAGGGACGTGATGAGAGCCAATTATGAGCCAATTATGCTGATTAATGGGATTATAGCTAGTACCTCTCCTGGTAGATACTACTTACACATGCAAATAGAACCTTTCCTCCTCAAAGTAGAGCGGATAAATTCAATTTCTCTCACAGTTCCACCACTACTCCACAATACAGGCTTTCCTAATTGAGAATAGATGAGTTGTGAATGAAATAAACATGTTCAGTGACTGTGCATCCACAACATCTTTCTCTCTGAACTGAAAGGCTTAAGCGATCACTGGGGCCTCATGGCTGTCTTCATTGAGCCGTTTGTCTTAGCGACACCTCACAGTGCTTCAGAAACCTTCAAGGAAGTCTTTTGGTCTGATGGGCATTAGATGCTCAGCTCACGTTTGGAAGCAAAGCTCTCTGTCAGGGAAACAAGGACACCAGAAAGTGGCCCTGTCCTCACATCTCCTCTATCCACTCCCTCTCCCTGGGGTCTGCTTGAGAGAAATGAACTCTCGGCAGTGCATTGCCTCACTCACGCTGAGAGACCTCTAGCGGTGTCTTACCCGTCGGTGTGCAGTTTTGTGGGTTTTGGAGGACTCTGTGGTTAAGTCTCTGCTTCATTTATAGCATATATGCTGTAGAACATCAACCCTTTATGCAAACTGGTGTTGTGCCACCTGTTCTCCTGTAAAGCCGCAGCAGCTGCTCCGACACTCGCGTGTTTATCAGCCAACATCTAAAAGCTCTCCAGCACGCACTGCCTGCTCCAATATTTATGAAACAAAAAAGCAACGCACAAAAAAAAAAAAAGTAGATTAAATTAAAATGGTATCTTAGTGTGCATGTCTGAATATGTCTGATTGCAGGGGATCAAAGCTGTGTTCAGTGTGTGCACCTATCCTTCAGCAAATATGTATAAGTGTCAGTGCTGGAAATCTGAACTTGTAACAACCCTGCAGCTTTTTCATTGTGAGAATTTGGCATGGTAACCAGGTATGCATCGATTCTACCTTTCCTCTTAAAAGTAAGCTCACAGTATTGATGGACACAGAGGAGCCGTTCAGTAGAGCTGCTGTTTCTTTCCCTCTTTAGTATTTGCTATGCTGAACTGAGTTGGATCATATATATTCATAATTTATTCTTCAGTAAATAAGGAAGCTCATAGGATTTTACACACGCCAAAGCTGTTATTGAGTCTGCTTTTAGGTCTGATTCTTTATTAATTATTTTATTGATTTCTAAATAATGTTGTTTGTGTGTTGGTGGGGGGTGGGGGGGGGGGGTTCAGGGCAATCTAAAATGGTTTTCGTTCTCTGAACAAAGGGTAGAAATGGAGCAGACGCAGCTTGCATGTGGCTCAGGTATGCAGAGGCTTTAATGCCATTTTGATGTCACGTGCACATGCAATCAGAAAACTCTGCAAGCATTGGTAAAAAGAAGCTCAGAGGCATTCATTTCTAATTGATTTGATCATTTGAAACAGGTTCTCAACTGGAACGGCATCTTGATCCCCCCTCCTTCTTAGGGTCATGGACACTGCACCTGTGGCACCATGATCCTTCGGGTGCTGATGGCTGTGGGGTGCGACCTTTGTGAGTTAGGCTCGTTTGATCGAATCGTAGTCGAAGGGAATTTGAAGCCCAAGTCAACATCTTAAACTCTTTTTATCATGCTTCATGAGCTCTTCGTGAGTTGTGTTGTCCTTCCGGGGAGCGCTGCTACCCTGAAGGCGTGCGCTCAGCCTGCGGCAGTGTTTAGGTTGATGGTACCTGTCAAAGAAGCATCAATTCAAATGGCTTATTTTGTCGGAGTAACCGTAATAAAGCAAAGAAGGCACCGAATCGTCACGTTTGAGAGTCTGAAATCAGCCAGTGTTTGACGCCTTTTCTTGATGAATGACTTGATTAACAGGAATTGATTACTAAAATTGTTTCAGATGAATTTTCTGGTGCTTGAATTGAGCTACTGTTATTATTTCAGCACCTGCACAGGTTCGTGTATGAATATTAGTCTCAGGTTTTTGCACCACGAAACAGTTTCTCATGTGGATCAAAGACATCTGGCCGGCACCCAATTTGTTCAATAACGTTGGCATAGGCACTGGTACATCACATCTGTGCTTTATTAATTGTAACATGAAATTACAGTACATTCTCTAGCTTTTTAATTAATCAGTTTCTTGTGATAGATGAAACTAAAGCTAAAAATAACCATTTTTAAACCCCGCAGATGAAGCTGGAGCAGGGCTACATTACTCGATCTTTAATGCTGCATCTTGAGTCGACAACTGTGCAGTGGTAGTGTGTGATTTAGCATTCATGAACTATGAGTATGGTGAACAACATAACTGAGTGTTTAGCCCCAGGCAGCATTCATTATTGATATTTACATGAGAGCAGGGCAAATCTTGGCAGGAGTCAGTAGGTAAGCTCAGGTGTAACTCTGGCTACTAAGACACAGAAATTATTACTGATTCAGTATTAAACATGTCAAACATCAAAATCTATACATGTGTATATTTTGAGTTGTAGCTCAGTAATCTTGTGGCGAGTTCTTACTGTGGTTTGATTTTGTGTGTATGTGTGGGTGTGCTCCATCTATCCCTCTGAGAGACATTGTACCCACAGCATGACTCATTTAGGCGCCGGGCAGCACAGAGTACACACTCCCCCTAATCTCCACGCTCCCCAGAGCAGAGAAATGGCTGCAGTTAGCCAATTAGAGCACTGGGACTGGATTAGGTGGACAAGCATTGTGTCTGGAAGGAAACAACAGTGATAGAAGAGGCACTTCTTACAAGAAGTCTAAAAGCAGACATCTGTACAAGCTTGCTTGTACAACTATCTAGATAAATGCATATACCATGTATGCACCCACACACACACAAAAAAAAATGCATAAAGCCGCCTAAAGTGCAACAACTCTTTAGTGAAGAAGGTGTTGTTTTATACAGAAAGGCTAACAAAGCAGCAGAATCAATAGCTCAGTGCTTCTCGAAGTGAACAAGCCTGCAGAGGACACTTTGATGAACCGAGGATTGAAGTGTTTGGTGTGGTAAACAGGTAAAATACAGCCTCCATCTGCTGGATTCAACATTTTCTATCAGAAATGGAATGTTCTGTGCCTCTGATTTTGTTAGCAGCCTGCTGGTATTCGAGGCAAAAAAAGAAGAAAGACCACTTTTCTTTTCTTTTCTTTTTTTTTTTTTTTTTTAAAGGCGGTGAAGCGAAGGGAATTTGCTGCAGTCAAGCAGTATGTGACACCACGCGGGCCACAGTTTTCTGTTTGTTTCCTCAACTTGATCTGTCTCTTTGGTAATTAAGCTGTGTGCCTTTGCTCCTTTGTCGTGCATTCTCCTTGTCTCCTTATCCCCCACCTCTTTTTTTTTTTTTTTTGTGGGGAAGAAATGGATTTAATTCACAATGAGTTCAACCATAAAGTGCTTTGGTAATTCTGCCTCCTCCTCTTCTCTCCTCCCTGTCTTTCTCAATCCCACCAACATCTATATTTAGAGGGGTGACTTTACCAAGCAAATAGGTCAAAGCTGTTGAGAAACACACAAGAAGATGACATTATTCGGGATTCCTCACGACTCCTCCAGAGGCTTAAGCCAGCCCTGAATAGCTGTCTTTGTCATTTATTTATTTATTTGCTGCACAGGCTGTGTCACAGCTGTTGTGTGGTTGTGTGTATGATCCAAGGTCCAAACATAATTCTACTTGGGCTAACAATCTCTGTCATAAGTTCCCATTTCATTAACAGCTGCCAAATCCAGCCAGGAATGGCTGACGGAAGAAGATGAGTATCCTGGAAAGACACAGCACAAGCCTAAAGCAAAGTCCTGTACATTTCCTCTGTGATTAATGCAGGTTTTCTGTAGTTTATAGATCAGCCAGATACCTGCACAAAGATGCATTGATGTCTTTTTTTTTTCTTTGCTTTTAGTTTTTTTGTGTTTTTTGTGCAAAAAGAAGAAAAAAAAAAAGCTGCTAGAGCTGCGTTTGAGGGGGTAGAGTCAGGATAAAAGAACTAAAATGATATCTTGGAAATAAAATCTAGTGGAATGTCAATTTTTACTTCAGCCTACTTTTAAGTGACCTTTTGTGTTATTTTATGAGCTTATGCACAATTGATCTCTTACCAAGCCTTGACCAGTTAGTGATGTTGCCACACCTACCAAAGTGTCAGGCTGTCATTCAAAACCCGTGATTCTGTTTGGATGCTGAGCTCACGTACTCGGACGAGCATGACAGAGGCGAGATTCACAGAGCTGCTAAACTCAACCTTCCACACGGGGGAAAATAGCGTATAGAGTTATGCAGTGGTTACTTTAAACTGTAACCTCACAGAATATGAAATATTCCTTGGCTTTGAAAGTGTATTGTTTAATTCATTCTTCCCAGTTTTGGAAAAAAAAAATTCAGCGTCTCTCTGACTACAGCTGCATCTATTGAAGAAATCAAGGCTCCACATAGGGCAAAAGTGTTACCTTGTTTTTGCATTGAATTGTTTCGCCTTCAGCGACCAATTGCAGGTAGTTGTGGTGACCTGCTGGTCGCCCAGATGCGGAGCATGCAACCCCCTCAATCTCTGCATGGGCACTTTTGATTGGAAGTCAATTTTACAGGTTGCCTGGTGGGAGGCAACCTGTCTCCAATCAATCATGGTCGACGCAGACTGCCTCTAATCACTCCTAGACAGATTGACGAAGGCTTGCTAATAACTGTCTAATTTCTAAACGCGGACAGCTTGCCAACACGTTGCAATCAGTCTGAGTCGGTCGGTGTTGAGGTTTTTTTGCAATAGGGAACTCAACTGGTCACCAACTGTTTGTATTCTGGTTATATCACTATGTAAAAGCGAGGTTGCTCCAGACGGCAGATGACTGCAAGTGGTCACAGACCTGGTCCCTGTCTTCAAAGTGACCGTTTCAAAGGCAACAGTATTACAAGCTCATTGCAGACAGTCGCAATAATTTTGGTCGTGCTGCAGTTTCTAAACACTTTCCATAGTGTGACTTTAGCAGCAGGTGTTCTTCAGCACGGCACAATTCGCCATTAAGTGCATCCCAGCCCAGCTGTTGCCATATTCGCATGCAGCGTCCCACAGCTTTTCAGCCAGAGCTACCCCTCACTCGTCATTTCCTGTTACAAAATACCAAGATGGCAGCGGCCAAAATGCTCAGCTTGAGGCTTTAAGATGAAACTTGACTAACCAATAGGTGATGTCATCCATTTTTGTACACAGTCCATTCGATCAGGGCAGAGGAGAGAGACGGGTGAAGTGAAAGTAATATTATTTAAGTTGACAAATTGTTACCTCCAAAGGACTTTGTTAGCTCTTCTTCTTGTAGGTCTGCTGCTGATAACAGATTTAGGAACAATTGGACAACATACATTTAAACTGAATAGACTGACCCCGTGGATCGGCTCCGCTACCTGATCCTAAGTCAGTTGTGACCACGTGCTGGATCAGTGCATCCTTCAGTGATATGTTGTGGACTTTCACTTGTCAGAGTGACTCTGAGCCCGAGCCAGAGAGTCTGTATTTCAGGGCTGGATCAATATTGTGAATATTATTTAATAAGCTTAGACAGCTGGTGTCCCTGACATTAATAAAAGAGAGAGAAAACAATATGAATGTCAGTTTTATATTGTTATGCATTTGGATGTTGATATTTTTAGCACACATAAAGGTTGTGCTGAGTCAATAATGCTGTATGTTTTCTCTTAGAGGTATTAATATATTGTCAGTTACTAAAAATATTGCAACATCAAAATCACATCACCCTGTTTGACATTCTTTGCGATATCTGCATTTTGAAAACAGATAAGAGCAGCTGCTGCTTTCCATGAGGACACTTTATTTGAATCTGGCCCGTCTTCAGCGTTTCCTGTCCTTTATGCACGCGTGTCCAACCTGCATGCAGAACATGAATCATAAGGACATCTGAGGGGGAGGGTCATTGTTTCCAAAACTACTAGGCTGGACTCAAAAGAGAGGCTCAAATTGAGAGAGGCTTGAATTTTTCTGCAGAGATGAATTGACAAGCTTTTCTTGCCGCTTTTATCAAAGAGAAAACGTGGCTCTGCAAAGGCTAAGTCTGCTGTACACTCACACAAACACTTACTTTTCAACCCTTTTTGTTTTCAATGTAAAACATTTTCCTAATGATTGATTTTTAGCTGGTGGGTGGTAAAATTTCTAAAGTTTAAAAGGCTTTGACGAGTTTTGAGGCCCAAAGAAAATAGTCACAGCCTTTCAGGGTACTTTTTATTTCAAGGTGTGAACGTGACATAAAGAAACACTTCATCAGATGTAAGAACAGGTTTTCGTATTTATCTCTTTCGCTTTTCCTTTGTCTTTCTTTAGTGGCTGTGGGTTCTCTGTGGAGGGAGTAGCCCGAAGCTTTAGTCCAATAGGCTTTAATATCACCATTGGCTTTGGTGACATTTGTGCTCAAAGGCTATTTTTCACTTGATACCATCTGACTGTTGACAAAACTGACAGAGACCGTGCCACTGACTGGTGTGTGTTAGTGTGTGTGTGCGTGCACGTGCTCGCCTGTCCATCTATAGCCTCTGATATTAGTATTCAGAGCTGGTAGCTTCCTGACACTATGTTCCTTCACGCCTCTCCTAGAGGATTTCCGACACTCTCTTTCTCTGTCTGTCTCCCTCTATCTCTGCCTCCCTTCCTCTCCTCACTCGCATTGCTTCCAGATACCAACAGCCTACGTTCCTTCCACATTGCCATGGAGACAGACGTGATGTCAGTGCTGGTCTGCGGAGGTTTGTCAGACTATAAACTCATTCTCCCTATGTAATCAGCATCAGCCTAAAGATTATTAAAGAGCGCATTACTCGCCTGCACCACCTGGCGCAAAATTAAAATGTTTTCTCAAGGACGCGCGATCAATAAACTCACGCGTGGAGCAAAGCATCTTATGTGGCTGCTTTCAGCACCAGGCGTCGGTAACTTGCTATTTAGAGACGGTGGAAAGGGATGATTTGCAACAAGTACAGGTGGCAGAGTGCTATTATGTTCGATTCTGGGGAACAAGGACGGAGCGCACACAAAATCGCCCCACCGTGTTTTGACTTTCATTTATTTTCATTTTTGTGTGTGTGCACACACAAATGGATTTGGGGCGCGCGCACACACACACACACAAATCAATATAATAATCTTACAAAAATATAGGGTTTATATTTGATATTATATACTTAAATCAGCAAATACATCCCCTACTTCAATGCAGATGCTGCCTATGGGGTAATTTTAGAAAATGGCATGATTCTGTGTGTTTATTAATATTAAAGATAATGTTCTTGTAAAGCACCATTTATTTTTGTTAGATGATATACATTAACATCCAACTCCTGGAACATCTTCAAAGATAAATAGCCCTCCCCGTGTGAAGAATTACTTTAATCAATTTAAAACTCTTGACTGCATAAAGTACATTTGTAGTGATTAATAATAATAATTGCCAAACAGCTGTAGGAGCCAAACTTGTTTTTCCCACAGAGTCAGATTCTGTTTGCCTCTCGAGTGAGTCTGCCAGCTTTATGATCAAGTCCAACACCGTCTTAGACTGCAGCTGGTGACGGTCTGCTCTGCAGCCTTGGCAGATCATGAATGAACAGGTTTTCCACCTGCTGCTGGTTCTGGCTTGAGTGGCCTTCCAACTTCAGCAGTTCTCCAGAACAGAACAAGCACCACCGTCACCAGATGCAGTCCAAGTTGGTGGCGTTGGAATCCAAACAACTACAGCAGAAGAGACTGTGGGCTGCGACCCCGCAAGCCGACCAGAGGAGAAAATGCAAGGCTGCGGCTGCAGGGTTGGCAATTACTGAACATTTAAAATAAGAGCAAGGGAACTGTCCACTAATAAACTGATTGCAGATGATGAAATGTGCAAAACTCCGGTTCCTTTGTCATACAGTTACATGAACAATTGCCTAGCTTACAGCAGAGGGACACATCTTGTTCACATAACATGAAATCATGTTTAAGTAATTGTGTTGGTTGGCTTGGAGAGTAAATGTTTAAAGACCTTAATGTTCACACAACTCACATGCATCTCTGTCTGCCCCCCAAACCACCAGCGGTTCTGTCTGATCTTGGATATAATCAGCCTAAATGTCATATAATGTCTCCCCAGCCTTAGAGGAGGTAATTGCACACTGCTGTTGGGTCTCAGGTGCCAAGGCAGAGATGTTGCTTCAATCAAAAACCAGACGCTCTTCACTCAGAAATAAATTAGGAGGCTGCCGCCATATGTAGGGGAAAAAACTTCAGAAGAACAGCGCTCTTCAGAAAAGAGCTAAAATTGGAAGAACTGGTTCATGTTTTGAGTCTCAGTGTTTAGAGATGCACTACATTTGATGCTTTTAGGAGTTTTTGTTCATTTTTAGCATTTCCTTTACAATTGTGATGTTTTGAAATACTTTTAATAGTGAAGCGGGTGCTTTTAGTTTATTTAGTTTCATCCTGCGCCTATTAGACATATCATTTTGAGTAACAGGACCTTTATTTTCCCAGGTATTTTTTTTTCTTACCCCAAGCAATTTCTCCAAGCCTTTGTTTTGACCTCTGCATTGGACTCTAACATAATATTTATCCTACACACTCCTTTCTCCATTGAGACCGATAACAGCCGAGCGCAGTGTGAAATTGTCCTCGGTCTGCTCTGTGTCAGAGAGCTTTTAGATCAAGCTTCCTGCAACCTTTCAGAGCACTTTGTAAATGTTTCCGAGGAAAACTAATTAGACAGCGAGTGGCATTTCACTGCTGAAGAATGCATATTGAAATTGTAAATATCCCTCCAAGACACACTTAAAATGTGCATAATATTTAAGGGCGCTGCTGCAATCAGTATTAATAACATGCACAGATAATCTTGCTATAGTGTCAGAGATGCTGTTGTTTCTTGTCTTTTGTTTAATGGGATCACAGGTTCAAAGCAGTAGCTGCATTGTTAACTAAACAAGTGTACACACAATACATACAAAGTGTGAACCTGTGCTGCTCACAGTAATGGACTACTGCTGTTCTCTCTCTGGAGAAACAAGAGCAGTAGTAGCGTGTTCAAATGCTAACAACGACATATGCTTCCATTCACGAGCAAAGCTGAAAGTACAATAGCCCCAATTTGTGCCCTTCATCTATTAATATTCAAACCGGAGCTGAGCTTCTGTTTTTCTGAAACCAAGAAGGTCACTAACGGGTGTTCTGAGGCTATTTTCAGACTCTTCAAAGACTCTTCATATCATCAAGATGAAAAAAAATACTCAAATTATAGCAACAATAAAACGGGCTTTATGTCAGAGTTTCAAATTTCTTCTCACCCCAGAGAAAGTTGGTGTTCTCAGTAGACTTATACAATGTATATTCAGATTTTATCACTCTGCATACTAGTTATATTCATTCATAGGAAATTCTTTAGTTATTATAACAGTGGGTTTAAAAATCCAGACACTCTTCCTTCTTATATCAGTGTATGTAAAAACTACTAGGAGTGCACTTCAATTAAAAAATGATCTAATTCATGCCTTAATGGAAGAATAATACCTTAGTTAATGCAAAAGCTAGATAATTCATCATGTTCATGTCCCACCAGCACAGAATGTCACCAGAACTGATACTTAAAATACTATTTGATACCAAAATTCTGTAAACGCGATTGTACACATTTTTTAAAGTGTAGGTACCATCGGCAGCATATGGCTGCAGTTCTTCCAGGAACCCCTCTAAGTGTTCTAGTCTACACATGGAAGATGGCGACTGGTGCAGCTGCCGTGACAGCGCCGCCCCGACTGATTGTTACGAAAGAGGCAGGTTCGAGGCAGATGACCGAGAGGCGATAACTGATTCACAAAAGGCAATATGCAAAACATTTTATTGTGCATTTCACAGGAAGGGAGGAAATGGGCCGGCATCCAAATCTATTCAAAGGATTCAGAGTGAATGAGTTTCAATTCAACATTCGACTGCAGCCAAACGTATCTGCGTTTAACATAAAAACACTCAGAAAGGTAAAAAATAAATAAAGTTTAAAAACAACGAAAGAATGAAGGGGAAATTAATTATTTCAAATGTTTTTACCTTTTCAGCTGATATCCATCCATCCACTAATATTCATTCATTGTATATTTAAAGGAGATGAACTGCGATCCGGTGTTCTCTCTCGAGTATCTGGCTCTTTTTTCCCCCCCTCTCACACCTGCTTCATCTCCACACAAGTGGCGAGATCAGCTACCTTTAGGCTACCTGTGCACCTTTTCCATTTGTGCCACACAATTAGCATAATAGTAACATTAATCATGCGCTGTATTCCACCTCCACCACTCATTCTCCCGCCCTGTCACAGCCACCCGGCTCAACATTTTTGGCTGAAACTCTGGTAGTCGAGCCTGTAAATCATGAGACTGGTTAAAAAGTTTTAAAAAGCCGTCACGGCACATAATGTGCGTGTGTCAGTGACTATAACCGCAGACTTTTAGCTGCAGGTTTTGCACTGAAAGACTTAATACTATATAAATGTATTAAAATCAATGTACCATTAATCAAAAAAAGTGAGTTTTTTCCTCATTTAATCTGGATTTCTTTTGCTCGTTTTCAGTCTCTGTCCAGCAAACCCGTCTGTGATGGCCGCTCCTAGAGTGCACACTCTGAGACAAGCTTAGCTGCCAACTTGGCTAAATGTCGCCAACTTAGTGACCTTTGGTTACTTTTCTGACAAATCTTTGCCACTGGCTATCTGATTTGCTCTTTTTGCCACAAGCACATCACTCTCTGCTTCTGCTCTGCTCAAAAAACAGCAGTGCACTCAGCTCACCTACAGTAGCTGAGTAAAAATTAATCATCCAGAGATGTGCCATTACAAGGCACACTTTAAAATTGAATTTATTGTACAGTACTGTCATGGTTTTTAAACATTTGTCCCCCGTCCCTTACAACAGGCAAGGTTGGTTTCTTTTAATCATGAAACCAATTTATTCTTAGGCTTTAATCTCACCACATTGCAGTCTTTCTCTCTATTATCCTGCCAATATAGCCTCCAGATGAGCCAAAAAAAAAAAAACTCATGTCATTTGAAAGTTATTGGCAAGAAGCCTGCAGCATATTGTTCCTGTATTTATTATATGGCCTCATGGGCTTGCTTTTTACATGTTATATACTCGCGTCATTAACATAGATAAAGATAAAACAAACACACACGCATACATTTACTCTCACTGTGGAGGAATTTAGGCCATTGCCATAGTGATGTAGATGTCTAGATGACTGATGATGACTCTGAAGGGTCCGTGTGGATTACTGCTCGGAGAAGGTCTCGCTGATGATGTGAAGGAGGTTGGGGAGATGGTGGGGGTGCGTGCATTGTGTATATTTGCGCGTGCGCGCGCGTGTGTGTACACGCCTGTGCGGTGGCTAATGATGATGTGCTGTTCTTCATGGCCCCTGTGAGTTGTTTCAACCTGCTGCTGTTTCTTTGATGATCCCCAAACACACACAGACACACACACTCAAGCAGACACACACACACGCGCTCTCATATTTTTACTGTTTGTCTCTCCCTAAGAGCCGTTCACTCTCTTTCTCTCTCATTATTTAAACACTTGAAGAGCTTGCGGCACATTCAGGCATTACACACACATTTGGCACATCTTCAAACACAAAGTAAAAATGGATGCAGACAGGTGGATGTGGCAGGTGTAGAAACCCTTACGAGCAATAGGAAAGAATAGATTTTTTTTCTTTGCAAGTATAATGATTAACAGAATAACACATGCACAACACTATAGTTGTAATCTTTAGAAGAGTAAATACATTAATAACAGAGAAAATGATGTTGCAACACTTAAAACTGACTGCATAATTAATCATTTTTTGACATGTAAATTGATATTTTAAACTGCAGAAGCCCTGCACATTGCAAAAACAGGGACCCGGCCCTCTGCAAATCCCAAACCAAGCATCTGCAAGCATCTGCGTGGATGCAGTGGAGTCCCCACGCTGTAACCCACAGCACCAAAAGTGTCCAGCGCCAACATCCAGGCGGCACGAGGCAAACCAGAGCAGTAGGCAGGTTCAATGCTGGATTCTTGTATTATGTATTATTGTGTTGTATTTATGGATTGAGATGATGTGTACAGGTAGCTAGCGCATAATTTGTCAGCTGTTTAAATGAGAGACAGCTGGTGAGTTTTCAGCATCTCAAAGTCAGACTGTTGAGTGATCTGATTATTAATGGAGAAGCAAAGTTTGTGATGTGCTTGCCACAGTCGTTTCTGCGTTAAATATTGGATACTCTCAAAAGTTCACATGCAGTTAATAGTTTAATTTGCGGGAAATAATTGCAGCGGAATTCGCAAGAAGATGCAGAAAAGTAGCATTTCAATGCGACAAATGCAGCAAATCAGGTCCTAAGTAATGGTTGATGCAGTCACTCCTTCTCACCATCAGCATTCAGCAGTTCTGCTTTCTTGTTGTGGAAGATCCTGGAAAACAAATTGATGTCTTGATGTCCAGTGCTTTCGTCAGCCTGTTGATTGATAACATCAAAGCAGCGCGGAGCACATCTGTTCAGAGAAAACAAGCTTCTTCTTTTGACCACATCTTCTCGAAAGCAAGTTATTGAGCATGCTGAGGAGAGAAGTTTTAGAAGAAAGCAAAAGGAAAAGTGTGGGAGAGCTCATCTGTTTATTTAAAAACCATTCTGAAATTTTGAGATCAGATCTGAGATTGAAATAGCAGATTTTCACAATATTATCATGTGGCGCCTCTCCACTGAAACCCAGCCTAAAATTCCCCTGCTGGCAACATCTTACACATTCACTAAAATCCCCCCCCCCCCCCCATCTGATGGAAAATTATTCAGTCCTGCTCTGCTTTCCTTTGCAGAGTCAAGCGTGGTTATGGTTTGGACAGTCTATAATTCAGTCTCCAATTAAAAACCAGGCTAGCTCCACAGTAGAAGAGATTGCATAAGCGCCTGGCTCTGCCATTATGTAATACAATGCAGATGAAACGGAGCACTTCCCCGTTTGACACAATTATTGGCACAGATGTTTTTTTTCACTCTGCCTGGTCATGAGTCCAAGATTACAGCAGCTCCTCTCTTTTTTAATCAGTGGTTGTTGCACAGAAAGTAATTCAGGATTTTTTTTAACAGCATATTTAAATATCTCTCTCTCGCTATATATATTTTTGATATTCAATGTGGACTAGTCTGAATTGAGATAGACTCTCACAGAATCAATCAAGTCTTTATTTGCCTGCTTCTTTTTATTGTTATCACCTCTGTTGAGGGTGCTGAGCTTTTTTTTAGGGCAGATCAATCTTGCATCATGAATCAGCTTTCTTATATTCAGACATTTGCATTCAGCCGACATATTTTTCTGGAAAGGAACCCACTTTTTTTTTTTTTTTTTTTGTGTGTGTGGTTGAAATGTCTGCTTTGAACAGGAAACGAGGCTGAAATAATCAGTAAACCCCCTCCAGCTGCTCTTCACAGAGCTGTTTGACTTTGCGGCACCTCAGAGAAACCTTAAAAGAAGTCTTGGTCTTGCTGACATTAGAGGCTCCGCTCACGTTTGGAAGTGAAGCTCCCTGACAGAGAAACAAGGACAGCAGAGAGTGGCCCTGTCCTCACATCTCCTCCATCCACTCCTATCCACTCCCACTCCCTTGGGTCTGCTCGGGGGAAATGAGCTCTCCACAGTACGGCGCTTCGTTCATGCAGAGGGACCTCTAGCGGCGTCCAACCTGTCTGTTCCGTGTCTGTCTGAGTTTATATAGGTTATGCAGACATGTTGGTCAAGCCTGTCCTGAATTTCTAATGTATATGTGTGCCAGTGAGAGCATCATACCCTGATCCAAACTGGTGATATGTCGCCTGTTCTCCTGCCAAGCCACAGCAGCTCTGCCAGCAGTCATGTATCTGTCAACCGACATCCACAGCTCTCCTGCTCACACTGTCTACTCCAATATTTATCTGAAAAAGAAGCCTTGTATAAACTGTTTATATTAGCCCTCGCTTATGTGTCCTACAAAACAAAACAGATTGGAAACATTAAACATGGGAGAGCAAATATGAGTAGTCCAGTTATCATTGCTGATTTTTTCTGTCTTCTGCATCCAACCATCAGGGGAAATCCTGTTTTTGTTTGTGCTCCTGGAGCTGACTGCACCAGCTCTTTGTAAGCGGAAGCTTGTTGAATTTGTATTATGCAGCTTAACTATTGAGATATGATTTCCCAGAATTTAAGGACTGTTGGATAGCTAACTGATGAAAATAACTTTGACTTTACCATTGCTACAAAGTTTTTAAAAAGAGTGGGGGAAAAAAAGGCTGTCCTATAGGCAGGAAGAGGCACATTAGTCTGGCGGAGCAACACAGTAGAGAGCTGATATAAGCAGTGTCCAAAGGAAAGATAAGAAATAGGACAGGACCCTGAGAATTTAAATGCTAATATAGCAGATAGTAGAGACTCAAGAATCTTTGACCATCCAGGATGAGTTGGAGATGGGCAGGACCAGTGTTGCACGAATGCACAATTTCAGAATAGCAGTGAGGTTTTTTTTAAAGAACAGGAAACCGATCAGAGGGCAAAAAGATCTTTTGGATCAGATCGGTCACGTTAGAACTGAGGGTGAGGAAAGTTTAACGATATAAGTTATGAAAACCATGAAAAGGATACAACATATTGTCAAAAGTCGGAGCTCATCTTCGCCTGCCAAAGACGGAAATGATTGTCGGTATGTGGTAAAGAATTCACCGCTGGAAATAATATACCCTGTTTTTTTTGTTAGTTCAGTTGAGGTCTATATTTCAGAAAGAGGAATATTTTAGAGTGTAGCGACGATCGTGTACAGATTTGATTAGTATTTTGCAAATGAACCTATTTCTCTCAGCGGAGTCTAAAGAAAATGAATCTCTCGTTCGCCAGGCAGTAGAGCGGATTGTTTTCATTCATCAATAATGTCTCTGTTGTTTTTCTCTGACATTTCTTTCAAATGTCAGAAAATAATGAAAACAGCACATCACGACGGAACCCAAAGTTTTGGCTGGCCTATGTGATTAACTCACTAATCATTCAAGCCCTGCCTGGCATGCTTAAGGTCCCGCTGACGCTATGAATCCTTTGTTGTACCTCAGTAATAGACACTTGTATTATCAGTTACACTTAATCAAAGGCTAATGAAATCCAGCTATTTTTATGACCAACAACAACCAGCGTTGCTGTTCCTCTGCGCTCTGCTTATATAGAGCTTGTTAGCCTGTTTTGTTCACTGTTCTGCGCTCTCATCAACCTTGTTTCCAGCAGCAGCAGACGTTGTTTTACTGATAAATTTGTGATAAGCCAGGTGGGCACAAGCCCGATTCTTACTGAATAGTACTGTTCTGTATCTGGGTATTTTTAAAGCCTATTTAAACCCTGATACAGACTGCTGATAAGTCGCCTGCTCTCCCGCTGTGTTGGATGGTGTTTGCCCCCACCCCTCATTAGTGTCACCTGTGTTTAGCCTGCCACACCTGTTTGCTATTAGTCTAAATGCCATAAATGCCTTAATGCATGCTATAAATGCCTTCCCCTACTGGAGCAAACTGATAAAAACACGTGAAAAATTATCTTGTTGCACTCCAGAGCTAACAAACTGGCCATTCTTGCAGTATTATATGAAAAACAGGTGTGGCAGAGTAAACACAGATAAATAACACCTGTTTGTTAATATTTATGCCTCCTGCTTTTCACTCCTAATCTGTGACCACTGCCTCTTTTGCGGATTCAAGATTTGGATTTTACCTTGCCTCTGTGTGTCCTGCATTTGAGTCCAATCTTTTTTATGGATTGCACAGCATTTGAAAACCAAATGCCGTGCCTACAATTTTCGTCCACAGGAAGTCTGAACTCCCTCAGATGGTGAGGGAAAATTACTTTAAGAAACATGAAATACAGGAAATTTTAGAGGCTCTCTTGCTTCGCTCCCTCTAAAAGCAAACCAACAGCCCTGATCACGGAGGTGCCTGACAATCTGCCTGTTTAATCGGCTCAGCAGCCTGTAAGTATCCAGCATTCTCCATTTAAGACCAGTGAAGCTACTCAAATGGATTCAGAAAGATCGGACGCAGCGATACAGCTGCCAGCAAATGAGCTCAATTATCGACCGTGTTTACACACGTGAACGTGAGACTGCCGTCCACAAGCTGACCTGTAACAGCTGATGACGGCACACAAAAACTTACTACAACAACCGCACTCCCTTCTCATTTGGCACAGAGGAGCAGCAGCCGCGCAGGCACCTCGTCTCCTCGTCCTCGCCCGTGTGATCATCGTGACGTCCATTTTTGGACGTCACGATGATCACAAAACATGTTTCTTTGTTTTCAGTTTTGATTTTTGGAAGATGTTCCTCCTGCACATTAACTCTCTTTATATTTTGGACTCTTTTATGGGGTCGCATAGGAGCTTAATGGGTTTTTGAGTTGAGCCGTTGCTACAGTTCATTTTATATCTGTCTTGTGGTAGAGAGCCACTTGAGGAAAGGGGAACACAGCATTGGTGGGAGCAGGTAATGATGGTGTTGTTTTCCCTCCTCTGATCATTAGATATTCCGCTCCAGACTTAGCTCAATGACTCTCAAGGTTGGAGCAGCGACGTAAAGGGACACCACTGCGAGGACTATAAATACAGTGCCAACATGTTGAAGTCTTTTTTCTGCTGCCTCCTCTTTATCTGCTTTCTGCCTGACTTGACCTAGCCATCTCTCACAGTCAGATTCAGATGAGAAGAACATCAGCCATCAGGGAATCTCAGAACAAAGTGCAACATGAACATGTGTTCCTGTCCTGCAAAGACAGACGCACATAAGCAGTCTCTGACCCTCCGCACCTGGTAAACAGATCTATTTAATAGCAGCTCCCAACTGAAACTCAGGCAGTGACTCATTTGTTTGAGGCCCAAGTTGGTTCCCACAGGGTCAGCTGTTGTGCGTAAACCAATACAGTCTGTATTAAGGAACGAGGAGCAGAGCAGAGACACAAATACGTCTCGATTCCCCGCTGAGGCTCGGAGCCAATAAGCTGCTGCTTGAGGTGTATAGGAGCATTACAGCTGCACTCGGACAAAGCAAAGGAGTGCAGTTTGTTTGTCTTCGCATTTCCTTAGTGGATCTATTTCTGTTCTCGCGTGTATGTGTTAAATTCTTTGATGAGAACAATACTCGCGTATTCATGAGAATTCGCGAGCGGATAAGGCTACGTAATGCAAAGTAGCTGTCAGTGAGGAGGAGAAGGAAAGAAAAGGAAAGCAAGCAAAAAAAGGAATGGGGCAGTCGTATCGGTCTGAAGCAATCACGAAAGGAGACGACATATTTACCATAAACAGCGGCGTTTATGTGTTTCTTCTCCAGCTACTGCTGCTGTAAAGTGTGAAAATTAAATGAGCACACTGAATGGAATAGTTTACTATAGCTCATTCAGTTTGGAACATGGGTAAATATGGAATCGCATTAAGTCTTTGTTCTGATCTCTTTGATGACAAACAATATCATTCAGAGTGGGATTATAGTTTATATGTGACAGTAGATGCATAGTGATATGGTAATTTCTGCAGAGGTGCTTAATAGCTGACACAACTGATCTCTGTCTACATCTCAGAAGGGAAATGGGGCAATCACTGATTTAATCTGATTTTAAATCTTTGATATATCCAAAACCTAAACAGGCACAGCAGACATGTTAACGTCCTCTGTGTCTCCTACAAAACGTATAATTCTGTATACACTTTGTGTAATCCATATCGTGCAGATGTTGGAATAGACGCGTAAAAATCGCAGGCTTAAAAACACGGCTAAAGCGGCACTCGTCAGAGTGGCAGCTAAGTGTGACGAATTATCACCCATTATCCGTAGCTCCTCGTTGCTGTAAATAACATTTTAGCATCTTTCAGCTAATTGTTTTGGTTTTACGGCCCCAGACTGAACTGCTCTTTTCATCGGAAAGCCATGGACATTGGCAGTCCAGCGCCTAACAGCAAACAAAGACAGTTATTGATTGTGGAGCATTTAGCGGCTGAAGAATCCGATATTTCCCCCAGGAGTGGGTGGAAACACTACAAAAACTTTAAGTAGATTAATAAGTGAGGCTAACTTTATCTGCAGGTGGCCAAAAAAAAAGGAGTCTACACTCCTTTAAAAAAAATATGGCGAGAGGTTGTGTGATTTTTAGCTAAATGGGGGAAAAAATTGCTTATGCTAAAAAGTATGCAAGAGCTAGAGAGGACACGCAGAGAGGAGCAGTTGCTCAGTGATCCTCAGGCGAGAGGAAAATGAAGAGGGGCACAGAATTGTAAGGCACCTCTGCCACAGAGTTGCTTTTGAGGTGAAGGACTTTGTTCCCTCCAGAATCCCCCTGAAGCGGACCTTAGTGTGGTGGGAGACCGTGGTGGTCCTGAGCCCTATCAATTGGAGCTGCTGGCTCAAACCTCACTAGTGCCTAAAGCTGAAGCCTGCCCGCTCGGGCTCTCTTTCTCTCCCTCGCTTTCCTTTTCTTTCTTGCTGTCGATGGACCGCTCTGCCATCTGCAACCTTTGGTGAGCCATAAGAGAGTGTGAGGGGAATAACTGAAGTCCAGTGGTGCTTCTACCTGAAAAACACAAAGTGCAAAGTAGTCTAGCAAAAAAAAAAAAACCTCATGAAAAACTCCTGTGACAAATAAGTTAGCATATATTTGAAAATGAGCACACGTTCACAGGCTTCCACTAAAGAGCAAGATTGGGAGAGTGGGTTACCCGCCTCAGATCAGAGAACATTAACGATCTGTTTCTCTCGCTCTTTCATGACTTGCGATCAACCATTTATTACTACTCTGTGATGGTACTGGCTTTGCAAAGATATTTCCCACAGCTGTTCTGGCCACGCAGACGTATATAAACCTGACTTCTAATTGCTAGATTAATAAAAGAATGCACAATATTGTAAGCATCCTAAATAAGTATGATTCATTTTGAATTTCATCCTTTTATTGTTACAGTGTGTTGATGTGATATCTAAAAGAGGACATTTGCTCCGTTATTTGATTGACTCGTGCACGTTCTCACCAACAAGAACAGTCAGGCTCATCAGATATCGGTCTGCTCAGCACTCCTGAATAGCTCTCCGACTGACTCTACTGCTGAGGGAAGTGTCCAGATTTATACGTGCGTTTCTTTTGAACAAGTGAGGAAAAGTTAAGCGACTCGTGTGAGAGAGCTGAATGGAGCTGGAAAAGCAACAAGGGAAAAACTTGATGGCAAATGAAGTGAGATAAGAGACAGGTTAGTTGGCAGCAGCGGGAAAGCAAAAGGCTGAACGCCCGTTGAAGATGAGGATGAAGGAGAAGGCAGATGCTTTCAGAGAGAGGAAGACGGCCAGAAATATAAACATTCTGAGTGCTGGTTACAGGGGATCCGCAGTTAAACGCTTCTCCTTCAATGTTCTTTATGGCTCCTTCACCTGCAGTATAAGGATAAATGTGAACTCTGCCTGCCATCTACAGAAGGGGCTTGGGGATGTTGCTCATGATATACAGTAAACACTGTAGGCACTTTAGATTCTTATCCATCACATAGTATTACTGCAATATCACTGTCATGCATTGGTGATCATGCCAGATACAGTGTATTACTCTGAGTTAGGTATGAAAGCGCAGAAAGCTCTTTGTGCCCAAACCTTCGGCTCAGCGCTGTATGTCACAAATGGAAATACAGCCAACCCAACCATGCTGCTTTCACTGGGAACATGTGCTCTGTGAAAGGAAAGAGTGGACCAAAAAAAACAGTAGAGGATAGAGGACTTGCATTATTTATTGCGAGAGCCCAGAGAACTAGGAGCGGTGTGTGTGTGTGTGTGTGTGTGAAACGATGTCTAGACATTCCATACTATAAACGAGCCTGGCCTACTGATTGGCCCAGATAAAGGTGGCAGATTAACACCAGCAGACAGCCCCGGATCAATTGGCTGCATAGAAGAAAAAGCTGGGCACAAATTTTCTCTTGGGCTACCAGATGAAGACATTTTTCTCCAAAAGAAACGAGTCTCTGTGGACTCTGTCACTTTTTCCAGTGAAGCTTTTTAAAGAATTTTTGGTGCATTTTATGTCTTTACCACACAGCGCACAGCAGAAAGAAGCAGGAGGTGGGATTGACATTCACCAAAGGTTAAATTTGGACTAGAATTGGACTTGACTTACTCAAGATTTGACTCCCTGGAGGCTAGACCTGTCACAAGGTTTTATATCAAATCAACTTTTGACCTGGAAACAGCCTTTCACAACAGACACAGCAGCAGGTAGGTCACACTTTATACACACAGAATCATGTTAGAAACGAGACAAAACCACATCGCGAGTGTATTATCTGCAAACACTGACTGAATCGTTTGTCAAGAAACACGCGGTTACCGCTGTAACTGTCAAGGTCACAAAGACAGAAAATTGTGCGTGACTGAAACGTCTCATCTTTTAGAGACGAGGCCCATATGGATAAACACTCTTATGATTTGATTATTATCAGGAAACAGAACTCACTTGTAAACATTTTTCATAATTTACTGTCTGCAGTCATTTATAGCAGTCCAATCCAGTACACATTAGTGTGGCAATCTGGTGCTTGTGTGGATTGTGGGGTGAAGAGGAGCCAAAGTGCAGAACACAGAAGGCAGAGTTTAGAACAAAAAAAGCAACCGTTTAACGCTGATGACTAAATCCAGAGGGTGGATACAACAGACAGAAGGGAGACCAAACACTAGAAACATTATGCCATGAACGTATACAGTAATCAAAAGTTAGGACAGCAGCAGAGCAGAACGCGGTGTGCTGATGGCGAATTGACATTCGGCGATGGCAGTGGCTGATGTCTTATCTGTTATGTCTCATCACTTTTTAGGAATTTGGGGTTGTGAAGGGGTGAAAGACTTTAAATTGGCTTCATATTGTACTTTGAGATTTCTTTGTTTGCCTGGCGCAGAAGAGGAATAAAGAAATAAAAGACTTGACATTAACTATCAGCCCAACTCTTATCTTAAACATCAGCTTTAGTTCAGAATTTCTCAATTGCTGTATCCCTCCTGAACGCAGCTTTAAAGGCGTCACTGTTAAAGGTCAGTATTCAGACCTGAGACCTGAGACTTGTATCTTTTTTCCTCCAAGAGACTCGGCGAACTTAAGAATGAACAAAACATCCCTTCGCCGTTTTATTCCTCTCATTGCGTGCGCACTGTTCATGTTTTTCACCTGTCTAGGCCTTTTCCACTTAGTATCTAATTACATGCTTAATGACCACTGTGTTGTTTACCTGCTGGTTTTCTCACATTTGATGCGGCGCGGCTGGTTTTGTTGAATCGGGGCTTTTGCCAAGCAATTCTATTGTGATGAAAGGGTTTGTGAAGTTCTTACAATTGACTTGTGACCCAGTATCTGAACACAAGCGGGAAGTGGAAAATGGGAACCGACAGAAAATAGGAAAAGAGATGAGAAAGCGAGTAAAGGAATTATAATGAGCATGGAAAAGAGGGGGGGAAGGTTATTGCTGTTGATATGACAGTCACCCTTGCATTAAAATATCCAGACAACACGGTTTTGTTCTGCCTTAATGTCTGTTGATACAGACGCCTGAGATAAAATTAGTCTTTCACAAGCAGCGATGACAGGAAGCCTTCATCAACATGCTACCTGAGCATCCACCTCCTGTGCTACACTCTGATTGCACCCAGGATGAGAGCATTTCCCATCCTGTGCAACAGCCTTCCGTTCCTCTCTGCCACCGCAGAGCTGACATGGTCCTCTTCCTCCTCTTTTCTTTTCTGCCCACATCGGGGGCAACAGGGAGGAAAGTCAAATGTCAAGTAGTTTGTGCTTCTGTGAGAAATGCATGTCGAGTCTCGGCTCTGCTGGATGTGGCGCTGCCATTGGTCTCAGCTGTGTCTCCTGACAACTGAATCCGCTACACCCTAATGTTCTCTGACTCACACTCTTCTGCGCAGCCCAGGCCCAGTAAAGTTTGTGTGTGAGCTGATCACGGAGACGCGGGCCTGTTAGAGTGGGATCATGTCATAAAAGGAAGATGAAGGAAGTGGAGAGGTCTGAGTTGGCCTAAGGTCTCTGATGAGTACTCTTAGCAGAAAGAACACACAGAACAAATAACTTGTTAAAGGTTTTGTGTCCTGGTGTTTGCGCGTGACAACTGGAGCAGTGTTTAATGCTAAGATTGAAAAACTGACTATATGTCATTTATTTGAAAGGACCATTAAATTGTCTTTTTTTTAAACTTCAGCAACAAATAGAGATACCACAGACTTACAGTTAGGACGCGGCTCACAGTGTATTTCTAAGATCTGCTTGGTGTTCCTCACTTCCAAAAAAAGAGAAGCTGAAATGATTAGTGGATTCAGCTTGTTTGTGGATCATAATTCATTTTTAGATCATAAATGTCAAACCTTCTCTTTTGCAGCTTATTAGATGAGAGGTTATGATGTCTTTTTTTTCATCATATATAAAAACAGTGTTCGGTTTCTCATTTTAAGCCATCTGCCGGCCTCTTTTTCCTTTTTTGCTTTGGGCTTCAGTAAATGCCAAATGAAAGAAGTGCAGTCGTATACTTGATGTAATTCCAGTTTTAAAGAAGAATGTTTAGATTCTGCATATGGGAACTCCCTCCTTTTTTTTCTGAAGCTGATTCACTTGTGTTTACTTATGAATGAAATGTAATTATCAGTGTCAGACACAGAAGCGCGGGAGATGGGTTAAGAGAAGCAAACAATCAGACTTAAATGCTGTAAAGCAGTGTGATAAACCTAGCAGGAGAGGGTAGACTTTATGGAGACCTGGCTCCATCACAATAATCTGCATCGAGCTGTGGCACTGGGATGGATGGACAGTCTTCCTCACTGATGGAACACAACACTCCAGTGGGAGTAGAAGGATGGGCTCACTGATGTTTGGCGCTTAAATGCAGTCAAAGTGGATGGACAGTGTTTCCCTGACATGGACTTCTATAATGTTACCACATCTGCCTTATTATATGTTTTTATCAGTGCATCTGTTGTTGCTGTTACATTCCTCCAGATGCAAATTTAAAAAGTGCACTTCAGGAATTTTACTGTTCGCCAGCAGCGTGCAGGCTCTGCAGAGGGTGATTCTGATCCGGAACATCTCCACACATTTTTTTTTTCCTCAAGCATATAAAATGTGTGTGTGTGTGGGGGGGGGGGGGGGGTGTTGTTGTTTTTATTATTAACAAAAA
>JAVDPK010000658.1:2372000-2432970 GCA_034780415.1 Cichlasoma orientale
TGTGTGTGTGTGTGTGTGTGTGTGTGTGTGTGTGTGTGTGTGTGTGTGTGTGTGTGTGTGTGTGTGTGTGTAGTCATTCCCAGTGGTCCATTCTGAGCCAGAAGAAATCCCCATGACTTTAGTGAATATGAGAAACTTGCTTTAATTGTGATCTAGAAACGAGGACATTCTGTCACCCTGAAGGATTGCAGGACTTTCACCACCTATATTTTCATTAACCCTGTCCTCACTCAGTTTTGCTCAGCAGGGGGTCCGTGCTGCTGCTCCTGCTGTTGCTGCTGCAGAAGAAGAAAAAGGAAAAGCAATAAAGTCAAAATAATCATTATCTGATTTTTATCATTTCCCGTGACTGTCAGCTAAATATCTGCTACTGTTTTGCATGCGCAGTGCTCTTCGCATTACCTGCAAGCAAAGCTGCAGGTTAGAGAACCCAGTAATACATGCAGTCATTTTATTGACTTAAGGATTTCAATCAGCCTGTTTGCAGAGTTATCACATGTTTATATACTTTATGTATCAGCAGTCTTTGCGGTGTCAGAGATAGATGCCAAAGAGACTAACTAATGCAGGGCCTGAATAAAAGATTAAGGTCTCTGTGGTTGCAGATCTTAATAAATCCGGGTATGTTAGATCTAAAATGAGACTAACATTAAAAACCATTCCTGCCTTTTTCTTTACTGTTTTAAAACCTTTTCATTCTTTGTTGTGTAGCTGGAGCTGTGATCACTAAAAGTCATGAAAAGAAGGAATCTTTTCATTACTATACGGTAACTATGCTGTTATGGTTGTGAACAGTGCGCTGCCCTTCAAATTTCCGTACTCTTTTTGTTTCGACTACATCAAAAGTTGCAGTTGATGCGGTCTTCTCTCAAGTTTCCGTCTATGCGTTTTTCATCCTCTATATCTCCTTCCATCTTCTCCCTGACACGTCTCCTGCAGGGATTGTGGGAAGCTCAGATTGATCTACGGCTCTCGCTGTGTGGTCAGCCCCATAGGAAATGTTTGTGTAATGGCTTCTATATGAGCGCTGTCAAAGCAGATGAGGATCCGGCGCTCTCGGCGGCCAGTGTGAACACTGTGTCGACAAGCCCCAGCAGGAAACGTTCAGCCCCCTTTTAACCCCTGCCGCTTAGTCACTTACATCGGGTTTCCTCATTAATTCAACATGACTGTCTGTTTTTTCCAACGGTGAATCATGAGATCCAAGTAGGCAAATGATGTAGATCTTGACTTAAGTGCAGATGTGACCCATGAAATATGTATTTGTGGGTATTCAGGCTATGGTTTATGTATGAGTGCTGTGTTTGCAACTGTATCTATGAATGATTGAAATGTAAAGCTAATAGTTTCTCAGCAGCCGCATTCTTTTCACAAATATGTTTATTTTCTCAAAGCTGGTGTGATCTGTTTCTCCTTCCTTCCTTCTTTCTCTTTTTTTTTTAACACTCTGTTTACAACTCGATTCCTTTTCCTCTCTCCTCACATCCCATGTTCGAATTCAGAAATCTTCAACACCCGACTGCTCGCTTGCTACGCTAAATCGTTTTCTGTTGCGGAAAAAGAGAGCCAAAGCGGGGCCTGAAAATGCTTACTGCAACCAGTGTTTTCCCCTGTCATCCACTCGTCTCTGGTGTTTCTCATCTGCTCTGCATCTATCTCCAATACTTTCTCTCTTTTTGTAATTCCCTCATCGATATTTATTTTCCTCATCTCGGTTCCTTCCTCTTGTTTTCTTTCCTTTTCCTGTCTTTTCAAAGTTGATGGTAATATGCCAGTGTAGTCTTGCCTTGGCCCTGTCCATCACTCCACATCAAAGCCTCACTTGTTCTCTAGCTCTCTCTGCTTCATGGTCTATTACTCTACTCTCTCTTGTTGACAGAGAGTGTGTGTGTGTGTGTGTGTGTGTGTGTGTGTGCGCGCGCATGCGCATGCTTAAAGGGTCCTCTCCTCCTTCATTTGCATCCCCAGAAGGACTTGCTGCCACACTCTGGAGACGTTTTACTTCCATCGCTGACTTGCAGGCATCAGTCAACCTTGCTTTTCACGCTTTCATTAGCTTTCCCTGAGCTCATTCACACCAAAAAAAGAGAAGAAAGTAATGGAAAAGGGACAAACAGAAGAGGCAGACAGGTTTAAACCAGTCTGAGGAGCGCTTTGTTGATGTCGTACTTCCAGCATAATTCATGCTTAGCAAAATCTGGGACATAATCTTTTGCTCCCTCTCAGCCTCAGCAGTCCAGATAGCAGCGTATTTACAGCGTTGCAAAGCAGGAGTTACAGCAAGGTGCATCTTTTGTCTTCTTCCGACTTCTGTAGTCTGCCACTTTTTCATGGCAGAAATAAACCTTCAGGGTGTTTTTTTTTTTCCTATGAGAGAAACTGAGCTAGATGTCACAAATTATATTATAATCACATTTTTTCCACAGCCTTCCACACAATATCCTGACTTTGAAACACAATGACAGTTATATTTAATTCACACCGCAAGGCTGGGAGTGGTGGCACAGTGAACTATACACAGAATATATTATGACTAGATTTTCAATATTGCTACAAATTGTGCTTTTAACTTAATGTGGCATATCATTTGTCTCTGGTAATATATTTCTGCTGTATTTGTGCATATTTACACCTTGGACGTTCGCAATTTCCCACAAAGGAGAAAGCCGGCGTTATTGTTATTTGGTGAGACGTTTTCATCATGCGCCGTTGTGAATGGCACATGATGAAAAAGAGATGAAGACATGAATAATGTGATGTGTTGAGAAGATAAGGCTAGAAATAAAAATGGATTCATCTCTACACCCCTGGGTTTTTTTTCAGTAACTTCACAGCTAAATTTGGTCACATGATGACTCTTGAGCAAGTCTTATCCATTGTATGTGGTGTGAATTCAATTTACCTGTCAGTGTGTGTTTCAGAGTCAATATATTACCAGCTTTTGTAGCATCGCAAAGAAGCTGGGATTATTTTCCTTTAATGCAATCAAAAGCGCCATTCTAATCTTCCAAAAGAGCCTTGATAGTGGAATATTTTACCACAGATATGCGTACCCCCGGTTATGAATAAATATATGGGGGGTTTAATATTGTCAGTTTGTAGTGTCACATCATGAAATGTGGATGAAACCATATTTGTCTGGTTTGCAGATCAAATCTTGTGTTTCAAAAATATGTATCCCCCAACCAGCTGGAGGTTGCTGGCTAGGTAAATTTGTTTCAAAGAGGTACACGGTGCTGCACTGAAAGCCTTCTGGTCACTAGCAGATTGCTGCAGTTACCCATTTGCAAGGAACGGACCAACTTGTCTGCAAACACTTGCCAGCTACTCGCTGATTGGCCGTGACGTGTGAGGTGTTTGTAGATCTGGGCCCACCACACCGTAGAGTGCAGTGAACCTGCCCAGTTATCGCGGGTAGTTTCTGGTTTGTCTCGTTCTCTTGATCCAGGTGGGAAAGTTTGCCATCAAGCACGCTGGTTTAATCCACTTGGAAAATAACCATACAAAAAAAAAAACCCTGACTTGTCAACAGCCAGTGTCAGAAATATCATGATCTATCACACATTCCTATGTTTTAAATGCTGTTAACATCATGAAATGTTAGTTTTTAGTTGTTTGACATCAACCGCCTTAAATTAAACTTGTCTTTTAAACTTCCAAATAAAATATTAAATACTTTTTTTCAATTTTTTTGAAACATTTCTTGCTTTCAGAGTGCAATTTATGCAGACTGTCATAAAACAGCAATTCACGAGTGCAACAAAATATTTCAGTTCACTGAATGAACCTTATGAATAACCTTAGTACATTGTGCCTTGTGCAGAGGTATGCTTCAAGCAATTCAGAACACAGAATAACTGAATGACGGGATAACAGTATAAAACAGAATTAAGTGCAGTATTTTCAGAAATCTTCCTCATTAAAAAAACAACTCGTGCTCACCGATCTCCGGGTGGGAGTTTGGGCACGACACACAAATTGGCAGCGACCCGCTAAATGCCACGAGGGTCCCTTAAAGATATTGCAGTGGATTGTTTTACCATTTAAAATAACTACAATGAACTCATCTTCACAGCCAGTTGAAATACATAAATATGCACTGTCCATGGCGCGTATTTCCACATTCCACATTGTATTATAAGTGATGAGAGTTGAATTTAGCTGTCAAAATGTGCACAAGGTCAAAACATTACCAACTTGTGGAGCTGCATAAACAAGTGGGATTATTCTCCGCTGTTTCCTTTAATGGCGTCAAATGTTTCACGATAATCTTTGATGCTGGAATACAGATATGTGTACCTAAGGTTAACGGTGAATAAATAGGACATGATATGATCATCTTCTAGTCCATATCCTTCTGAGTCATCATTTATTTTGCAGTGTGTGTGTGCGTCTGTGTGAATATTTGTGTTCTCATGGAATTTAAAAGTGCACCGCTCCTTTTAATTTAATGGTGAAACGATATTTGTATAGCGAGAACAAAAATTGCACTGCGGTTAACAACACAATGTTCTTTATATTTATTCATAGCAGGGGCAGGTTGGGGTTTATGCTACACCTGTGACTGTCTAAAATTGTCCCTCGATGACAGACAAAGCCAAATAACAGATAATGGTGATCCATCTGTCAGACTTCAGACTTTTAGCCCCCGCAGAGGTAATGAGCACTTTGAATTACAGCCTAGAGGGCTGTAATAAGGTTAAAAACCACGCCTTAGAAAATAACCCCACATGTCATTGTCCCCAGTAGTCCGCTGGCAGAAGCTAATTAGCTAATATGGGTCTATTTGCCTCCAGGGTGTATTTCTCTCTGTTAGCATCTACTGCCACAGATCTCTTTTTGTCCCCCTATAGTTTGACCCATGTGGGCTGAATGGGCGCAGTGCTCCGTAATCGCTACTCAGCGGAGCATCAAAGATGGTCCATCAAGACATTTAAAGTGTACCATCGTTTGTGACGGATCACAAAATAGCCAGAGCACTTTACCTGTCTCCCTCCTCGCTCTCCGCTAATGCTATAGCAGCTGCGCAGATGCTGTGATCAGAGGTCACCCAGCCCAGTGACTTTGGAAAAATTCACCTGCACTTGAGGCTGACTTCACCTGTGCCTCTCACTCTTCTCAGAAAAGAGGCACTCTGGAAAATGGCATGCTGGCCCCTTGGCTCCTGGAGTGCTGTTGCATAATTTGCTCTCTTCTTTGAAAGCAGATACTCATCAAAGCGAGGCAGATAATGAACAATGGCCTCCTCAATCGTCAAAGCTCAATCCCACCCTTCTCTTTGATTCTTATTTAATACAGCACAGCAGGAAAGTGTGCTGCGAGGAGAGCACAAAGTTCCCTCCTCCTTCACACCTAAAATACACCACATACATTCCTCAGCAAGCCAGTGTGAGTCAGCTCACCTGCATGAAGATTGAAGATTGGTCTCAGTCTTGTTAGAGAAATTTAGGAGTTTGTGAAGCAACAGAAAGTGATTCTTATTTTAAAGTTGCCTTAATTTCATCAAGCGTTTGAAGGGAGAATTGCTTTCAAACGTACGAGGTATCTGTACGTTTGAAAGTGCCATCAAGATAATTGTATTGGGCAGATTAATTGATGATGAAAGTGACTGTTAGTTACACTTGGTGAGTTTTAAAGGTAGTGTTTTTCCCAGGTGATCTTTGCACGTCCTAGACTGATAGGATAACAGCGTATGTATTTATTTAATCAGTTTGAAAAAGAACTAAACTATCTTTGATGAGTTTTCAAACCTCTCTCGGGGTTGGGGATTCATTAGGTGGATTTTGGACTTCTAACAACAGTGTCTCTAAAATCTTTGCTACATTAGTGAGTATATGCATGTGTGGGTGGGAAATGGAAGTAGTTAACCTTCACTTGTACACTCCCCCTCGACCTGTGGATGATTTCTTTAATGTGACGGCAGCCTGTGAAATGCCACCATATTTCAGTGTCTTTAATGAGAGAGGAGCGTAGCGGACAGCGGCTGCCCCGGCAAATCAAGGACTTAGTGGCACAGGGACTCGTAAAGAGATGGATTAGAAATACAGTACGTGATGACGGCTTTCAGAATTTCATCATTTTAATATCAGTTTGTTGTCATGATCCAGCCAAACATTATTTCCTGTGTCAATATCTGGTGATATCTGTGATCCAAACCGAAATATTGCAATAAATGCCACATGATAAATTAACTATGAACTACAGCAAACTGTGATTCTAGAGTGTATCCCTCCTGTACTGTAAAATACTATGTTACTGTTCTGTGAAGGCAAAAGAGTCAGATCTGAGAAGAAAAAATACTACATTGTACTGTTAGATTGTCCCGAGCTGACTGTTTCTCCTGCAGGCATTAACGGTGCTGCATTTTTGTTTGGAGATTGTGGAGATTGCGATACTTTTTATACCATCATAAAGTTGATGTGTGTCACAGATTTTTCTTACATTCAGTGCAAACGTTAATGTTTCCCTTTCGGATACTTTGGTTACCCTTTAACTTGCCATCTTAGAGCCAGTCAGGTCAAAGTTTACATTTCCATCTATGAATAACGTTCCCATTTGCCTCACCTTTACTTAGTGTTTAGCAAATGTTTGCATGCGCAATAGCACGTTAAATTAAGATTTTAAAGTTAATGTGAGCTTGATGGCATACTATAGATAGCATTTGCGTAAAGGACTGGAATGCCTACGTAAAGGCTGTAGACATTTAGCCTTGTTTTGCCAGTAAATTATGCATTTTTGAGTCTATAAAGTGTCAAAGTGAACATTTCATATTCCAATGAACCAAGGCCGAAGCTCACACTTTTAAATTATGTTCGGTCCAACAGGCTAAACCTGTCAGATGAAACAGCATTTAAAAAAAAAATGAATCAAGTATTCATACTTTTATTCATGCTTAATACTTAATAATCAGCAGTGTTGTCTGTTATTCATTTACAAGAATAAGAGGGCACATAATGTGCAGTACGCCAAATTTAAACAATTTCATTTCTAAGTTGCAACTGTTACTCCCTGATCAGGCAGCTGAGATGCCTGCCAAGATGTTCCCAAATGCATACCCTGCATGCTGTTTTCTTTTATTTTTTTTCCTAAAAAATCTCATGAACACTCCCATAAAAGTACACAAAAACTCAAACACACATTTAAGCATATTGTTCCAAAGTTAAAGACATCCACGTATCTATGCTGACACACCCGACGTCAGAAGGATACAAAGATTTGTTTAACTTTCCTCAAAGAGCTGTGCAGCAGGTCAAGTCCTCGTGTCATGCTCAGACGTGAAAGTAAATCGGCTTCACATGTGTTTCCACGCACATGCGAAATTATATGTAAACTAGTGACAGGTGCATTCTCAGGAGCAGGCATCATGGTGTAGTAAAGGCACAGCAGTGCCTGCCTCATTTGGTGGAGGCTGGGATAGAGAGTGCACTTGATCATTATGGTGGGAGAGAATAAACTAATGAAATTGGGTTGGAATGAGATGTGTGATAGTTTTGGTACAGATATGTCTTCATCGGGCTCTCTGTCTATATATGTCTTGTTCGCTTGCCCCCCTCCTCCATTTCCCTCTACCTCGCTTAAACATCTTCTGCTCCATTAGAGATCAAAAAAGAGGGGAAGTGGTAATAAACCAGTTCTCCTCCCCTGGTTGCCTACCTCTTCCCACCTCTCTGTGAGGTTGTTTGTGAGTAGCCTCTCACTGACACAGAATGCCTCTTACAAAGTCTGAAGTAGATTAATGGAAAATAATGAGAAGAGGGGCACCGAATATGCATCTAGCTGAGATGAGCTTGATGGTTTTTCAGTTTATTCAGGCAAACATACAATAATGACCCACATACTGAACTCTATGAAGTAGCTGTTTCTTCACAGTAGATGTTCAAAAACTGAATCAGAAACAATTTTAATCAATTATTTCTTGTGCTATGATAAATAATAAATCCCAAGGTTTTGTTTATTCCAGATGCTCCAATGTGATTGTGTAAACTGAGTACCATTTGGACTGCAGCTTTGGATATTAGCTTTTCAGTATTTACTTACATTTTACGGACCAAAGGACCGTTTAATAAGGAAAGAACTATTCAGTGTATTCCCCTTTCAAATTTCAAGGGTTGATACTTTAGGAGTAATGAGGAGGGAATAAATGATATGTAAGGTCAGTATAAAAGTTTTCAAATGTAACAGAGCACTGAAAGTAGAACAGTTTGACGAGACTTGTGTTGAATTCCGTTTTAGCTGCGTGCCCTACCCTGCCTCTTATATTTGAACCATTGTTTATCACATAACAGTACAAGTTATAGGACGGTGTTTGAAACCAAGTTTTCCAGTGATTTTCTATTTTATGTTTAAAAAAAACATGCAAATCAACAACAAATTAAGTCTACTGTCTGTAAATACTTTGCAGATTAGTTTAGTTTTATACTTTCTGTTAATAAAAATACAAAAACAGTATATATCAATAATCTAGTAATGTATTTGTATCTGTTTGTCCATGCTTGGTAGCTATCTAGCTGGTAATAAGCCAAGCCATGTAATAGGAGAGGCTCATTGTACACTGACAGAACCAAGTGATTTCATGACAGATTAAGTTTCTAATGGCCCAAAATTAAAACTGAGGACGTAATAGATACAATATGCTTGTATTATTGATATAAATGGCCCCCATCTGTGTGTATTATATATGTAATATGTATACAGTACCAGTCAAAAGTTTGGACACAGCTTCTCATTCAATGTTTTTTTCCTACATTGTAAATTAATACTGAAGTCATCCAGACTATGAAGGAACACATAGCCTGGATCATGTACTAAACTTAAAAGTGTTAAACAAACCAAAATATGTTTTAGATTTTAGATTCTTCAGAGTAGGCACATTTTGCTTTGATTACAGCTTTGCACACTTGGCATTCTCTCAATCAGCTTCATGACGTAATCACCTGAAATGGTATTCCAACAGTCATGAAGGAGTTCCCAGTGCAAGTGCAGTTTTTGCGACTGCACTTGAGGATACTTTCAAAGTTCTGGAAATTTTTCAGACCTTCATTTCTTAAAGTAACGATGGACTGTAGTTTTTCTTCACTTAGTTGACCAGTTCTTACCATAATATGGATTAGAACATTACTCAAATAGGTCTATTCACTGAATACCAACTCTGCCTCTTCACAACACAACTGATGGTCTCACACACATTAAGAGGGCAAGAAATTCAAGAAATTAACTCTTGACAAGGTACAGCTGTTAACTGAAAGTTATTCCAGGTGACTACCTCATAAAGCTGACTGAGAAAATGCCAAGATGTTCAAAGCTGTCATCTAAGCAAGAGGTGCCTACTTTGAAGAATCAAAGTAGGCACCATTAACCTATTTTTGTTTAAATAACCATAAGCATTTCTTCATAGTTTGGACTAGCAAAGTAAAACAGGAAACAGGTAAGCATGGAGACAAAAACGCAGACTTGACACAGGAGGCAGGCATACAGAGGAAATCCAAAACATGAATAAACAATAACCAATAATCAAATAGTCAAAACAGAACTTGAAGAAAAAAAAACAGAAAACACTGGGCCCTAGACCCAGGACCATGACGATGCTAGATGACACAACAAAGATCCATGAGTACATCATGAAGATGGCCACAAATGATCATGTGCTTAGTGAATACCTCAGGCAGCAGAACCCCGAGAAAGAAGAGGAGAGAAAACAGGAACCACACACAAAAGTATTAACCACTACAACATGGAGCCACAAACCCAACATAGGAAAAATAGGGATTGTTTTGAAGTTTGAATCATATAATACTACTCTACTAGAGTTAGGGAGCTGGAAATGCATGGCATGTGCTACCGGCTGGCTGATATAGAAAAAGCCTACCAATGGCTGGACAAAGCTGGACTGACAGCACAGAGGCCGTAATCATGGCAGCACAGGAACAAGCTCTAAGCACGAGACTGATAGAGGCTGGGGTCTACCACACAAGGCAAGACCCCAGGTGCATGCTGTGCCGAGATGCAGACAATCCAGCACATAACAGCAGTGTGCAAGATGCTAGCAGGCAGGACATACATGGAACGCCATAACCAAGTGGCTGGCATAGTATACAGGAAGATCTGTCGAGTATGACCTGGAAGGCCCAAGGTCAAAATGGGATATGCCCCCACGGGTGGTCAAGATCCTGTGGGACTTCCATCACCAGATCACAAACTGGTGATGGCTAACCAACCGGACAGCTCACATCATCTCAAACTGATGTCTTCAACATGATAGTGAGTTTGCTGTACTCAAATGGTCTCCACATTCACCAGATCTCAATCCAATAGAGGACCTTTGGGATGGAATTACATCATGGAAGTGTGTGATCATGTTAGTATGAACCATAATCTCTAAGGAATGTTTGCAGCACCTTGTTGATTTTACGACATGAAGAATTAAGGGAGTCCTGAAGGCAAAAGGCGATCCAACCCAGTACGATCAAAGTATATCTATTAAAGTGGCAGGTTTTACAGTTTTAATGATGCAGCATAATTTTATATTTTATATCAAAGTATTTTGAGGAGCCAGTCTTTGGTTGTGGGTTGAAATGAAGGGGTTTGAAATGGTTTTTAATACTCACCTTTGTGCTGAGATTTTGTAGGCCAAATTATAAATTAATAGAAAAACAACACACTGATTAAGTGAAAAACATTTCTAATCCTTACCTACATGGTGTGAGCCTGCACTAAAATTTATTATATCTTTTAACTCTACTGATATGGCTGCTAATGTACATTTTGCAGTTGCTCTTCATGTTCTGTTTTTGGTGTGAGTTTGCAATAACCTGAAGCCAACATTTCAGACTCACTGTGCACTTGAGTGCAATGACAGGGCAGTGACAAATTACACGAATTCAATTGGATCAGATTTAATACCCACCCCAGCGTTTCTCAAGCTCTCACTCATTTCCTAACTCTCTTTCATCTCACTGTGTGTATCCCAGAATTTGGCCTAATTAGTCTTCACTGTTATTTTGCCCTTTTGTCGTATTTTTTTGTGTTGGAAAAAGATCAGTGCACCAAAGAGACTGGGAGGCACTCATGGGGGAAAAAATGACATAGAAAAAAAACAACATCAAGGCCAAGATTTAGAACATCAAGGGCACAAAATGCTAACAGGGTGAGCAGGAAATAAACCTCATGCACATGTTTTCATTAATCTAAGTGCTCATCACGCATGTCATGTCCTTCTTTAAAGTTTGCTCATTTTCTTTATTTTGTTCAGTTTTGTTAATTTATATGAACAAAAAAGCTTTGCATTTAATAACAGATAAACTGTATATTTTTAAAGAAATCTGTTTTTAAGCTTACTTGACATTTTATTTGATAAAGGTTTACGAAAGAAGATTATTATTAGGCTCATTTCCAGCTCCCTAACTCTACTAGAGTTGTATCATATGTTTCGCACTTCAAAATAATCCCTATTTTTCTTATGTTGGGCTGTGTGGCTCCATGTTGTTGTGGTTAATACTTTTGATGCTGGGAGGAGACAGAAACCCAGCCTCAGGGGGTCACAAGCTAGTGTATTACGAGTACCAGTACAAAGCCCAGATAAATGTGAAGGTTGCATCAGGAAGGACATCTGGCATAAAATCTATCCAGTTCTTTGTGGTGAACCCTTGGGACATAAGCAAGCAACTTAAAGTACACTATATTGTCAAAAGTATTCACTCACCCATCCAGATCATTGAATTCAGGTGTTCCAATCACTTCCATAAACACGGGTGTATAAAACTAAGCACCTAGGTATGCAGACTGCTTCTATAAATGTCTGTGAAAGAATGGGTTGCTCTCAGGTGCACGGTAAATTCCAGTGTGGCACTGTGATATGATGCCACCTGTGCAACAAGTCCAGCTTTCTGCAGTCAATTGCTACAGACCTCCAAACATCATGTGGCCTTCAGTTTAGCTCAAGAACAGTGAGCTTCATGGAATGGGTTTCCATGGCCGAGCAGCTTCATCCATGCCTTACATCACCAAGTGCAATGCAAAGGATTGGATGCAGTGGTGTAAAGCACGCCACCGCTGGACTCTAGAGCAGTGGAGACGTGTTCTCTGGAGGGACGAATCGCATGCACTGGCCTCAACCCAACAGTCCTGACCTCAACCCAACAGAACGTCTTTGGGATGATTTAAAACAGAGACAGCAAGCCAGGCCTTCTCTCCAACATCAGTGACTGACCTCACAAATGCTCTTCTAGAAGAATGGTCAACAATCCCCATAAACACTCCTAAACTTTGTGGAAATCCTTCCCAGAAGAGTTGAAGCTGTTACAGCTGCAAAGGGTGGGCCGACATCATATTAAACCCTCTGGATTAAGTTCATATGAACGTGAAGGCAGACGAGCGAATACTTTTGGCAATATAGAATACCTAGCTTGTGGCAGTCCCTCAGTTCATCCTCTGCCTGAAACACGCTGCTTTAGCTTCTCCTGTTAAGGCTATCGTCCCTTTAAGCTATCTTTGCTATCTCTGCTGATTGGCTGCTCCGCGCAAACAAAAGATTTGAACAGGCATTTGTGCATGTGGGCGAGAGAGACTTCTACAGTATAGTACAGTACATAATTTTGAAAAAAATTACTTCATTAATTATAATTGATCAAGGACCTTCAAGAATCTTTTTTCAACCTGTAAATCACGAAATAATGGGCACATGTCATGATGGAAAAAAGGCTGCACTGCAAACAGTTTGCTGTGCATTAAGCTGCACTTTTTATTAGCATAACCAAAGGTAAACTGATATTTGTTCATCTATGAATTAATAGAATTTAATTAAATGCATCCATTACTGACATCAGGGCCTTTTCTTATTAAATGAACAAGGACAGGTGCAGGTAACAGATCTAACACGTATCAATTTGTATGTTCCACGGACATTCTACAGCAGCTCCCCTACACCATATTTCAGAAGCAGGTTGATGCATACATTTCATCAGAACTAAACTCTTCTTGTCATAACTTTATCTCCAAGCTTTGTATTTAACTAGTTTCCCTGTGCTTGTCAGCCTTCTTGGTCTCCAGAGATGACTGTTCAGCTATTTTTCCCACCTATCCATCAGTTTTTTAGGGCCATTCCCATCTGTCACTCAAACAGACAACCACCCATCATGATGTACTGTCAGACTCCACCTGACCTGGTTTATATTCCCTGGATAATTGGGCCAGGTGTGCAGGATGTATTTTCACACCCTGCCTGCACCTCTCCATCACTACCCTGTATCCCTCACTAAAGAACTCTCTGGGAGAAAGCGCATTTTAGTAATTTTTTTTACACAGCCCATCTTTTTATAGAGGTTTTATGGTCTGTTATAATGTCATGAGACAATCAGTAGGTTTCCTGATTTTTTTTTTTTTTGTCAGTAAAAGTCAGAAAAAAAATGACAAATGGTTCCCATAGGAGCCTACTGATGTCTCCAGAGCGTTTTTTCAGCTTAACCTACTGACTAGTTAAGCAGTTGAAACAAGTATCTTAGCACTGTCCAAAGGGCAAGGAAAAAATATCAGCCAACAAGCACCTGGCTGTATGGTAACTTATGTCTAACTAGTCTACAATTGACTTAACCGCAAACTGATGTCAAGTGAGTTCATATGACTGAAAAGCTCAACGTTAATGCCTCTCCTGCTGTGTTATCTCTCTTTTACTCTTCCTATGTTCTTGTTATTGAGGCTTTTATTGCACTTAAGGTAACATAATGAGTTGTCAGCAGCCCGGTTAATATTATGTCACTTCATTTGTCTCTTGTCAGCTTCATTTCCGCATGTGATGCACAGGTGTGTGAGGAGGTGCACTCGCGTACTGCTGTAAATGACAGCAGTATGCATTAGATTAATGACAGCACAGTGGCGCAGTGGTTAGCACTGCTGCCTCACAGAAAGTCCTAGGTTCTAATCCACCATGTGGCTGGGGCCTTTCTGTGTGGAGTTTGCGTGGTACTCCGGCTTCCTCCCACAGTCCAAAAGACATGCTTTTAGTGGGATTAGGTTAATTGATTCAAAATTGCCCATAGATATGAATGGTTGTCTGTCTCTCTGTGTTAGCCCTGCGACAAATTGGCGGCCTGTCCAGGGTGTACCCTGCCACTCGCCCTATGGTAGCTGGCTACAGGATAGTTTCTAGTCTTAATTTTATCAGCCTGCAGCTTAACATACGGATCTGTGACTGGCAGAAGTTTTTAATCAGTGTTTCTTTTTCTTTTTTCTAAAAAAAAATGATGATGATGGCCATGGTGGAACTGTGCAATTGATCAAGGCCAAAATGAATTAACCTAGCTTGGTTTTGATGGCTGGAGAAACTGGAGCTCCAGAAAACCTACGCTGTGGCATTATCTTCACTGAACTTGATGAACAAAAATTGCTTCCTGTTCTTTCCTCTTTTTTTTTTATACACTTCAGGCTACATTTTTTTTTTTTTTTAAAGCGTGAAGACCAGCCATCAAAACTAAAGGATGTTTTATGCCCATGAAATCTTCTCTTCCTATTCCTTTTCTATAATCCAAACCAGCTCTGAGGTGGAAATGAGCCGTCTGGTCTTCAGGGACTTATGAAGAACACGTCCCATGATTCTCAGCTCTGTTCCACCTAGCCCGTGGGATTATTGGAATATAGAAAATGCCTGGCTGACCCCTCTTTCTTCCTGATGCTCACACATGAGCAAACTGCAGTTTCATCCCTTCACGATGTTCAGAGCCCATTCTTACATGGAGACGGTCTGTGGATTTTCATTTTCCCGATGACAGGCATTTATCGCAATTTTCTTCCCCTCATTTCTATCATATGAACGTGGCTCTTTTCTTCTGTGCCTTTTCAAGTTCCAGCTCCTCCTTGGCTTTCAAGTACCTTCTATCACCAACTGGTAATAACTTCATTCTATATCAAAAACCAAGACTTATTATTTCACTACTCCTGCCTCCCTCTCCTCATCCTTTCTGTCTCTCTATAACCCTCTTTTATTTCTACCCACCCAGGACATTAAGGTCTAGGCAGACACGCTCATAAACAAACAGAAATGCATGCCACATCGCTAGGGAAAAAATATCACTTTCTGAGAGGGTTTCTCTTTATTCATTTCCCCCATATTTTATTTATTTTTGTCTCTGCAGGCGGTTTTAGTTAAGGGATGAGGGGACTCTGAGAGTCAGTGATAAGGGCCTTCCATCGACTTCACGCAGGGACAGGCTAGATAGGTGAACACTAAGCTGCACACTGCGTGGTTATCTGAAGACACACAAACACACAGGCTGTGTTTTCATGCCCCATGAATTTAAATAACTAACATGCTAACACATTAACTAATGTTAAACTAAAATATGCTTTGCAGCTAGCCCGGTTCAAACAGTACATTTCTTAGTTAGAGTGCCAACTGACTCCTAATGCAAATAATACTCTGACCCTGGATAAGAACCTCAACCAGCAGCACTTTACTCAAACCCTTCAAACCCTTGGAGACCCTTGTGTTCGCTCATGCAGCCAACAACAGGATATTTGGCTTGCTTTGCTAGAAGCTAAGAGATTTTAGGCCCATCAGCGTGCTATCCTTAAATCTCAGAAGAAGCAAGCAGATAAGGGATGGGATTATGCATATTTTTAGCTCAACATTATTATTATCCAGCTTCTTAACCTTCTGTATCACAGTTTTATGAAGCAGTCTAAATTTTCCAGTTTATTACTGTTTCGGGATACAACTTCCTTCACCTTATTTCCGTTTATATGAATAGAATTTTTCATCAGATCAATCTTGTATTGATTTGTGTACACAAAGTGAAGGTCTTCCAGGAGGGCACGATTCAGTTTCGTGAATCATTTTGCCGCTCACACAGGACGTCAGATTTTTTTTCTTTCGTACTTAATAAAAGTACTTAGGTTTAAGCAGCAAAACTACTTGGTTAGTGTCAGGAAGTTCAAACTCAAAAGCAAGATGCAGAGGCAGGCCGAATAAAAAGCAAAGTGAGCCGTTATTGGATCAAAAAAGTCCAAAGGGTGAACGAACAGATGATCTGACAAATGCAGGACGATGTGTATATACACACACTAAGTAAGGCCACAGTCACACAGGCCTACAGTTGGCGACCCCCTGGCAAGAATCATTGCATTTCCTGACTGCTTGGTAGTGGTTGCTGGAAGTTGCTGGCTGTCGCTGGGTGAAACTGGTCACAAAGAGGGCGCTGCACCAAAAACCTCTTTGTGACTGCTTTGGGCTCTAGCAGGTTGCCAGTAGTTTGCACAGAAGACGCCGACCTCTCTACAAACACTTGATAACTAACCACCAATCGCTAATTAAACTTGGGAAAAAAATGTACGCAAACCAGAAATAGAGATCGTGTGCCTCCGGTGCCTTACCCCTGAAACTAGCGCATTTTAAAAGATGCAGGTAAGTGGTCTCCACTTAGCCACTTAGCATGTTGTTAGTGTGTATTTGCAGAGAAGTTGGTATCTTCCATAAAAACTAAAGACGACTGCAGCAATCTGCTAGCAACTTCTTTTGGTCACTAGCAGATTGCTGCTGTCTTCAACAACTTGCTAGTTGAGCAGAATGATCCTCTTCAAAGTAAAATCTGCGCCTTTTGAAACGTGTTGGCACAACTTTTACTACGTTCAGCTGCGGCACTGTGCTAGCGATCAATGCAATCTCAAGGAGGTGATTGGTGCAGCACTTTATACCTCGTTGTGACCAGTTTCACCTAGCCACTGCCAACAACCTCCAAGTGGTCAGGGAAAACACATTTTTACCTAGTAACCAGTGATTGCTAGGTGGTCGCAGACTGGTCTCTAGACCTGGGGTACGGTTTGGGTATGGTTTGCTTCCTGTTGAAATGCATTCACTTCAAAGTCGTGATTACTTCACATTTTGCCTTGAGACAAGGTTGCACTATTTTAAGGATAAACTTTTATGAATATGCACATAGCGCACATTCATTATACTTGCATTGTATTCAACAGCGAGTGTTTCACAGACTCGACATGTGTGCAGCCTGCTCTCCATTCAGCTGTCATTAACTCGAACACAAGGAGGCAGATTAATTTGTGAGGTTTTCAGCAGGTAGAAGAGGGAGAAAGGTTAACATACCAGGAGTGATGAATGAATCACTTTGAGCGCCATTGTTTCGTTATATTCAGCTATTGTGGCTGTAATGATTTTCTGAGCCACTCAGAAATTGTCCTTTGGTCTTAATCAAAATTAATTTTATTTTTTTGTCTTGCCCTCCCTGCTAAGCTGCTGTGGCATGTGAGTGTGTTGCATATGTTCAAATGTGATTAAGTGTATTTAATTATGCCTCGGCCAGATGGTCCTGCTGGTGATTTTATACTGCTGCTTGTTTTATAGTATACATTATAACCCTATAATGCTTTTCAGTGTTGTGGCAGAGGAGTGAATTTAAATGTTTTTGTCATTCAAGAAAGAGTGTAATGATGCTATTTTTCCTATATTTCTTCCTATCTTTCCTGTGTTCTTCAAGATTTGTTGCTCCCTCTCTATTTCAAATGCCACATAGCATCAATTAGGTGAAATACATAGGTGATTAAAAATTCTAGTCTTTCTAGTCTCCTAGAAAGACGCATGTTTTTCACAGACACCACATTCCCTCAGATATACCCAGCTGCTGCTTTGAAGTTTTTCTGCTTCAGATTTTCTATTTGCAATTACTTTTATTTGATCTTCTTGATTATTGGTTAAAAAATGTCCATCACTCTTTCAGAATTTCATCATCACATCTCTTGTTATGTCTGATCTACTGTTAAAAACCGAAAGACATTCGGTTTGTAAGCACATAAGAAAAAGAAGAGCAGAACAAATGCAACGAGATATTTAACTGGAAAAAAATGCTTAAAATCTTATTGAAATAGCTGCCGGATATTTTTTTTTCCTTAATAATGTGTAATCAACTGATTATCTCAATGTTTCAACTTATATTGCATCATGCCACGTTTACCTCTTAGGGTGAAATGATCTGTGGTTACAGCTTGCAGATGTTCATGTCATCAGGCAGCTCAGTGATTCCAAACGTTGTCATCTGAGAGTTTAAAAATACCCAGGTTGCTGGATTAAGCACTATATTGATGAGATTAGTGTTAAAGTAACTTGAACAACCAGCTTACTCAGGCAATTATGTATAATTTAAAGACCATTTTATCCTCAGGCTAAAAAGCCTGTTTCTATTCAGCTTTAACTGTTATTGTTTTAAGTGCAGAGTTTCTCTTTCTCTTTGTCACTTGTGGTTTAGACTGAAGTGGAGCTGACCATGATTAGTTTGCATACTTGTGGAAAGCAGAATGCAATCAGATTGGTGCAATATGTGGCTAAAAGTAGCAACCAGATGACTGTTGTTAATAATTACATATATGGCTGTTAAGTCAGTATTCGATTGAGCACGTTTGCAATGTTACACTATGTACTATATATCTTACAATATTAATTTGGAAAAAATAAAATGAAATGTACTTATATAGCACTTTTCTAGTCTAACCGTGCACTCAAAATGTTTTTGTTTTGTTTTTTTTACTACAAGCCCTATTCACCTATGTATTTTGACTATTTTAAGCATTTTCTAAAGCCCCAGCTACACAGGCTTAAAGACAGGTGAGCCATCCTCTGGCAATCTCAGATCACTAAGGAAAAACGCGTATTCGCCAACCAGTTAGCCAGTCATTCAATTCAATTCAGTTTTATTTATATAACAACAAACAGTTGTGATTTGGCACTTTATATTGTAAGGTAAAGACCCTACAATAATTACAGAGAAAACCCAACAGTCAAAATGACCCCCTATGAGCAAGCACTTGACGACAGTGGGAAGGAAAAACTCCCTTTTAACAGGAAGACACTTCCAGCAGAAGCAGGCTCAGGGAGGGGCAGTCATCTGCTTCGACCGGTTGGGGCTGAGGGGAGAGAGGCAGGACACTGTGGAAGAGATTAATAGAGATTAATGATAAGACATCAATCACAAAGAGTACTGCATCAAAAACCTCTTGATTGCTTTGTTTGCTAGCAGATTGCCACTGTCGCCCATAGTTTGCACTGAAGACTCTGCTTTGTCTGCAAAACTTGCTAACTACTAGCCGAGCAGTAGTAAAGCGTAAATACATGTGATGCATGCTGGAAACAGAAAATGTTAACCTTCAAAGTAAAAGTTGTACCTTACCACATTTCAAAAGATACAACTTTTACTTTGAAGGGGAACGTTCTCTATTTAGCGTTACACTTTTCACAGTTTTACAACTGCTTAGTGAGTAAACTAATCAGCAAGCAGTAGTAAAACTAGCGTTTGCCGACAAGTTGGCATCGTCTGTGCAAACTATAGGCAACTGCAGTAACCTGCCGGTGACCAAAGCAGTCATAAGGAGGTTTTCGGTGCAACACCAGATAACAAATAAACATATCTCGTTGCAACTAATTTCTCCTAGTGACTAGCAACCTCCAGCAACCACTTAACTGGTCAGGGAATACATATTTTATACACATTTTCCCCTTGCAATCAGTTAGGTACAGATGGTCTAACTCTCACACCTACATTCACCATCTGATGGAAGCATTAAGGGCAATAAGGATACTTCAATATGCAGACTGGAGGACACAGGGACTGAACCATCAACTTTACAATATGACACTGATGATATGTACTAATGACAGACTACACCATCAGACTTCCTTTGGCCTTGTGGGTGGAAATGGACTGCATTGAAGTTTTTTTTGTGTTTGTTTTTTTTTTAAAGCAGGGGATATTTTTAAGGGCAAGATGATCAGTCTTCATGTTGAAAACAGTTTGGAATCGACTTTCGGGTGTAAACAAATACACTTTTTTTGCTTCTGAGGTATGAACTGTCAAAACAGTCACCCAGAGTTACTGAAAGTCCTTTCTCACCTGGACAGGTGAGTGACCCATCCATCTATTGTATGTCCACAGTGCCATATATAGCACCTTCTCTTTTTTCTTTGTACTTTCTTTATTTTTGACAGTTCTCTTTCTGTCCCTGGGGGAGTGCCTCTTTGTATTTATTGTTATTAAGCTGCTTATATTCTCCCATTCATCCATCCATCCCTGAGATTGTGCTACTGCCTTTTGATAGAGTGCTTATACATATATTATTCATTTGATTGACTCCCTCTAATCGCCTCACAAGTGGAAGGAATTAATCATTCCAGAAATCCCATCATTTGCATCCTGTTCGGGGAGTTTTGGTGATGCCGTTTTGGGAGCATTGTATTAGCCAGGGAAGCCAGTTGGAAATGTGGGAGCCAAAAAAAAAAGAGCAAGGAAAGGCCACTTTGCTCACAGCCAAAAAAAAAAAAAAAAAAATCAATGAGGCTGGATATTCAACACTAGTCTATGGTTTTTATGGTAGCCTATAAAAACCCCATTGAAAAAGTATATATGGCATGAGATGATTTCTCTGTGGGTGAAATTGGATTAAGTCTAGTGTAAAACGAAGAGTCTGGTCTTTTTTCCTCTCTTTCTCTGTCTCTCACTTTCTCTGTCTCCTCCTTTCTTTCTCTCATTCACTCTCCCTCTCTCACCCATCACACAGCCATTAAACTCTATAGGATGAGAAACCTAATTACATGGCTGAAAGTGGCCATAGTGAGGACTATTAAAAGGATCCAATTAAAGTTTGTGTGACGCTGGCAGCAGAATTTGTGGAGGTGGAATTTGATCTGACACATGGAGTGTATTCGCAGATGGATGGCAGGTGGGAGGGTCTTTGGAGCAGTCCAAGTAATTGGATCCTGTATTAATGGACACTTGTGTCAAAGAAGGAATGAAATACAGTGACCAGGAAAAAGCCATATGAGAATGGGGGGGGGGGTTGTTGGAGGCTGCGTGCTCACTGGCTAATGACTTGTCAGTCAACCTCGATAATGCTCGATAAGCCTCCGGTCGCCAAGGAAAAATTTGTATCCCCGACTGGTTGCGAGTGGTTTTTGGTTAAACCAGTCAAAAAGACTGTGTGCTGCGGCAAAAACCTCCATGATTGGTAGCAGGTTGCCAACAGTTTGCATTGAAGACACCAACCTTTCTGCAAACACTCACTAAACAGCCACCGAGCACTAGTGAAAAAGTGTATGTGAACCGGAAAAGGAGACCATTCAGATTCAAAGTAAAAGTTGTGCCCTACGCTGAAGCCAACACATAACTACCACATAGCATGTTTGATGACACGCCATCCATAAAGCTACCCGCAACCGCGGCAATCTTGTAGCAGCCAAAGCAATTGCAAGGAGCTTTTCAGAGCAGCCCCACATACTCCTTTTGTGAGCAATTTCACCTAGTGACAGCAAGAGACCTCAAGCAACCACTCGCCAACCATTACCAATACATTTTTTTTCCCCTGGCTAACCCCTTGTAGCCATTAAAAAGAATGCAAGTTGGAGGCACTTCCATGTTGACTTCACTGTTTTTATACCATCTGTGTGCCAAAATTCAGTCAAACAATCTCTTGTACCCACACAAAAACAGTAAGCATGGTAGATTAAAGCTAAAAGGCAATCGTTCAACACATTTTAGTTTATTCCTACTTAAATAATAGATAAGGTAATCTGTTTCTTAGTGTACAGTCAGAAGATTGGCTTCTGGAGTTCATGCCAACATTTAAGTGCAGTTATAAGGATTATTAGGAAATATCCCACAAGGAGCTTAATATTACCAAAGTTCTTGAAAACCATCAGATCAATAAAAGTCTGAACCGGGAGAGAAGGAGAAGTAGCTACACTGTCGAACGTGTTTAAATACTGAAGTGGAAGAATGTGAAGTTTGGTTTCCTGGAAATCTAGTGGAAGCACCATGAGTCCTGGTTAGATTATCAGCCTGTTTAAGCTAACTTTGGGGACTGCAAGTTTCAAATTGATATGGTGTCTTCAATCTTCAGTCTTCTCATCTAATACTGTTGTAACTGCTGTATCCTCTTCCTGCAATTTGGGGTAAATTTAAAACTGGTATAATCATCTGAATGCTCAAATTCCCTACCCCCACTGCACTCTTTTTTTTTTACCAAGAATAATGCAAATCTTACTGTCTAATTAAGCGTGTATGTACATTGATAATATTAATTATAGGAATGACTTTAAAAATAAAGAAATAATCTTAAATGACACTGGAAAAATCTGCTCAGTTTAAGCCATAAGTGACAGGAAAGGCTCCAGCTCCATGTGTTCCTCCATGCTGACTGCTGTCTAGATAAATGATTTGTTTATAGTTTTTCTGTATCCATAGGCATATAATTCATGCTTTTTTTTAAAGAAAAAATGACTATGTACATAACAGACTTATTTAAATTGTATGAAAACAGTTTTCCGAGTTTATTTCTTTCCTTACAGACCTCTGATATGTTTACTGAAGCTAACAGCTTCTCTTTATCCTTCAGTCCACCTTCAGAGGATCGAGATTATCTAAACACAACCTTCATTATTATTTATGGAAACATTTTCCACAAACCATTATTTATACCAAGCATAGCACAGCACATTATTCTGGAAGCTTCCAGGAGCTTTTTTTTTTTTTTTTTGCCTTGAGCAAAAAGTAACAGGAAGGAAGACAGAATTCATGAATAATTTTCAGTCATTTTTAAAAAATTGCTATTCATTATTCACAGATTTGTATTAGCTCAGATATTTTAACAATCCTGTGGATAACATTGGAGTAGATTTTAGTTGAGGCATTAAAAAAAAAAAAACACACCTGATGACTTAAATGCACCGCTGACAGCAATGTCAGCGCTTGCTTTTTGAGAAGGTCAACGTTTTTCCCCATGACGACACTTGTAATTTAGCACAAGTGCTGTTATTAGAGCTTATTTTTTTAATTTCAGTGTGCTGGCAAAGATCACACAAACAATACTTCCAGCCCTGGAAGTTTTCTGCAATAATATTTTTCACAGTGTGAGGTGCTCTTCACTGTCACAGAATAATTGCAATTCATCTAACAGAATTTGGGTGTTTTCATTCACTGGTGCTACTGGTTAGAATTAGATGTCTTAGACTTGAGTCACTTGTGTCACTTTTTGTATCGATAGCTTAGTGAAAATGACATCATACACATGCTGCTGTATTCAGCACAGACTAGTCTGTCCAGTCAATCCCAGCTCTTTTAAATGTTTTCTGCTTTATTACAGCGTTATAAAAATGGTAAAAGATGAAATAACAATTGAAGAGCAAAGTGGCCCAAATGCTCGCTTTATTGGGAACCCTCCCACATCTTCAGCATCTCAGGGTCATCAGCGTTTTGACCAGGGGTGGGCAAAATGCGGCCCGTTGGTCTTTTTCATCCAGCCCGCCGAAGACTGGTACAGAATTGCCCAAATCAAATCATAATTATGACTGATGTTGAGGATTCTGAGAATTGCTACAACAGAACTAACACCAGACTTCGATGCACTGGCAGAAACAGCACTGTTCCCACTAAAAGTAAATGTAAGTTTTAACCCTGTAATTCCTTTTTTATGTTTGTTTGATATGTATGCATCTGGTGCTGGCCCGGCCCGTCTGTCAAATTTCAAAAAGTCAATGTGGCCCCAGAGCCAAAAAGTTTGCCCACCCTTGGTTTTGACCCTCAACTTGTACACTTTGCCTGAGCACCCTTCACCTGCGGAAGCTCTGTGAGCTCTGGGCAGTCATTTCCATCTTCAGCTGGTCATAATTTCCATGGCTATAACCCAAAAGGCTATCTTCAGTTCTTTAGGCTCCAAGATGATCTTCTGAAAGAAGCAGTGCACTGCTGTTGGTTTTGAAGGGAAATGCACACCCTCTTTTGCCAATGACCTGATCAGCCTGATCTTGGTAGCTGGCTTTCTTCAGTTCATGGGCGCAGTGAGCTGAACCACCAAGATGATTTTTATACACCTAGCTAAGAGGATCATATGTTGATGGAGTGTGGTTATTTGCATCTATTCTTGGAGGACAAGCTTATTTCTGAGATATACTACTGTGAAACTTAACCTTTTCCCACACAAAATAATTATTAGTAATTTGGGATTCTTTAAGTAGGACTGTTTGTGCTCATTAATATCTCCAGCCAGAGTTCTAGGTTGTATTAACATAGCTACCTAAATGTACACTTCACTAAGACAGCATTGTTGGATATTTGTCTTAGTGGTCACTCATGTAATTGCAACAAATAGAAATTACAGACCAAAAAAATAAACTGTTGACATCTTCATCTGCTAACTAGTTCAGTTTTAACTCTGTATTATGAATTTCCAATTCATGAAGGTTTCACATTTGTAAAAACTCCCCAGCGTGTAGAAAAGTTTTATTTTCGTGACAGCATCAAAATGCAAAACCTGTGGGGTAAGCAGAAACCTACATGGTGTGCCAGAGGGGGAGACGGTAATGCACATACACAATGGGCTTCACAACATGGAAGCAAACCAGCCTGTTATCATTCCCAGGGCAACAAATCCCACTGTTTTGTCACAGCCAGCGGTGATGTTGACACAGATTCTCACAAGTTTTTCCTTTTGCATGAGTGTCGTGATGCGTTGAACAACATTTGTGTCCGAAAGCGACGTAAGTCTTCATAAGAAGGCAGGAGTGGTGGCAGTGGCATAAATCATAATGCTGTCAGACTGCAGTTCGTGTCGTGAGTGGGAGTGGGGTTTTTTTTCCTCATTTTGTTTTGCTTTCTTTGGTTGGATTTTTTTTAAAAGATCAATGTTTGGATTAAATTAACCCTGCCACGACACTAAAAATTATATTAAGGCTGCCCAGTGCATTAATATGTGACTGAAAGGGGTCCTGACAAATCGTCCGTATGTGATGAGGGTGGACTGAGAGCAGGCTCAAGCGCTAGGTGAACAATTTTTAGTATTATCGCTTTATACTTATGATTACTTGTGATTTATTCGGCTTTGAGTATAGGATCCGTCCATGAGCTACATCCAGAAAAATGTCAGACACACAAATGAACTCTATGTCCGAATGAGTTAGACCCGGTTTATTGCACTCAGACTGTTGGAGTCTGCAACTGAGAACTTTTCTGTCTTTCCAAAAATACCCAGAATTTCTTTCAAACACACGCAGCTGTGAGTAAAACAAAAGCCCGAGGCTCAAAAGGATTAAACAATTTAGGGAAAGTTTGTATGTGTCGGGGGAAAACACAGGCGTGATTTCAACTTCCTGCACTTGTAATCGTGAGCTCCTCTAGCTTTAACTGAAGCGGTTAGGCTTCTCCACATCTCGCTCTCACACGCTGAGCTGCTGTAGGTCCAATAGCAGGGAAGGGGCAGAGGTGATGGCAGGGTGAGACAGCTTAGCCTCCAGTATTAAGGGGTCAGGAGGTCTCCATATGAGATGATTACCGCCATGTGGAGTGTGATGATTATTCGGGCCTCTGTGACCCACAGAGCCACTGGCTCAAATCCCTTACCTTATCCAAAGAGGTTACCGCAAACGCTTGAGTTGGCGCTCCTGACGTTGCAGCTGTTGACAGTAAAGGACTGTAAGGGTAGATGGTGTTGGATAGCAAGCAGCCTTAAAATGGGCTTGATTGAAAACCTTTTGAGCTGCTGTTCTGATAGAACAGCATGTATGAGTCTTTAGGGCTAAGCATTCATGATGGGCATTATAAATGAATCAAAATAGTGTGGGCCATCCTGACGAACAGGATTGTGTCATTGGATGGTAATGTGCTGGAGCCAGAGTGGCCCTTACCCGGGGCGGGGGGGGGGGGGGATTACCCTGACAAAACGGCACGGTCACATCCCTGTTCACTGCCTATCCACACCCTGAAAAACACCCACCCTGGGGCTATCTATCCAAATGGATGACATCAGCTTTCCTTTAATCTCTGTATCTCTGCCCTCTTTTTTTCCCCTTCCTGTTCTTTTACCCCTCTCTTTATACCTCCTCATTGTCCACTGTGTGTGTGAATGTGAGCTGTGATGCACCCGTCCTCGCTGGCTTCTGAGAGAAATTGGAATAGCTGCAGAGAAAATGAAACACTCTTCCTGTGTTTTCTATGTTTTTTTTGGGGGGGGGGGCATCTCTCTAGATTAAAGTTCACTGACGTGAACGCTCGCTCAGTTTCTGTCTGTCAAGGGTCTCCTCCACAGCTCTGAATAATTACAGGGGTGTTTTTTTGTTATTTTTGTTATTTTTTTATTCTTTTTCATTTCAACTTTGCACCCCCTGCAAACGCGATGGCTTTGATCCCTATGGAAGTTGAGATGCTGAGCAAGACCAAAAGAGATCTTTCTTAGCCTATGGAGGAGAACGAAGGCTTAGAGGAAGCTTGAGATACAGTGAGAGAATCCATTCATATCTTCTCACAAGAGACGGGAACAAGAATAGAAGAGCTTGTTCAACTCTCAATGATAAAAGACTTCATTATGACATCCCTGTGTAGGGGTAGGTTGTTTTTATACTTCGTATATTTATCTTTTCTGCATACTGTATGACATTTGTGGGATAGACTTACGAATACTTGCATATGAGTTACATCCTGAATGTCAGGATTGTTGCTTGTAGCTGCCAGTTTTGGGGATTCACGACTATGTCTTACGTTTGTCACAGCGCTTAATCAATAGCAAGAGATCTTTTAAATGACTGGCTGATCTGGCACTTGTAGTTTATCACTTGTTTAATGGTGTGACAGCTTTGCATGAAGTAACATCACTGAGCTGGAGACTGTTGAGGTAGGAGTGATGAGTATTTTTTTTTTAACTGATTTATTGTTTGGTTCATTAAATATTAGAAAATAGTGAGAATTCTGAAGTCTATGGTGACTCAACCTGCAGCCCAAAACTCAAAAACGTCCAATTATTATCATGTAAGACAATTAAAAAAATAGCAGCTCTTCAAAGCTGAGATCATTACAGCCGTTGGTGTTGATATTGTGGCTTGCACGTGGCTTTTCTGCTCATTTTTTAATCATTTCAGCTCCAAATAGAGTTGAATCCAGTTGCATGGACAGTCATAAAATGCTTGACAAAGGGTTGTAAATATGGAGTCTTTTTTTTTAGCAGCGCTACAAATGAAGACGCTGCAGAAGACTTTAATCAGGATATTTTAATAAAAACACAACAGATAACTGATCATAATGGCTGATATATTTCATATACATAAAGATGGGTTATGTTATAATTGCATTTAAAAAGAAAAATAATTGGGTCATTTTAAGCAATGAGTTGGAACTGCTCTCTGATAACACTGTTTCATATTTACTACAAACATTTTTCTGCATTACGCTCTATCAAAATATAATATAGGCTGTCACGGCTCGGCTGTGTGGGAGGCAAAGTAGGACCCAAATGCAGGCTTTAATGCTGCAACTCACTGGGCGAAAAAATACAACACATAACCTAGGCTTGGCTTAAACTGGGAGACAACATGGCAAGCACGAGGCAAGGAAGCACACAGCGTGAGGGAGGACATAACAAAGAACTGGGGAAGAAACAGACAATAAATACACATGAGGTAATGAGGAGAGAGTGGAGACAGCAGGGGAGAACAGGTGAACAGAATCTCAACTAATGAGACAAGGGAAGCAAAACTGAAAACAAAGCACACGATACAAGAGGCTGGCAAGGTAAAACAGGAAGTAAGTAAACATGGAAACAGAAATGCAGACTTGACACAACACAGGGAGGCGGGCACACTGAGGAATTACAATAACACAGACGGAGGAACTAAAGCGCTAGAAACCGAGAACACGATGAAATATGCAAGAAACTATATAAACAGCAGGAAAACAAAGGATCTCATAGAATAATAAAATAAGCAAAACCTCAAAGTCCTCAAAACTCAAAACACTGGGTCAAAGACCCAGGACCATGACAATAGGCACATACTGGACAATATATAACCCCATGGTGATATACAGTCATGTGAAAAAAAAATAAGTGCATCCCATTCAACTGATTTAATAGTAGAACCACTTTTAGTGGCAATAACTTGATGTAAGCATTTTCTATATAATTGTATCCATCTCTTGCATTATGGAGGAATTCTGGCCCACTCTTCTTTACAGTGTCTCTTAAGGTCCAATCACAGCATTTCAATCAAGTTGAGGTCTGGACTTTCACTAGGTCACTGCAACACCTTGATTATTTTGTTTTTCAGCCATTCTGTTATAGATCGATCCCACGCACAGCGGCCTCTGTCCTGCTGCATGACCCAGTTTCAGTCAAGCTGTAGCTGTCAGATAGATGACCTTACATTTGACTCTAGAATACTTTGGTATACTGAGGAGTTCAGATGCAACTTTGCAAATCTTGTGCCCTATTGCCATGTTCCTTTTAGACAGAAGAGGCTTTCTCTTGGCAACTCTTCCAAACAAGCCACACTTGTTCAGTCTTTTTCTAGTTGTACTCTCATGAGCTTTAACATTTACCATGCAAACCATGCCGAGGCCTGTAGAGTCTGCGGTGTAGCTCAGTTGCAGTTCCTCTGAGTAATGCAGTGTCTCACCATGGGATGTGTTTGCTGGGACATACAGTCCTGGGAAAATTGTGGCACCTGAATGCTCCAGACCAGCAAACTGCCAATACTTCTGCTTTTACAGAGGTGGTCACGCTTGCTGATGATCAATTAATTAGCTGATTAGGGGCACCTGGCTAGAATGCATTGAGTCCTGCAAAAACATTCTTTTTCACATGATAGGCCAGTATATTGACCAGTATGTCGGCAATATATTGATCAGGTTCTCACTCAAAAGTAAACAAATCAACACAAAACCACAAAGCACCTTTAATGCAACGTCTGGTTTCACTTGCTAATATTTACAAGCTACATTTTTATTGCGTGCAAGTTATTAAACTCTTAATAGTAGATGTCAGTGATGCTGAACATGTCATAAAAAGTGCAAAATTCTGCTCAGCTTTAACTGCATTAATACATGTTCGTCCCCATGTACAGGGAAATCGTGTCACATTTTGACAGGTTACTGCAGCATCAGATGCCACAACCTGTCCCAGCTTCAGTAGTTTGGCAGGGTTTTCAGGCTTCTGCTCCAGCTTTACACTGACATGTGATGGAATACATTAGATTTCAAGCAGCGCTCCTTGATCTTCACACATGAGCTTGTGTCTCTGTGATTATATAATTATTAGCATCTTTTCACCATTGGAATCATATATGAATGTTCCTTTCTTACATTAGGATTCAGAGGGAGGTGCTCTTTTGGATATGTGAGCAGTTTGGAAAATGCCCACTGAGAGTATTTTTTTGGTGTAACAGAGTATTATTTATGCATTTGTTAAGCAGCACGCATTGGCTACTGTGAGTTTGCAAACAGCAAGAAACCGGTGCAGAATAAATATCATGCAAAATGCTTTGCATGGAAGAATACCCAAGTGACCATTTAGTCAGACAAAATAGAAATAAAAAAAAGAAGTGAGTAGATCTCCTATGATAGCTCTCCTTCTGCTGGTTTATCTCTTTAATGTCCATTAAAATTGATAATTTATTTAAGGAATGCTTGTGAATGTCTTGTAGTACTACCTTTAACATATAAAATTCTGCTCTGCATAATTATTCTCCCTATTAATCCCCCCTTTTCCCACCTCTTTATCTCTTTATCAACCCTTTCTCCCCTCCTCTCCTTTCTCCTAAGGGGAAGGATGCAGTCATTAATATCTCTGGCTGCATTACAGGCGGTCCACCTAGCACCTCCTGGAGGGCAGAGCTATTAATGGAATTCAGGGGAGGGCGGCAGAGGGCCAACAGGCAGGGGAGTGTTTCAGTGCCTAGCTTTCTCCAATCTATCCCACATTACTGGCTGTCAATAAGCAGGAGAGCAACACGCAGTCATTCTTGTTGAGCTTGATTGAACTCGAATGAACCTAAAATCTCATTAAGGGGGCTATAGGACAAAAAAATTACGTATCTTTGGTCAGGAACCAAGAATGAGGTTTTGTGTCTGCGCTTTGCCAGTGAAACAAGGCCTTCAATATGATTAGATTGCAAAGCAGCAGAATTAACTTTCATCGCGAGAGCAGCAGCACCCCTCGCACTCCCAGTTCAGGAGACTTTATTACCACCTAAATGATACGTAATCACTGTTTATTAAGACCCTGCTCTTTATCATCACTGAAAACAGTGAATAAGCACATTGCTACTTTTGCTGTCTATGAAGGCAAAGTGCAATGAAAGCAGCTTTCAGTGGCGTGGTGCAGCATTTCACTGTCCTCCATCAGTCCATTTGCCCACAGGCAGCAGGCAGCTGCTGAATGGGAAACTAATCCATCCCTCTAATGCAAGGGCATTACAGCTGCCCGTCACTTCCTAATTGGCTAATGGTTAGATTAGGGTGGTTACAATAGGCTGTGCTGACACCGTTTTGGACAGTCAAAACAAAGGGTTTTGGTGTGTAGAAATTCGGTATCTGCCTTATGCACAAAACTGGTCTGTTGGAGGCGACTAGGTCCTGTCTTTAACCTCCATGTCTAAACATTACCACATTTAATGTACCTGAACTTGTTTGCAATTTTAATTTTAATGAACATGATAAATGCGTCAGAGTTGGACAGGTGTTTGCTTTTATTTCAGTTTCTTTAAAAGTTAAAAAAATAAATCCATGCAGGTAAATTTGCAGAATGACTTTTAAGCTTTGACACAGTGAGGTCGTGCAGAGGAGATTGCAACTCCGTAGCTGAATGAAACTGCTATTACTTTGTCCATCCAAAATATGTGATTAGAATATAAAACAAATAAGGGGAGAAATGGAAAGATAGAGACTTTAGCAAAGATATATGGACACTATGTCTTCCTTTTGTACAGTCTGTCACCTCACTATGATGGCTGTTACCTAGCCTGCATACTCACACAGCATTAATATATACTGCACCAAAATAATTCAAGACAAACACTCGCTGAATGGCTGAAGGCTGTATTTTATTGTTTGTGCATTTAAACCAGAGAGAATGAGATGGACACATTAAATTAACAATGCACAAACAAGCTTTATAACTGTTGTGGCTACCCAAAGCTACTGCAATAATAGTAAAATACATGTGGTGCTGTCGTTGTTATATTAATTTTAGAACTACAGCTAATGCTGATGGGAAGATGGCTTCAACCAACCTGAATATCTCAACTAAATTTCAACTAAATTTCAAGGTAATCCAGGATATCTCTTTCAAAACCACAAATGTGGTGACACTTAAGGAAAACTGAAAGGGTCGCAAGATCTTGCTACAAACTGCCAAGACTTTCAGAGTAAAACATGAATGAGGGGGTTGTGCTCATTTCAGCACAGACATCCCACTGATGACGTCCTTGCTGAGGCCACCTTCAGTTCGTAGAAACTAGAAGAGATCCTGATTTTGAATTTCTTGCAGATGAAGTATATTCAGATCAGTGGCTGCCTTATCCATGCCACTGGCAACCAATAAGAAGTGAGCATCCATGCCATTGGCAACCAATAACAAGTTAGGTACATTCAGTCTCGTTTCTTCCTTGGACCTTGACTGACCACTTGACCATCTGATATTGTGAAGGAAACAGTTTTCTTAATTGAAAAAATGGTCCAGTGATCAGCGCAGGAGAACTAGCCAGTTAGTGCTATTCATTCATTCATTCATGGTCACCGAATGGAGGAACTTGCTGAAATGTTTTTACTTTGCTCGCTCCACCTTAAATCCCAGACAAAACCAGTAACCTAGAATGGTGATGCATCTGAGTCTACTCGAAGTGATGATACAGACCTTGTCCTTGCAGATATAATGTTGTGCAGTTTTGATAGTAATTTGAAGTGCTGATACTAAATGCTTCCCATTATCATTTATTCTATCATTCATGGATGAATATACTGTCAAAGAGAATTAAATCTCCGGGCAGCAATAATATGGCCCTTGTACCTCAAGCATCAAAGTATAAAACTTGATGTTTCTTTTTCCCGTGAGGTGGCACTCTATCGCTGACTATTTGCATCTAGAGGTGCTCAGATTGGGGCTCTTGAGTTCAGCGATTTCGTGGTGAAACACTGAAATTTGCCATGCCGCCAGGGTCACGCCATTTGACAAAAACTCACAATTTTCAGGATAGAGTAACACCAACTCCTTAAGGCTTTCCTGACCAAATGTTAGATGGCTGTGGTCAACCTGCCCAGAGCAATATATCAAAGTATAAAACATTTCCTGTTGTCACTAAGTGGCGCTATGGCTACTATTAAAATCTGACGTGTTCAGGGGCAGATCCTTATCAAACATGAAGAGCTTGGGCCAGATTGGACAATGTGTAAGTGAATGACATCAAATTGAAATTGATGGTTCACTTAAATCATATATCGCCTTATTAAACATGCATTAGGTCCTTAATTTTTGTCCTTTGTCAAAATTTCTGTAAGAGGACATTTAACTCAGCGTTTGCTTCACTTTTCATATATTTCTTTGTTTTTACACCACACTGTGTATCTCTGTATGGAAATGATTTGTTTGAATTCTTATGGTATAATCTTTTCCTCAGGGCCCGTGCACATGCTTTGATTCTCGATCATAAATACACAGTACAATATCTCTCTGTCATGCTTCAGGACATTCTCTGGATATGAATCCATTGTTTCAAATAGAGGGCAATGTTTCTGCTTTCCAGAGATTGTCTGGGTCCCTGTTGAGCTTTTTCGTATTGCCTACAGTTAAGTTCAAATTGTGCTCAGGTTACACTGATTTTGCTTTTCAATGTACAACTGTGAGGCAGAACACAGAGGTCATGCATTTCATCTGATGTATTTGATTAACATACAGAAGGCTTACAGCTATATTAATGTATTCTGTAGGAGCACTAGTCCCACTGTGAAACCACTACAGGTGTTAGCTTTGACAGGGGCATCCGATAATGGTGCTTGGCTGCACAAGTGAGAGCTGGACTCGTGGCCCATGACTGTGGAGTTGTATCTGGCTCGAGAACTTACTGGAGAGCAGCGGGGTGGCTGTAGGCTACAAGGGCCTCAGCCCACACTACAACTTAAGCTGCTCTTTCATCCGTTCCTCTTTTTATACACCTGTACTCACTTCCTATTCTTACTCAGCATATGAACAGCTCAGTGAGATTCTGTCATTGTTAACTTTCTGCCATTCTGTGCTTCTTGTTTTGCATCTCAAGGGAGGAAGCCATTAAATTTTTTTTTACATGTCCACAACAAGGAAATGAGCTGCTACTTACTAAAGTGCTCAGCGGTATTGTATATCTTTTTCCCTGCCTGTCCCACAGTGTAAAGATGTAAAGGTGGATTTATACTTCTGTTCAAGAGTGCAAATCATCTGCTGTAAATGTCTTTTGGTGTAGTACCTCAATATTTTTTAGTGTTGTATTTCATTTGTCTACACTCAGCACCACCAAACTATGTTATGCATTGTCAGGCCATATGATTTAGCTTGTTTTAAGCTGGTTAGGCTTGCACTCTAGCTAACTGAGTCCAGAAAAATAATAGCTGATAGGTAGAGTTACTCCAAAAGCAACAGGCAAGGTCAGTTTCTGTTTTTATCATCCTGCGCAAAATAAAGTGGGAGGAGCCTGTCGTCTGACCGTCTGTCCGTGAGCTTTTACCTTTTCGGTCTATAGACTCCAAAACTGCAAGGAGTTGAGCCATGAAAGTTGGCATATGTGTTCTTTTCTTTCCAGACATGTGCAATGCAACCCAAAGTGTCTTGCAAAAGCACAAAAAGCTGCACGTGAAGATGGCTGTAGTAAGGCCCTAACAGAGTGTCTCAAGGGAGGATAAACATAGGATTGGGTGATGTCCATCGGTTCTAGATTTCTAGTTATTGACCGCGAAAGGTTTTCATACAACGATTAAAGGCGATCCCTGTGTTTAAAATTATTCATTTATCCAAGCAGAAAGTCTGCGCTTGGGTCACATTTATAATCAACCGTCAGACAGAATTGGACAAACTAACTTCCAAAAACTTATGGACCGAACTGTGTCAGTGGATCTCCTGGTGTTGCAGTAGTCATGCTTCATATTTCTTTGTTTACATAGATTTTGTGCCAGTAAATGTGGCTTAAGGGTATTTTTGCATCTGTAGTGCATCTGGTTCATATCTACTGACTATGCCAACTTGGAGCATTTCCTCTTGTTTAGGGTTAAATTAATAATTGCAAAACACGTGATAGTGTTTACTTCTTTTATCAGGCCCATGTGTCTGGGATGTGAGCAGGAAATAATATACAGGAAAGAAGGTCCTATGTTCTGGACTAGTGCATATGTCAGAGAGAGGCGCAGGATCAAAGCACAAGGTCCAGATCAAAGTTGTATCATGTGCCAGACACAAACCATTCCAGTTTGTTTGGAACCTAACTGAGACGTCTCGACTCGAGAGTCTCGGTGCTGTTGTTTTTGTTTGCACCCACTGTGTTCACACCTGCCCTAAATCACACCTGGACCAAGCGGGAAAACCAATCAGAGTCCGATGTAAGTTGAAAGGTGTGAAAATCAGTTGTGATTATGTGGTAAGGTCTATCTCTCTTTCTCTCTATCTGTAATCCTTTCTCACAAATAAAGATGAGCTTGGTTAAAATAATTTTTAAAAAAAAAAGGATGTCTGTGATTAAAAACTGAAACTGAAACTGCCTGCAAATTTTTGGTCAAATTGCAAGTGGTGGTGGTTTTTGAAATGCTAATGAAGTCCTAAAATTTTACAAGTCAAAAGAAAGTCAGACGTTCTATTTTTTTTAAGTTGATAAAATATTTTTTTAGTGTCGGCTTGCAGCTGGAGTAGTATTCACTTTTTCCTGCTTCAAACATCAAAAAAACACGCTCAAAGTTTAGCATGCGTACCTATTTTTAGTGAGCTCCACGCACTCCTGAAACACGCCCGAGGGGATTTTAAAACAAAGATTCTGGTAAACTAACAAAATGATGAGTGTCCTAGTCTTTTGTAAGTAATCGTTATCTACCTTCCTAAAAAAAAAAAAATACCGGGTACTTGAGAGAGGTTATTCTATTTTCACAGATCAGCAGTACAGGACTGTGACCCACATACAAAGGACTGAAAATCGAGAGGCATTGTGGGTGCCTCCTTTTAGAAATTGTCACCCCAGAGAAGTCCTACCAGAAGATTCCGCTAAATATAGCCCGCCAACATCAAAGGTCCTCTTTGAAATTTGTGTGTATGTGTGTCTGCTGCTCAGTCAGGAGCTCTGCCTGGGAGGGAGGCTAATCTGACGGGTACACAAGCCCCCATGCAGACAGACACAATCAAGAATCTCTTCTCCTCTGGAGGTGCAGCACAAACGCAAACACCAACATACTTTTTACACAAACTACAGTGTTCCCTGCTGCTCATTTGCTCTTATCAGCTCATACAAATTAGTCTCTCAGCAGGTTCAAGTTTGATGTTTTAGTTTTGACAGTAAAATTCTGTTTGAGTATGTGGGGGGAAAAAAGTGTGTACAGGGTGCCACTTTAGTTTATGAAGTAGTCATGTCAGTGTCATGTGCTTGTGAAATGAAAGGGTTCTTCCGAGGGAATTTTGTGTAAACAAAGTCAGCACTGCAGTCCCTAGCACGTCACCTGATCATAGCTGCTTTGTTGCCGTTTTGTTGTTCACAACAAAAATGAGTCTTAATTTCTTCTTTTAAATTAAATAATAAATGAATGACAGATAATCAGGCAACACAGAGACTGAATAAAACTGTTTTTTAAGGGGAACATGCGCATATTTTCAATTCCATGTTTTTATTCTTGGACTCCGCTAGCATAGCTTTGTGTGATCCGCAGTTCTGTTGGCGGTAGGTTTTCTCTCTCCGAGTCGATTTGAATAATGGTGGCATAAAGGAGTAGCCAGAAATGCGTAGGAAGAAGCGAGGATACCGAGCAGGACTGCTATTTGAACCTTTAACCCCTTTAACCCTCGGCCAGCGAGGTGCCCTCAATATTAACGAGTTCAGAAACATTAATCGGATTCTAATTTTTCAATTCAGAATTTTAAGATCTTAAGAAGTTTCCGACCAGCCTTATGATGCTGATCACACTGTCTGAACGCTGACACATGAGAGAAACAGACCTCAGCGAGTTCATGTGGCCCGCGTGAGGTTCAGCCACGTCTGATGGCAAAGTTGTTTATACCTGATCCAAGTGGCTGCATTTCAAATGCAAATAGCGTATGCACTTTCTTATATAGTCTCTCCTTCAAAGCCTTGAGCCTCACTCTTGTTTGTACACACGAAAAGGGATTGAAGTGATCAGACGGCTTAAGAGAGAAGATCAAACCCTGTTCTTACTTTCTCACCTCCGTGCGTGTTGCCAAAGTGGGCAAGATTGTCTGATTGTTGTTGCTGAAAATTTCAAAACACAAGTATAAAAGAGAAACTGTGCAAATGTCTCTAACCACCCCGTCTTAATGTTGGCCGACTCACAGCGTAGAGAACCTCAAGGAGTTTTCCAGCCTTTAATGTAAACCCTTTAGGGGCAGTAAGATGAAGTAGGCTTACTGATTCTATCCCCTTTCTTCTTATTCATGAAGGGAACTAAGAAAAACTAACAGTTTCATCCTCCTGGGCTCTTAAGTGTACCCATTTTCCCCCACTTGGTAGTTTTAAGATCAGCTCTTTAACTGATATAGCTCTGTTTATACAGTTAAAAGTGCAATAATCAGTGTTTATGGAAATTGAAACCGGCACACTTTTGGCTTTTCTTGGCCCACAACTAAACAACACAAACTTTTACAGGCGTTGTTTGAAACTTTTAACGCGGGAGCGATGTCAGCTGGCCTTCCATAAAGTCAAATCACCCCATGCCGCGTACCACGGGCGATCAGTGGCACATTGTTCCCCCGTTAACTTTAAAACACACAGTTGGATACTTTATAGTCGGGCTTTAACAAGTGTGGTTTACGGGCTCTGCTTTAGTGTGAATAACGCTCCCTCAGATGTGAAAACCCATTCAGCACCTCGGGGGTAGAGTGCTGCGTGTTATCACAGCTGGGATCGGTTTTAACTAGTCTAATTAGCACACAGCTATGAGAACATATTTAGGAAGTCATTTGTACCTCGTTTTAACATTGTAAACACTTTGACACACTTTGTTTTAGTAACTGGAGGAGAAATGATGCTTGTGACGTGCCTTAAAATGCCGCTACCACAGGGTAAAATATTTTCATCGCTCCCGTGTTGCTGTCAGCCGGCAGGACCGCCGCTCCTGTCAGGGAGTCCTCGACATGCTGTCAACTCCATGCAAATTGATTTGATTTCTCCTCTTGGTGTCCAAATTGCATCACTTAGCTCCTGAAATCATACCTTGCCACTTCTCCTGTCTGTTAAATATTCAGTCTCAGCTGTACAAACAGGACAAAAAAGGAATAAAAAGGGCATTTAATGAATAGAGCCGGGCTGGGGTCAGCTTGTGTAAGCTCTGGTGTGTTCCAGTCGTTTCTAAAACACTGACAAAGACTCACCCTTAATCAAAGTCCCCTTCTCATTCAGTAGTAATTCACATTATAGCTATAACTCTTCTTGCTTATCTCCTGCAGGCACAACCAGGCAGCCCAAGGAAGGAGAGGTCCCGGGGGTGGATTATAATTTCGTGACCGTTGACCGGTTTATGGAACTGGAGAAAAGTGGAGCCCTGCTAGAGAGTGGAACGTATGAAGGTAAGAATTTATTTAAGTCACGCTTAACAACGCGTATGATTGCAGCCATTCTTCTTTGTGCTACTTCTAATTTTTTTTCAAGGAATGTATGCTTCAGTGTGGCACACTAGGCATTTTTCAGCAGTTTGAATGTATGGGGCTCATCACCCCACGTCCACGCTCTGCACCCACACTCACAAGCATGCTTCCATCTACCCATCTTTTTAGCTCTGTGGAGATGAATGACATCTGACATGAAGGACACTGAAAGCAATCTAAAGTAAATTCTCAGTGAAACACACACACACACACACTACTTTCATGCTGGCTTTCTCTTGGCTCACTTCTTGAGCTTGAGCTGCAGTGGCTCTTCAGTTGCCTAATCAAAACAAACAGAAACTCTCTCCCATTTCTTTCCTGTGGTCAGACAGGCCCGAGGCTTAGATTTTAAACCACTCAAAAAATGCAGTGCCTAGTTTGCCTGTCCACCTCCAACTCTCAGGAGACCCCTACCATTATATAGATAACACATAGCAGCCGACTTTCTTCTCTCCCACCTGACTCCAGTCTCTGTCAGCCTGCCGCCCCTGCAGGAAGGAGCAGAAAAAAAAGGAAATTGCAGATGGCCAATTTAATGGTCGGTTGCCAGAAGCAATGTTAGATCCTTTTGGCGATGGGAGCTGCCTTCCATGGGTAGAGGGAGACAGAGTTCCTTCTGTGTGGTCGCTCGGCCATCATACAGCCTTTTATACATTTTAATAATTTAATGGCCAATTAGATGTGGAAGAAAGGGAGAAGGCATGGATTTTAAAGGAAAGGGCTGACTGTTAAAGCAGCAGAGATGTTTGACTTATTATAAAAAAAAATGGGAAGTTCTCAGGTTTAGTTCCTAGAACAAGTTTCCTGGAAAAAAAGCAATAAACTCTTAACATCTCACTGTTTTGTTCTGTGCTAGCGAGGATCTTTAATCAATTGAGCCACAAAGTGGAAGAAACTGTTATTTTTTTTTCTCTCATAGTTAATTTCCACTTACTTCTTCACAGTTGTTATTTTAATTATATCCCTGGTGTTCTTAAACTTATAAAACAGGAGTCTGGGTGGCAATTTAATGATAGTGTAAAAATATGCCATGGCCATTCATTTTAATTATTCCAGCATAATGAAACAATCTTTTTTATTTTTCCATGTTTTGATTGTGAGCTCTAAATATTATACTAACCAAACACCTCAGGTTAAACTTGCTGCCGCGTGGAAGCTCGTCTGATAGATAAAGCCATCTGTTACGACGCCAGTTAGTCAGCATTAACTACTAAGTAGCAAGTTCCAACCAAAACCAGCTGTGTTTAGCTGCAACATTTCTGCATAATGAATAAATTGTTGCATAGAGTGATATGAAATGCAGCATTTTGGATAAAAAGGACGTATCTGGATATGAACCATCTGAGACCAAAGAGATGGTGATGTGGCTATATAACCCATGTCTATCCTGGGACAGGATGTTGATGTAGTGGAGGGGTACAAGTATCTGGGTATCCACATCAACAACAAGGAAGCTGAGATCATTCAATAAGTGCAGCAAAGTGTTGGAGACGTTCTATCTGTCACTCGTGGAGGCTTCGATGTAGTCTGATGGTGCAGCATCGGAGCTGGTAACGCCAACAGACTGGAAGGCTGGCTCTGTGATTGGCTGCAAACGGGACACTTCTGAAGCTGTGGTGGAGAGGAGGTCACTGAATAATTCTTTTCTACCACTTACTGGACAGGCAGCGGAGCATCTTCTCCAGCAGACTAATTCAGATCTGCTGCCACAAGGACAGATAAAGGAAATCTTTCATATTTCATCATGATTTCAATCGCTGTAATAGAAGAATTTCCCAAATATGGGACAAATAAAATATTTTATTGTTAAAAATGTATCAGATGGTTGAAGAAGAGGACAGCGACATGTATGAGGACAGTAAGAAAGTGGTGAGATGTGCGGTAGGAGTGACAGATGGGTGGGATTAAATCAGGGATTGGCTCTGGGCCCCTTCTTGTTAGCAGTGGTGAAGGACAGGTTGATAGATGAGGTCAGGGAAAAGTCTTCGAAGACTATGATGTTTGCAAACCACATTGTGATCTGCAGTGAGCGTAGGGAGCAGGTGGAAGAGAACCTGGAGACGTGGAGCAGAAAGAGGAATGAAAGCTAGTAAAAGCCAGATAGAATACATGAACGTGAATGAGAGGGAGACAGGTGTAACAGTGGAGATAGTGAAGGCAGATGAGTTTAAATACCTGGGGTCAACCATCCACAGTAACGGACAGTGCACAAGAGAGGTGAAGAAGAGCGGGCAGGCAGGGTGTAGTGGTTGGAGATGAGTGTTGAGGTGATTTGTGACAGAAGGATAACAGGAAGAGTGAAAGGGAAGGTTTACAAGATGCGAATGAAACTTGCTATTATATATTGTTTGGCCACAGTGGCACTAACAAAAAGACAGGAGGCTGAGCTGGAGGTGGAAGAGTTGAAGTGACCACCATGGACAGGATTAGAAATGAGTACATCAAAGGGACAGCTCAGGTTGAGGTATTTGGAGACAAAGTTAGAGAGGCAAGGCTGAGATGGTTTGGACATGTACAGAACATGCACATTTGGATCATGAAGATGTTGAATATGGAACTCCCAGGCAGGAAGAAATGAGGAAGACCAGAGAGAAGATTCATGGATGTAGTGAATGTGGACATGCAGAGGGTTGGTGCGACAGAGAGTAATTGGAAAACCAGTTTTATTTGTTGTTATCTGTCCTCCACCTGGCCCTTACTCAGAGTTTCTATCTGATTTCTCAGACTTTTTATCTGATTTGGTGCTCAGTTCAGATCAAATAATTATAGATGCTGAAACTCAACACCCCATTTAATCTGTTATTAGACTTAATTGGCTTTTCTCAAAATGTAAATGAGCCCACCCACCACTTTAATCACACTCTGGATCTTGTTCTGACATATGGCATAGAAACTGAACATTTAACAGTATTCCCTGGAAACCCTCTTCCATCTGATCATTTCTTAGTAACATTCAAATTTACAACAATGGATTACACGGCAGCGGGGAATTAATTTCATTACAGTAGATGTCTTTCCGAAAGTGCTGTAAGTAAATTAAGGATATGATTCATAACCATCTCACAGACTTATCGTTACGTACAGCTACTATTGATGTTTATTTAGACTCTTTCTCTCTGATTATACTTTCTGACTTAAGTTTAGTTACTTCCTCCAAACCATTAACACATCTATTAGACCCCATCCCTACAAGACCGCTCAAAGAAGTCCTACCATTAATTAATGCTTTGATCTTTTGATCATGACCTTTCAGGTCCCTCTTTTATGGAACCACCTACCAGTTTGGATTCAGGAGAAAGACACCCTCTCTACTTTTAAGATTAGGCTTAAAACTTTCCTTTTTGATCAAGCTTATACAGTAGTTAGGGCTGGATCAGATGACCATGAACCCTCCCTTAGTTATGCTGTAATTGACCTAGGCTGTTGGGGGTTCCCATCTTTTCACACTCTGTGTTTTTACACCACTCTGCATTTCTCCAGCTCTCGTCTACAGCATGTCTTTCGTCCCGTCTCACGCCCCTCCCCGAGCCTGGTTCTGCCGGAGGTTTCTTCCTGTTAAAAGGGAGTTTTTCCTTCCTACTGTCACCAAGTGCTTGCTCATAGGGGGTCGTCTGATTGTTGGGGTTTTCTCTGTATTATTGTTGGGTCTTTATTTTGAGGCGACTGTTGCTGTGATTTGGTGCTATATAAATTAAATTTAATTGAATTGAGTGCTGGCTATGCGACAGGCTGGCAACCTGTGCAGGGTGTGCCCTGCCTCTGGGATAGGCAGCTGGGATAGGCTCCGCATTTAGTTAACAGTATCAATAAAAGATGGCCTCAAACCTGCTTTCATTTTAATGAACACCAGGGGGGGGGTAGCTCCTGGTTGCACAAAGCTGTCCAACTGTATAGAAGTCTACGGGAAAATGGCCCCCAGCTCCCTTCTTTGTGACCTCAGTAAAGATTTTTCTAATGACTTTGTTGGTTAAATTGCTAGTTTCAAGTCATATTCCATAAAATATGAAGCTCATTTTGTAAATTATGGTCATTAATCCAAAAGGAGGATTATCCTGGGTATGTCAATCATGTGTCACCAATGAGTGTTTGGTATGCTTGGTTTCTCAGTCAGTCACCCTTCACATGCAAGTCCAATTTCAAAACAGCAAGAAAGCAAAAGGGGAAGTGCTCAGTTTATTGCTTCATAACTGGACATCACTACCCAATGGGTGACACCACTGTGGCTGTTTATACTGACTGTGCTTCTAATTAATGATTCTGTTGTGACACATAAAGTCTCGACCGTCCTCTTCTTCATTCAGTTTTTTCCTTTGGAGGTTTCATTTTTCATCTTTTTGTTAATTGAGGGTTTTTTTCTGTTCAAAAAAAAATAAAGTTTTATGAGAATATACTTTCAGTAAGACTGTAGACTTAAATCAGGGTGGCTTTTAGATGTGACAGCAATTCCACCACTTGCTCAAACTTCAAAGTGCAGGTTTCTGTGATGCTGCGGGTTGTTTAACTTCACACGTGGAATATACTTTTTCCTCAGCTTCAGCTCGTTAAGGCTCCAGGAATTGTGTCTTTGGTTCAGAGGTTCTAATCCCAGCAGTCCCCATAATCTTTTTAGAGCTGCTTGCATCTATTATTCATTGTAGCCTTTAGGTTTTCCACAATGTGAACATAATGTTTCAATAGGTACTTCTTCATGTTTCCCTGGAATAGCTGTAAGAGTTTGTCTCCGATGCTTGAGCCTAGTTAATTGCTCATAAGTAGTCTTCTCATGTACTGTGTGATCTTTGTACCAGGAACGCTTGAGTGGATGAGGGCACTGCTATCCTAATTTAATAGCAAAACTTCCATTAACTACACTGGGACAGAACCACGGCTGAAGTCTCTTTTTCCTTCATGCTCTTCGATTTTAAAAAAGAAGCCTCCAAGAAAAGTAGTGTCTGATCTTTTAAGAGACAGAAGCATCTCTCAGACTTTGAACCAGTATAATCCAATGTCTCACTCTCACATCTGTTTGTTGTGCAAAAAAACTTTAAAAGAAACAGTCCAGTCAGTCACATAAAACTTTCAGTTTTTTCACTCTGTGTGAAAATGCTTTTAGAAGCCTGAGAGTTACAGCCTTTCCTTAAGCCATAGCAACTTTGTGGTTTTATTGGTCACTTCAAATCTAAAAATACCAGCACACGGTCTCTCTCTCTTTTTTTTTTTTTTTTGCTTCGGTTTTGAGCTATTGGCTGTAGCAGTTACCTTGCGTGAGCATTTTAAGCACCGTCTACCTTTTTTGGAGAAAACACTTTATTAAAAAGGAATCTCAACAGCGCCTATTAAAATAAAAATGTATATAGATCCTTAAACATGAGGTTATGAGGTTTTCACAATGACTGATGGAGACTGTCAACAGTACTGGACCACTGCCAGTATTTAAATTGAATGATAGTAAAATGTAAAATCAACTTAGAAGACCGTGGAAGGGGTTGTTGTATCAGAGCCAAGTGAAAAGCTGCAGTTCCCAGAGGTAGGGAGTCAGTTCTGAGCAGAGACCGAAACTGAGAAAGAGATGGTTATTATTCAGTCCAAGCCGTGCAGAAACACAGTTACATTCCAAGGAAATCCAGAGCATAGGCTGGTAAGTGATTTATATGCACAGGAAGCAATGGAAGAACTTAGCAATAATAAGTATTCTCTTCTTTAAATGAGCGCGATTAGCTCACAGTTAAACATGTGCAGGTCAAGATTACTCTGCAAATATGCATGTCTTTGTGCAGATGCTGGTGAAGTGTTGTGATGTTGTTAGACATCGTGTAGACTTAGGCTTCCAATTTGTGTGTTCATGGATTAGCTGGACCAGCATCTCAAGAGGAGAAATCGTCTGATCCCCGCTACCCCCTTGGATGTTACAATGGTAACCTCCTGTTTTTCTGTATCTACTGCCTCTTTGCATTTACAGTACATTATGCTCACTGGAGTTATTTTTCAGTGCTGTTTTTTCCTTTATTAAAATTTTATGGAAATGCAGATTTGATTTTTTTTAAAATAAGCCATTAAACTGCTCAACAAGTCAATATTTCAGAGTGTCAGTGGTTAGTTTGGAAGCTTTGGGGAGCTTACAGAGGTGGCCTATCACTCTGGGCACCCCTGATTTGCATGGCCTAAATGTAAACTTTATTCAAATGCGGAGCGGCCAAATTGAAGCCCATTCACTGGAATTGCAACACTTTGGCGCCAGAATGCATTTCACAGCTGCTATCACAGTCAGTGATTGGGGAAACGTGGAAATGATAGATCCTGTGGACATACATGAACTGTTGCTTTGATCTAAAGGTTTGTATATTAGCATGTCCAGAGCTTGACAGCAATAACCACTGAATTCTTCATCCTGCTCTCGCTCTCACAGTGAATTTGAGAATTGAGAACAGCTCCCTGGTGGTATTATGTGATGTATGAAAACCTAAAGTGCATAAAACCATTGCACTCTACTGTACAGTGTATCTGTACCAAATTTCATAGCAACTGGGAAATCTGTATGCTGAACCAAACTTGGTGACCACCAATATTGCCCCATGACACCAGTGGGGCTAAAAATACATGTGCAAAAATGTGGAACATCTACAACTCAAAACTTTGTTTTCCAGATAACTTTTACGGCACCCCGAAGCCTCCGGCTGAGCCCAGCGCTCTGCTGTTAAATGTAACGGACCAGCTGCTCCCGGGCGCCAGACCCAGCTCCGAGGGCAAGAGGAAGCGTAACAAGTCAGTCAGCAACATGGAAAAAGCCAGCATCGAGCCCCCCGAGGAGGAGGAGGAGGAGAGACCCATTGTCAATGGCAACGGTGTCGCTGTCACCCCAGGTCAGTCCCGACAGCAACCTCCACAGACGCGCAGAGACAAGGGTCACTTCTGCCGAAGGCTTCATCATGACAGCAGGGTTTGAGGTCACGCTCGGGCTCAGACGGATCTGCATGTTACGGCAACAGTCTCTTTAAGGGTGGTTGCCTAGCAACAGATGCAGGAACAGATTGCTTTTACATGCATTTCTTCGAAAATGATTTTATGGCAGATTATCACTTTTAATTGGTTACACAAATATCTTTATACGTAGTTTAATGGCGTGATATATAAACTGAACTGTAATTCACTCTCGCAGCGATTACCTCTGCGGCACAAACAGTTTATGATTAAAGCATTAGTGCTGCCGCTCTCTAGAATTTGATATCATTCATTAGGTATCATTATTAAACAGTGTCTCAGCACAGATAGCCAAGGGGCAAACACATATTTTGCTCCCCAATTCAACAGAAGCCTGCAGGCTGTTTAAAAATCAACAAGGGCACTTTTATTAAGTGCTTTCTCTCATTTGTGAATCAGCCCTGTAGAAAGTGCTGTTATCCCCTTTGTAAATACAGAAAATTGGCAGAAAAGGGGTTTAACGTTTTGTGCAACAAGGCCAAACCTGTGGAGCTCGTTCTTATCCGTAAACTGATAGAGAAAGGTGTGATTCTCTGCACCGAAATTAACCACGTAAAGAATAAACTACAAAGACATATCTGAGTGTTCCTTCTAGGCGTGTGCACTTGTTATAACAAATAAACACACAGCCAGTCCTTAACACACTGAAACCCTCTGAAGGCATCCCATGATCACATGAATAGACGATCATAAAAACGCCATTATGAGTTTGAATTCTGTGATTCCAAATCCAGAGCCACGCTTCGGTCCTGTGACTTTCTAAGATGGTTTTATGGCCTCGGGAAAAGAGTTTCACTGCGCAGCGTCAGTCAGAAGAGCACAGAAACCCGAGGAGGCTGGGCACGGATTTCAGCTGGTCCGTGCAGTGCTGCAGCTGTATTTTTGGCTGTAATTGCTGCAATTTACTATGGATCTGCTGAAGATGAAATTTTGAGAAAGGAAGTTCAGTTAAAGGATGAGATATTGGTTTTCTTTTGGCAAGGAGCTCAAGCAAGGTAGGATTCATAATTTGTGAGAGAAAAACATACGGAAATATCTCAGATTACATATTCTATACATGAAGTGATAATTTCCTTTTAAATACCATATTTGTGGTTTATAGGATCAAAGTAATACTCAAAGAATGAATTAAATGAAGGAAATTGGTTACGGAGAAGATGAACTATAAATGTAAAAAAGTAGCACAGCTTTAAACTAGTAGATTTAACTGTTTGGCTTTACTTTCTCTTTATCTGGAGTCCAACAGACCTCATTGCTGTGACTGATAAAATGATATAAATTTTATTAAAAGCCAGCATGTAAAAAGCTAAGACTTTGACACAAACTGCACTGTATTGACATGATTTATGTCTGGGGTCACTTTACCTGCTTATGGACAGTAATATCACTCTAGGTAACTGGTAGTGGTTTGTAAAAGTTTTGTGTGCTCCAGTTACTTAGCATAAAATTATCATAAACAGTAGGAGACCCATTTCCGTGGGTGACTACAATGTCATCAGTTTGAATTGATACGTGAAGTATTGAAAAGTTAGTTTGTATAAATCAGAAGTGGAAATATCTTCAGCATCAGCGAGACGCTCAGAAACGTCACGCTGAGGCGTGTTGTGTGTTAAAGTGGGCAGCTTCGCTCGGCTCAGGAGGAGTTTTGTCTCTGAAAGGGACTGAGTGTGGGCTGACCAGGAGAGCAGAAGGGGAATCAATAGAGCACAGCAGGCTCTGTGATCTAAGCAGATCACTACCTCGCTCTTTCCCTCCCATAGATTATCTCTCAATCCCCTGCTTTCATTCGTCCCTTCTCCACTTCCCTCCACCAGACCTCCTCTGGGATGAGCTCACACTTGCCATCTCTTTCTCTGTCCTCCCATTTTTCTCTCGCTAACACTTTCACACACTGCCACAACTCAAAGTAGGGCATCACCGCCTGCTACCTTCTCAATCTCTATTGTCTCCTCTGATTTATTCATCTTTCTGTCTTGTTAACCTCAATCATTCCCTCTGTTCCCTCCTGTCTTTCCCCAATGTCACCACTTCCTCTCACCTTTTTCTAATCACTCTTTCCTCTTTTTTCTGCCTCCACCTTAGCCCCTACTCTCAATCAGTCTCTTCCCATTTTCCACACTTCAGCTCCCTTGTCTTTCACTCTCCTCACCCTCCTCCTCCTCTCCTCTCCGATGATAATATCATGCCTGACTCATCTTGTCCTGTTGTCACCTCAGAGTCAAGTGAACATGAGGACAAGAGCACAGATGCTTCAGGGGACATCGCCCCGCAGAGCAACCCAGCAGAGGCCCCGAGTGAGGTACCCAAAGATGACGGACAGATCCCGAAGACGGCAGTGCCCAAACCAGAGGATAACGATGAGCTAGGGCCCCTGCCAGACAACTGGGAGATGGCATACACTGAGAAAGGAGAAGTCTACTTCATAGAGTAAGTGTTTGAGCAGTGTATGTATCCTAGATATCGTTCAGCGATTTTTGGAGACCTCAGTGGGGTGTAAAGTGACAAAAAATGCTTCAACTGAAAGAATTTTCTTACTTTAAAGTAAGGCCCCTGAAAAAGGAGCAAAATGTCATTTTCTGAAACTTTTAAAAAAGGAAAAGTCAAAATGACTCATAAATGTGAATTACGGGTTTTAGTATTGGCACTGGATTCAAGGTGGGGCTCCGAGGCTGCAGTGATGATGGACAGGTTGACAGATGAGATGAGGTCAGGCAGGGTCTTCGTAGACTATGATGTTCACAGATGACACTGTGATCTGCAGTCAGAGTAGGGAGCAAGTGCAAGCGAGCCTGGAGAGGTGGAGGTATGCTCTGGAGAAGAGGAATGAAAGTCAGTAGAACCAAGACAGAATACATGTGTATAAATGAGGGGCCGTTAGGTGGAAAGGTGAAGATGCAAGGAGCAGAGGTAGTGAAAGTGGACAAGTTTAAATTCATGGGGTCGACCGTCCAAAACAACGGACAGTGCGCAAGAGAGGTGAAGAAGAGCGGGCCGGCAGGGAGGAGTGATTAGAGATCAGCGTTGGGGTGAATTGTGACAGAAAGATAGCAGCAAGAGTGAAAGGGAAAGATGGTATTGAGGCCTGCTCTGATTGGAGACGGTACACAACAAAAACGCAGGAAACCAAGCTGGAGGTGGTAGATGATAAGATTTTTGAGTAAATCAGAGATCAGAGAAACAGCTCAGTTTGAGACCTGAGCTCTCCATCTGAATCCGAGTGAGGTTTGCCTAGCATCCTAAGAAGAATGCTAATCATGTGATGACTTTGTGTTTTTTAGCACTGTATAATCCACAGAAACACACACAGACTATCTGTGATGCACGGTGGTTTAATAAGATTTAAAGGTCCCCAGAAATACCTTGCTATATAGCACTCTGTTATAAAGGCTCTAAAGTTTAATTCATTGGAGTTGTTAGTGTTTTACAGCTGCAGTAAAACCATGAGGTGAATTTTTATTACATAAGAATAATTGAGTTGCTGTGTGTTTTTGCAGTGGTGTGATGGGAATCGCATGTGCACGTGAGTTCTTGTAAAACATTAACTAATGTAGCTGTAAAAGGGGTTTTTTTTTCGCATTACAAAAAGTTTTTATTGCACCGGTTGATCATTTCAGTGATGAGTAGAATCAGTTGAATCCCAGCCCGCTGGAACGCACTCTTTTAACTGCTAGACGCTGCACAGCAGCACCAAAGTAAGAAATGAAACGGGGTTGTCAGCCAGCCAGGCACATGTTGTCTTTTCATGTCTATTTGCCACAGATGCAAACTTTTAATTCCTATCCTCTGCAGACAACTCGCCATATGTCTCCTCCCTCAAACAGAGAAACCTCATGCTCCCACATCCATCAGGCACATTACACAACTAATTCACTTAGCCTACTGCATTTGTAGCATCAAGGGTTTTTTTTCCAAGCATAAGTGATGTAGTGCCAAAATGATCTTAGCTGCCAGGAGGACGCTTGCCTTTGATTGGCCTCTATATAAGATCAATTCGTTTACCTACAGCTCTTGAAGTGTGGCGTCTGAGGAGAGGAACAGACGAAGGGAGAGGGAATGAAAAGGATGTGATTAAAAATGGTGAACACTGACAAAGGAAGGGGTGACAGGGAGGACAAGAAAGTGAGGTGGTAGTAGTTTTCATTCTATAGATAGTTATAGAGAAGAAAAGACTGAAAAGCTGAAGTAGAGGGAAAACAGAGAATAAATAAAAAGGTTTGATGGAAAAGAATCAAAAGGAAAGCAAAAGAGACTTTACCTTGCACTGAAGTTCACTTCATTTGGTTCTGCATTTGGCATGGGGTTTCATGTTCCTTTTTTTTAAACTGTCTCCATTTTTTTAGTCAGACTTCTGTTTTTAGCTCAAAGGACGGCAGTATGCCATTCAATCAGTCCAATGCTTTGGTCCAGACGTAACTACCATGAAACATCTGTGATTTCTGGCAATCCCCCTGACCACTAGCACCAACACGTGTCAAAATTTTTACTCGTTCTGTGATGTCGGCACGCTGATTCTCTAAAGAAGTTGGCATTTTTGGTCTTGAAAGTCGCGATGTGATCAGTTAATAGATTTGTGGGTTTTCTAGGAAATAATATTTTTGTCTCAAGCAATGTCAAAAAACATATGAAGATCTCTGCTCTGACATGTTTTGCCTCTAACTGATGAAACAATCAACTGATTAATCAAGAAAATAATTTGCAGAGCGACTCGGCCACATAAAATCACAGAGAAGGGTCGGCGGATACTGAAGTGCATAGTGCGCAGAGGTCGCCAACTTTCTGCGGAGTCAACCGCTACAAAGCTCCAAACTTCATGTGACCTTCAGATTAGCTCAAGAACAGTGCGTAGAGATTTCTATGGAATGGGATTTCATGGACGAGCAGCTGCGTCCAACGGTTATATCACTAAGCGCAGTTCAAAGTGTTGCATGCAGTGGTGCAAAGCACACCGCCACTGGAGCAGTGGAGACATGTTCTCTGGAGTAACCAATCATTCTTCTCCTCGTTTGCAAACAGATGGATGAGTCTGGGTTTAGTGGTCGCCAGGAGAATGGTACTTGTCTGACTGCATTGTGCCAAGTGTAAAGTTTGGTGGAGGGGGGATTATGGTGTGGGGGTGTTTTTCAGGAGTTGGGTTCTAGTAAGGAACTCTTAATACATACCAAGACATCTGGACAATTTCATGCTCCCAACTATGTGGGAACAGTTTGGGGATGGCAGCTTCCTGTTCTAGCATGGCTGCACCAGTGCACAAAGCAAGGTCCATAAAGGTGTAGATGAGTGTGGAAGAACTTGACTGGCATGCACAGAGTCCTGACCCCAACCCAATAGAAAAATAGAAAACCTTAGGGATGACTTAGAGCAGAGACTGTGAGTGACAGACCTCACAAATGCACTTCTGGAAGAATGGTCAAAAATTCCCTTAAACACAGTCCTCGGGGAACCTTGGGGAAAGCCTTCCCAGAAGAGTTGATCCCCTACATCATATTAAACCCTATGGATTAAAAATGGGATGTCACTCAAATTCAAATGCATGTGAAGGCGAGTAAATACTAAGCTTTTGTAGTGTAGCTTTTAGTTTAGAATAATACATGCACATACAGTCTTACAGGGCTTCTACTATAGCTGGTTGTTCTGTACGGTTGTGATTTATCAGAATGAAAGTAGAAGATGTTCCCTTTCAAACAAAATGTTATACTCTAAGTCCAGCTATACAATTAGCCTAACCCTAACCTTACTGTTAATGTTAAGTAGTTAACAATGAATAAATGACTACTTTGAAAAGACTCAGAGAAACAACAAAAGCTTTACAGTTGTATAGAGTGTTTTATCCTCTTTTAGCTCATTATTTATGTTTGGTCTGCAAATTATTTGTCTATCAGATTTACAGCCTTACATGGAGCTAATTGCTATTATCATAATCTGTAGGTTTTATTGTGGGATTTTTGGTTTTATCTTTATCTTTGGAAGGTTTTGTGTCTGTTTTTCTTAGTGTTTTAAATCATCAGTTCTAGTTGTATTTTAATACTTTATAGTGTTCTCTATGTTTCCTTTTGTCTGCCCTCCTTTAGCTTTCCCCTGTGTAAAGCTTATTCTTGTGTCTGTTTCCCTTTTAAGTTGGTGTTACATACTACTTGTTTTACTTTGGCAGTCACTTGTCTTCTGTGACTTGCATTTAGTTTTACTTCCTCCCCTGTGATTGTGTGCACCTGTGTCTTGTTTCCTCCCAGCTGTGTCTAATCCCCTGATTAGTCCGCAGTGTGTCCGTGTGTATAAATAGCCATAGTTTCCCTTTGTACTTTCCCTTTGTGCCCTCGTGTGGTTTTTCCACTTTTTTGTCCATTCCCTCGCATCCATTATTTTCAGCAGTCTCCCTCCAGGAATTTACTGGCATTTGTAGTCCTCATATTGATGCTATGATTATTATTCCTTATATTGAGATGATTATTGTCATTCTCTTACTGATAAAATCAAAAACTATGGTGAAAAAGTAGCCAGAAATGCATAGGAGGAATTGCTGGTGCTGAACAGTCCAGTCACAATCCTTGCAGGCTGTGTCGACCCGACGTGCAGTAAAGGGGTTAAATTTGGCATTTAAGCGAGTCAGGTGACAGAAACATGCTGCTGTGTCTTCTGTGTAGCCAGACCACTTTTTGCCAGTGATTACTGTTGTGTTTTTTCCTTGGTCTTCTTTCTTATCAACAAAACATTGGTTAAAGTAACTTTCAGTATCTTTACAGCTTACATTTTTTTTTATGTTTTCACTTTCTGTAAACCTATATGTGTTTGACATCTAGCTGCAAAGAAAATGTCCTCCGGGAAAACACAAAAGTTAAAAGAATTAAAAAGAAAAAAAAGATATAAGGAGGTCTTCTCACTGCATCCTCTTCCTTTATCTTCTTGCTTCCTTTATCTTTTTACTGTAGGCATTTTCTACACCTCCCTTGTCTTTTCCATTCCTACTGTTGTTTTGTCATCATGAAGAAAGGCCATTGTGGGTCCAGAGCTTCAGACAAGCCGTGTAGATGCATTGCGCTTCCCTGGCACATCATCATATCTGATCTAGATCCAGCTCTCTGCCTGGGGCTCTGGCTGAATCTGCCAAGCCCACAGCTGTTCCTCTCCATCACTCCCCCAGTCACCCCTCTATCCATTCCGATCCCTTCGCCTCTCCTCCTCCCCCGACCGCTAATGAGAGACAGTGAGCAAATTAAAAGTATTGATTGCCATTTTGTTAACCTAAAGCATTTTTCGTCTCTCTTGTCACCTTTTTGAGATGCAGGCACTCAAGGGAGTCTCATCTTTCCACTCTGAAATGATTCTCTGGCTGAATTAAGAATCCACCAACCTCTTTCTCTCTCTTTGTGCCAAGTCTCCTCTCACTCACCATCTATCACACTCCCTCTCACGCTCTCTCTGTCTTTTCTTCACAGCCACAACACTAAGACAACATCGTGGCTGGACCCGAGGCTAGCCAAGAAAGCAAAGCCGCCTGAGGAATGCAAAGAGGACGGTGAGTACAGCAGCTCCATCTTCTATTCCTTTTCCTCTCCTATGCCTCTTACATTCATTGATGTTAACTGCGTACTGTAATGTAAGTTGCTCACGGCATTAATTTTACAAGATTAAAATTTTGCCTGTTGCTCTGATGAGCTGCATAGTGGTATGATTTCATTCAAGTCAGTGGAAGAACATTTGCTACATTGTGTGCGCTGATTTTAGGATTTGGATGTTTTAGGAGTTATGTAGAGGCGATGCTAATGTGTGTGGCAGCGCTAGTTGCAGTTGATAGGAAGCCCCGTGATGTGTGTGCTTAAAACCCAGGACCAGAAAGACTGGAGGTTACAAAGACTTCTTTATTCTCAACTGAGCGAGATCTGAAGTGTCTTTTATCCACCCACGCACTTGACAAACACACAACAAAAAGACAGGAGAGAGATGAATGTCAGTGCGTTTATAGATAAATACACAAGTGAGACGTATCTGGGTTTTTTTGCCCTCATCCAACCTCCCTGCTTCCCCATTCTTTTTGCGCGTGACCAAGAAGAGCTTTATCAGCTGCGTTACAGGCAGGGAGGTAGTGCAGTTGGATATGACTGGAGATGGACAGAGAAAGGGAGAAGAAGTGATTTGCTTGCTTACTTGTTTCTTTTTTCAGTGCATGTTTACTTATGATAGGAGGGTAGCAATTTATTTTTATTAATTTTTTTGGATGTATATTCCTGGAAGCACATAAATGAAGTGTCCTAATACATTTTTCCTAATGCTACAGTCAAAATAGGGAAAACAGTGGTTGGAGACCTCAGCATGTCCAAAATTATTGCAACTGTGTGCAATGAACTTGTGATCTCATTGCTTTTTAAATGGTTTCTTTGAAGACAGAGACCAGGCCTGTGACCAGTGACAGTGAGTTGCCATCTTCAAAGTGACTTAAGTGTGTCATGAAGATGATAAAACAGCAGTAACAGAGAGTCAATCTGCTATCAGTTTGCAATTGAATGGCATCAAGCTGGCCCCTACATGCAGTCTATTAGGGATAAAATGGCAATCGTGATAAATCGGCAGAAATTGCAAATATGTTGCCGTCTACATGCACAGAAATTCACATTAACTACGTACATGCAGAGTCCAGCCAAAACGTTGTAGATTTGTAGCAGAAATTCCTCTACAAATAGTGATGTAGTTACTGCAAGGTGGCAATTTAGCTGCAAAATGACATAAGCACTCAGCAACCTTACTTTTATATAGGAGTCTGACTAGAATACAACCAATGGGCAACTAGTCAAGTTGCAGATAAGTTGCAGTGACTCACTGACTCAGATTGGTTGCAGCATGTTGGCTATCCGTCTGCTTTTAGATGGGAATTATTTGTAAACCTTCATCAATCTTTCTGAGAGTGATCGCAGTCGGTCCAAGTTGGACAGCGATTATTCAGAGACCTGGTTCCCACCAGGCAACCTGTGCAATCGCCTTGCGACAAGTTGGTTGTTACAACAACATGCAATCAGTCACTGAAAGCAGGCATAGGCAACTGCTGATGTTTTCCTAGTTGCCAGGAGGTTTACTCTCTGGTGTCCCTGAGATTCTGTGAACATCATCTTCTTTCTTTCTCTCTCCATCTCACCCTATCCCTAGCATCCTATCCTATGTCACACCAACCCTCTTCATGTCCTCCTTCACTACATCCATGAACCTCCTCTGAGGTCTTCCTCTTTTCCACCTGGCAGCTCCATCATCAACATCCTTTGTTCAGTATATCCACTATCCCTCCTCTGCACATGTCCAGACCATCTCAGCCTTGTCTCTCTAACTTTGTCTCCAAACTGCTCAACCTGAGCTGTCCCTCTGATAGACTCATTTCTAACCCTGTCCATCCTGGTCACTCCCAATGAAAATCTTAGCATCTTCAACCTGGCGTCACCGTCTCCAAAACGTAGCAGGTCTTACTATCATCCTGTAAAGCTTACCTTTCACTTTTGGTCCAGAGATTCTGTGATTTTGACTATTTTTACATTACATCAATTCCAGATTTTAAAATCTGGAGTGACTTAGAAATTCAGTACAGACATTAATGCCTGCTTTCCACCTATGCACAAATTTCAATAACCCTGACCTCTCATCCAGCACAAACACCTGGTCAGAAATCGCCAGCTTGCACTGTTCTGTCTACAACTGCTTCCTACTAAACGTGCTCATTTTCATTGTGAGGCTGTGCGTAACTACAGCCTCTCAGAGCTGCACGGTTGTTGTTTTTCTGTCAACTAGACATTAAATATTCCCTAGTGTGTACAACGAAGTTAAATGGTATTTACATCATACATATAGTACGTAAGATGATGGATTGGAAGAAGCTATCTGGAAGGCTAGATCTCAGTGCATGTTTGCTACTATGAGCAAACACCTAAAACAAATATTTACAGATGCTACTTGACTCCAGCAAAATGGTCTGAGTGAAAATGGAAATATTTGTACTGTGGTTTGGTGGCATTAAACACGGGGCCTGTATGCACATAACCTGTTTTATTCTTGCCATCCAGATCTGCCATCTTATTCAACAGAGCCCCCCATGTAGTCCCTGAAACTCCCTTTTCTCTCCCAATTCTTCAGACATTAAAGGGAGAAGAATCTCCAAGATGATGAAATGACACAGAAACAAAGACAAAAGCGCCTGTGAGGAATTAGTCCAAATGTGATTGTGCTTTCATCTCCAAGATTTCCAATCCTATTTATTCACCAAGGACACACCACATGAGGAGATGTGCTGATATTTGCAAGGATTGCTGCTGATCTTCTTGGGGGTGTCTCATCCACTTAGTTAGTCCCAGCAGTACAAATCAAAGTGAGGCAAGAGAATCAAGCCTATAGCAGCGTAGTAGCTTCAGGTCTGCACCAGCTGGATGTAGAAGTTCAGAGCCCGCACCTGTAAAAAAGCAAAAAATATACTTGCTTCAAAAATGGCTTTTATCCACTTCAAGGTCTTCTCCTTTTGCACCTCCTCATTGTTTGGCTGCTTATCAGCAATTTTATCATGCACCTTAAACTTTTGCAGAAATCAAACAACTTATGTGTCGAAATAACCAACTTTAATATTGAGGATCACTGGTAATGAGAGCATGTTTGTTGTTTATTTCAAACATTTACTGGGTCTTGCACCCTGAAGTTATCACTTAAGGACCAACTGTCACCACACCAACACAATGTTTGCTCACCATCGCCCTACTCCCCAAAGTCTGGGGAAAACAGTATGTCTGGTCAGGGATAGAATCACGAGGGGTACATCAGCCGAGTTTAAATTAGCCGTAGTTTTTGCGTTTTATAGCTGCGGTCATTGAATTTTGTGATTGCACAATTCTCAAGTGTGAAACACACGAGTCGTAACCAATCAAGTTGAGCAGATTGTGTTATAGTCTGTGCTGAATGGTAAAAATTGCAGCATGGTTTTGCAGAGTGGCAATTCTGTTGACAAAACAATGTGCATGTTAAAATTTTATTGGAATTTTATTGGAAAATGAACCCTAAGTGGTAACCTCTCTTAACATTGTGTTACATGAAGCTGGCCTTTCTATTTTCTTATTGCAAAGATCTGAACATTTGCTTTTACACAGAAACCTGCGTCTCCAGTCAGTATACGTTTCACTGCAGCAGCTTAATCACTGCTGTCGGCATGCTTTTCACAGTGGCTGAAGCTGCTTCTCTCACACACTCAGCAAAAAACTTTAACAAGGGAGCTATGTCACATACGGTTTCCGTGAAGGCTCTGCCGGTAAGAAGAGTATCATCACCTGAGATTTGATTTTCTCATCAGTTAACCACAAGTGACTTAAAGAATCTTATTTGATTCTAGTGTCTTATTAGCCACTGATGCTAAGCATCAGCATGTTAGCAGCCTCACAGAGCTGTGGTTCATTTGATTTTGTGCTCTGATAGAAATTCAAGGGTTTGTTGATGTCACAGTTATTGCTGTCATTTAGGCTGTTGTCCTCTGTATTTATAGGATTTGTGTAGTTCAGGGGGGTTAGTATGGGGGCGTGTGCTTTACTCTGCTTTGCAGGTTTTAGTAACTTGAAGTCTGTTTCCAGCTCACAGGCTCTGTGTCAGCAGCCATATGAGATATATGTCGTTCAGCCAAACCTCCACAGCCTGGTGGCACCAGCTACCCCCGAGAGCTGAGCTCAGTTAGGAAGAGAAAAGCTGCCTCTGTAAATTTGGTATTGATTGGGGGAAAGGTGTGGGCGTGTGCATGTCCATGTTTGAACCCGAGCCATGCTCTGATAAGCACTAACAGGATCGCGGGGTGGAGTATCTGAGGTGTGACGAGACAACAGGGAGAGAGAACGAGCGAGGCGAGTACAGTATTAAGTCAGACTCTGAGTGCAGAGGAGAGCACCGAAAGTGAAGACCACATGTAGAGGAAATGCTTATGTCCTGGACTTAAATGGCAACACCACAGTGTAATAATACTTAAGGTCCTTTATTACAAATTTGTCAGGGATTTTTTTTTCTTGTCACCAGAATATACTTATGGAAAAAAGCTTTGATTTGTAGCAAATTATTTTCTTTCTCGGAGGTATCGTGTCTCTAAGTCAACTATTATCTGGCAATTGTGATCAAACAAAAGGCTAACAGGGCAAGAAATGAGACGCCAGATGATCAAGCTTGTTATCTTCTAATCCAGTGAGATAATGACCATCCTTCGTCAGACGGAGGGACTTGTGGACTTGTAAAAATGTGAATATGATGACAATTTTTTAAGCACATGTATATAAAAGATTATGTTTAAATGAGGGACAAAGCCACTGTGACATCCCCCCGCTGTGAATTACTGTCCTGACATTGGTTCTGAGGGAAGTTTCGTCCTGTGGAAGCCAAATCTTTTAGGACTACGCAACACTAAAGAAGACAAAAGGTGACCTACCTGCGTAGGTCATACCTAATACATAATTCTTGGTCATAAGTCGCTTCTTTAAATACTGGTGGGTTGTTTAATCTTAGTTTAATGCGTGATGTTTCATAAGTTCATGATATGCTTTGGATGTAAAGCCTTTCATCTTAAAAGTAACCGCCAACTCCTGCTGTCAGACAGATGTTATGGAGTTAAAAACTAGTTTCTAAAATGAGGTAAAATAGACAATAAATACCACAGACTGGAAATACTCAAGTGTAGTACCTCGGCGCTGTACCTGAGCGCCATATGTGAGTAAATGTTTTCACCTCTGGTAAAGACAAGTTGTTCCCTCTCATGTTTAAAGTCAGTTGCAACACATACAACCAGATTCTGTCAAAATATGCGGAGAAGTGCGTGCTCGGATTAGCGCGCTCATTCCTGCATTTTCAAAGGAGCGTCGGCTCCAGTGAAGACAGAGCAGCTGACATCACAGGCGCCTTGTGGTTACATAACTCACTCTATATTTCTCTCTCTCTCTCTCTCTTTCTGCCTATATTTTTCTCACCTCCTCTCTCTACCACTATATCATCCTCTCTCCCTCGTGTCCTCATGCCTCCTCTTTTTTTGTTTTGGTTAAGAAAAAAAAAACTAGGACAGGTTTTTTACAGAACCTCCCTGTTTGCTTTTATTCCCTCGCTCTCACTTAAAATTGGTTGCTTGTTTTTTTTTCTGTCCTGCCAAATATTTGTTGGCCGGGAAAAAAGAAAGTGAACGGGCCATACCCCCGTCTCACTTCTTCACTTATTCAGCTGGTTTTCACCTCCCATTTGCCTGAACAGGTAACGAGAATCCCCCTGATAAGTAAACTAAAAGCAGTTTGTTGTCACTGTTCCAGCATGTTTCATTAAATGTCAGTGTGTCGCATCAGGACAAGATATACTACATTAAAAAGTAGTATATGAAGAGACTGTGATACTGAAAGGATTTTAATCATGTTACAGCGCTGCTTTGTCCTCTGCCCCTGTGAATCCCAACAGACGGGACCCGTGTGCGTACAGAGGGCGCGTAAACAAACGTAGACAAGTAATTACATTCTGGTCATGTGAGGAGCTTCACGGCCAAACACACAAAGTTATTATCGTGTCTCGCAGGCTAGCTTTGGGCTCACACCTCCTCCTTGTGCTCTCTCCAGGGGAACTAGCGGGACCGGCGTTTTACTCGTTTTTCTTTGCTTTTCTCACGTCTGCAGTTTAAAAAAGCCATCCAGTGTGTGTATCTGTGTGCCCCTCCGACACTTCATCGCTTCTGTCCAGATGGGGGTTGCAAGGCAACACTACTCCAGCCTGGGAAATGTCATCTCTCCTGTTCACCGTGTTGTCAATTTAGCCAGCTCAGTGGGACTTTGGAGATAGATTTTGTGATTTTTTTTTTTTTTTTTTTTTTTTCTGGTGGGATTCAGGAAGTTGTTTCAGGGGACACTGAATGTGCGCACACATTCACCCTGCAGTGAGCGTGTGTGCACTTCTACAGGTGAGTTATTATAGATGGAGAAAAGCAGCGTCCTCCTTCACCTTGAGCCTTTCTGCAGCAGTCGGGAGCGGAGTTGGAGGGGTTGGGGGTGGCAGGCATAGATGTCGACAGCATGATTGATGGGTGTATTTTGAGAACATCCCCAGCAGAGCATGCCTGAGGCCTGGAGATTGGGTGGAGGATTCATAAGACTGTGTGGCAGGTGTTTGTGTGACATGCAGCTTCTGAATTAAATGTCATTGTGTGGATACCAGCACTGCATTTTTTTAATTGGCATAAGTAGGCCTAGTTAATATAAAGAATACTGCATTAGGTTAATCTATGATGATTTTGAGGCTATGTTACAGCAATATTATTTATATTTTCTTTTGTCAACACGAGGCACCAATATGTCCCTCCCCACAGGTACTCTAGTTCATAAAGTAGCAGAATATGTGACCCACATAATTCTGGTGCCCAAAATACTCAGTGCATCAAATGTGTACTACTCCACAGCTAAAAATAGTCCCGATCAAATGTATTATTTACTTGTGTAAAAACAGGAAAATACTGAGCCGTTTTTGAAAGGGAAACTCTATATTTGTTTGCATTCTATAAAAGATTTACATCTTCAAAAGGAACTGTTGGGTTTGGGTCTGAGAGCCAAAGAGAAGGTAAAGAACTGAAATGTTGAGAAGCGCACTAATCCATAGCCTTTTTTACTTCATTTTCCTTTTTGCTTAAAAAAAAAATACAGGACTGATTCCAATCTTTGAGACCAGGGGTGGATGGCTTTGCAAAGCGTGCAAACTACAGAGAAGGATGGCATTATTTTGGACTTTTCACTGTGATTTATAGCAGGAAGCATCGGGGTGCACAGTTATTAATGGCTTTTTCATTACCCACGGCTTACCATACCAGGCTAATGTGTTCCTTTGATTTACAAAAGTAGCATTTCTTTGTAATGACAGTAGACTCGGAGAGTGTTGGAAAAAATTAGTCATATTGTTGGAAATTGCTCTTATTTTTCTTAACACGTCTTGGGCTGTTCATCATCTGTATTGGAAATGGATGGTTCATTTTAAAACTTTCAGAATATGCTTGCACTTCATTGTATTTAAGAAAGGATATAATTTGTATGGGTTATTATGCAGTGTTTTTACCAGGGTGGCCTGCTTTCTGTGGTCTATGAGCTGAAATGAGTCTGACACCCCTGTTTTAGATGTCACATTAGCTCGCTTTGAGTGTTCTTTGTTTATGGCTAAAAAGGAAGAACAGTATATTGTTCTACTTACTAGGGTCTATGTTTGTTGTGTTCTTCAGGAACACAACAAACACTATAACAGTACTGATTCCCATCTGTTATTTTATCTTTAACTTTATGTTTAAATTAACTTTTGAATTCTCAGACTACAATAATATCACTGTGGCCACTTTATTAGATATAGTTCAACCGCTTGTTAACACAAATATCTAATCAGCCAATCACATAGCAGCAACTCATCGCTTTTAGTCACGACCCACTGAAGTTCAAACGGAGCATCAGAATGGGCAGGAAAGGCTGGTCTGAGTGTTTCAGAAACTGCTGATCTCTTGGGATTTTCCCACACACCCGTCTCTCGGGTTTACAGAGAATGGTCAAGAAAAGAGAAAATATCCGGTGAGTGGCAGTTCTCTAAGTGAAAATGCATTGTGGGTGTCAGAGGAGAGTGCTTCAACCTGATAGGAAGGCACCACTCATGATGATGAAAGTATGCCGAAGACTATCTCTGAGCGCGCAGCACATGCAGCCTTGCAGCAGATGGGCTACAGCAGCAGAAGAGCACACCGGGAGACTGAGGCTACAGTTTGCACAGGCTCACCGAGATTGGACAATTTGGAAAAACGTTGCCCGAAAAACGTTGACATTGTGCGACATTCGGATTGTGGGGTCAGAATTTGGCGTAAATAACATGAAAGCATGGATCCATCCTGCCTTCTTGAACAAGACAATGTAATAGCAAACTGTACCTAATAAAGTGTCTGGTAAGTGTATAATTTGGCATAATATAAACAACCATTATCATATTGGTTAGTTCTTCCAAAAGAAAATGAGCACAGGGAAGAAGAACTGTGTACAGTTAAGCAGAATCCTATAATTGCTTCTTCCAACCTTAGTTGGATATTTGGCTGATATTTCAATTTTATGTTTTTATTCATTTCTATGGACTCTAATTAAGTGAGAAATTAGTTAAATGTAGTTAACCCTAATACATAATGTTATGTAATTAACAGTGTCCAGGAGGCTATTATGAAACACTATACTTTACATAATTATCCTGTTTAACACCTATTAAAAGAATCTCACAAAATAGCACTTTCTCTGACCCCAAGAGGAAGGAAGGAAGAGAGGGTTAAGGAAGGTAATCCTTCAAACTGAAAGTGAAAGAGGAGAAAGCGTGTGTGTGTGTGTGTGTGTGTGTGTGTGTGTGTGTGTGTGTGTGTGTGTGTGTGTGTGTGTGTGTGTGT
>JAVDPK010000658.1:2446484-2467672 GCA_034780415.1 Cichlasoma orientale
GTCTATCCCCCCCCCCCCCCCCCACGTACAAAATTAAGATCAACGTGGGACATTAAAGGAAATCGCTGTTCCATGTGCAGGGTTCTTCCCGGGCACTGATTCACATAATTCTGGTTACAAGACGCAATGAATTAAGGAAGAAATCAATCGTTTGTTCTTTTTTACTCAGCAGAGATATTCTGCGGCTGTTACATAATCTGGGGACTGGCCATTCAATTAATCATCATAGCTATAGCTGCTGTAGTGCCAGGTTTATTAGCTCTGATCTTTGCCATGAAGGAGCTAAGATAGGTGTGGCAGCGTAGTGTGAAATCTAAAATCTCTTCTATTTTTTCCCCCCGTGTCACCATCGTAGTCATATAAACAGAAGGACCCAGTTTGAGAACCCAGTCTTGGAGGCTAAAAGGAGACTCCAGCAGCAGCAGCAGATGCAAAGCCAGGGTCTGTCCTCACTGCCCCTTCCCACCATCTACAGAGGTAAGAACACCTCCTTTGACTTTACATGAAATCATTAGTAGGGAATTAAGTTTTTGTTGAGTGCTTGTATATTAAGAGATTAATGCTGCACAATAATTAAGGCAAATTTATAAAGGTAGCTGTTGTATTGTTAAAAACCCATTCAAAAATGCTTTTTTGTGTCAATTAATGTGCTTCAGAAAGTCTCACAGGGGCTTTAATTGTAAAAGCAGATGCAGGAAAATTCTCTTAATGCCTTTAATTACAAATGCAAATGCTGGGAAAGTACTTTAATGAATACAATTCATTCTAATTGTAAAACAAAAGATAAACAAAGTGAAATAAATTTTAAAAAAAATCAATATTTGATTTTAGAAATCCTAAATCTCCCAGGTCCATTTGTGCGCTGTTTTTCAGAGTCCTTTGCAGGTCCACTGTTCAAAGCATCTTCAACAACAAAGTCCTTGGGTTGAGTTGATCCAACTTAAATGGGATGGTCCCATTTAGAGTAAAATAGATAATAATAAAGCAGACTTGAAGAAAATTGTTTACACACTAACGCAATTTTATATAGCTGTGGTCTTAGGGATATACACACATTCATATAGTCAAGAAGGCTGCATGTACAAGTAAAAAGCTATTTGAAGGATAGATTTTTAAAGGATTATATCAGAATAAATACTATTTAGGTGATGGATCTTTTTTTTTAACAGGGCTTTCCTCATAAAGATTATTTTTATGCTGACTGGCAGTAAGATATATCAGTGAGTTCACACCTATGTCTCATTAAAACAGTGGGTGGAATGCTGGCATTTTGGTGGGACTAATAATACCGATTGCTCGTATAAATAGAAACGTCTTCCTAAGAGAACATGTGGGTTTGAATGTGATTCACTGTTTCGTGTAATGATTGGTTTGCTGCTACCTGATTCTACTCTCTATCAGTTTGTTACAGTAGGATGTGTACTGCTAGAAAAAACTGTCTGGACCAGAAAAGTGGAGGTTTGTTTCTGTAGTAATGTCGTTAGTCGCCACTCCGAGTCAGGAGCCTGTCTCTGTGGTTCGGTCCATTGAGGCTCTTTTTCCTCATCTCTATCCATCTCTGCCTCTTCCCTCTTCTTCCTGCCTCCTCCTCCTCATCCTTTTTTTCCCTTCAAACTTTGATGCCAGTGGAAGATGCCAGCCCCTGTGCCACCCTCCCCAGATCCCCCTTCGTTCAGGTCGGCCCAGTGCCCGAGCGCTGCCACAGCCTCAGCGACCTCTCCCGCTCGCCAGCTCTCGGTCGTAGGACTGCTTCGTATACCAAATCCTCCTCTGCTGATGTCTCCCCACTCCGGCGTGTTCTGACTCGGCGGATGAATATGTGTCCCAATCACAAGCAGAAACAGCAACCCCTTCACACACCCGCCTGCACTGTGGTGCTAGAGCAGCCAGTCTGTAGCCCCTACTCCCTGTGGCACTTTGTCAGTAAGTAGGCCAAGAAAGAAGCACAGGAGGCTGACTCTTGTTCTCGTGGCTGCCTTCGCTTGTTTGATGCACTGTAAGCATGGTAACTTGCAAGCAAGCTTTTCCCTTAAGGTAGTTAAAGGATTTGTGCAACGGCCATGCCCTATCATCTGCCTTATCACCTGGCATGAGCAGGTGCAGAGGCTTATCATTTAGTCTGGACCAGTGACTGCTTACAAAGGATGCAAAGTTGCACGCTAGCCATGTCTCTTTTCCGAGTCAAAAAGATGGGGGACTTGGTTAAGTGTGACTAAGCTTGCTGGCTGAGATCCTCTCATTCCGACTCCAGGTGCTCCTCTGCCAGAAATTTCCCAGCTCCCCCTCCTTCAGAAATCTCCCAGTTCTTCCCCAACCTCCCCGAGCATCTTCTCCTGGAACTGATCCCTGATTGGCAGCATGGCATTTACTGAATTTTGCTGCTTCCTTTGTAAAATTGGGATGGAACTGAAGATCTGCCCCACCGTGGCTGTCTGCACCTCTTCTGCCCACTGAATCCCAGCATGGGAGGCGAGGAAAGGATGACAGTTTAGTGTATTTGTGGTGTGCCAAGAGGGACTTTGCATTGGTACCTTGCACGGGAGTCAAATCTTTTGAACTACACCTGCATCTTTCAGCACCACCTTTGTCCAAGTTTGGTCTTTTGCTGCTGCAATCATACCCTTCCAGTTTTCCTGTGGCTACACCCATATCTTAATGGATAAGCTTTGCCTTTGCCCCCACCCTGTGAGCACTGCCCCGCACCAGCTTTAAGGTCCTTTCAGTGATTGCAATAAATCCTATAAGGAAATGCATTTTACTCAATTTGTTTGTTTTTATCCTTTGTAGAGAAGCCGCTGTTCACGCGGGACCCCACTCAGCTGAAAGGCAGTTTCTTGTCCACGTCGCTCCAAAAGAGCAACATGGGTTTTGGCTTCACTATAATTGGAGGGGATGAGCCCGATGAATTCCTCCAGGTGAAAAGCGTTATCCCCGACGGGCCCGCTGCAGCTGATGGAAAGATGGCTACAGGTAAGCTTTAGGCATGGCTGACACACCATCGGAGAGAGACTTTTTTCACTGAGTCACTTTTCTTTACCTGTAGCTAACCAGGAGCTCTCTTGAGGCAGTGTTAAGTATGTAATATCCTGCCACATTCACAAAGACACAAAGACACTGAACAATGAGCTTTGCTCAATAAACTAGAACCTGAAGGTCACATAGATGTGTTATCCTCGCAAATTTAAAATAATGACATTTCTCATGGCTGGCATGCATTTGCACACGATCACAACCACAGATTGTTGCACACAAGAGCAATTATATGTGGCCTTTCTGCTTGCAGTATCTGTATATCAGCATACAGCCAAAGAAATGAGGTCAGCCTTTCTTTCACAGTGCAGCCCAAACAAAGTCAAATAAAAGCTCATTAAACCTGCACACAATATAGTATCCATTTCACAGCAGTACTTACTTAAACTTCCCTTGAGTATTTTAGTTTTATACAACTCTCTACTTCTACTTGTAATGGTATTTCAAAGGGAAAGATACTAATTGCATTCCAGCCTCAAAAACTTGTCATGACATTATGAGTGATATATAATTATACCGGCAGTAAAATGAGCTCTACCTCAGTCGGATGCAGTGTTGGTTTCTTGCGTGTTAGTGCCATCCATCCATTTTCTTCCACCCATGGAGAGGTCACCAGGTTATTGCAGGACTAACACAGAGAGACAGACATATATTCACACTCATATTCACACCTGGTGCTTTTTATCCATCTATACTGTTTTAGGTTGACTTGCCCAGTTTTGGAGATATTGGCTGTAGAGGTGTGTATGCCTTTTTTTTATATATATATAATATTATGACCCAGTTACTCAAAAACACAAACACAAATTTTGTGAGCAGCTTCATGTAAGAACTATTTCCTTTCGATCAAAATAAATCTGCCAACCAACATACCCCAGCTGAGCAGGAATCTTAATGTTTACACACTGTCTCACAAACCATAACACTGGTAGATGGATGCCGCTTCCTTCACATGTGGTCGGCAGATGTAGTTCAGTAGAAGGAAAGAAGAGAAGAGTTTCTGCATAGGTGAACTGTTCCTTTTAAATAAGGTTGGAATTGGAGGAATTTTATTTGCAGTGAGGTATTGCTACTTTTTTCAAGAATTTTTATTTCTGAACCAACCAGATGCAAAAGGAAAACAACCTGTTCCTCCCATTCAGTCCACGTCCTCAAAAAAAGCGTTCTCCTTAAGAAAAAAGGGCAAGTGCAGCAAAGGCAGTGTTCAGATTCACACAAGGCTCCCTCTCTTCAATTTAAAAAAAAAAAGTAACAGAAAAACCGCATGGTTCACAACAAACCTCTAATCCAATTGACTTTCCATTAGATCCACATCCCCTACAGACTTCAAAAAGGGTCCCCAAACCTTTTGAGACACCATTTCTTTGTCCTTCAGTGTGTATGTTATTTCTTCTAGTCTAATGCTGTTACTTTTTTTTTTTTAAACTGAGGTTCATTAATGTTTATTCAGTTTTATTGTAATTGTGTTTTCTGAATACAAACCAAGCTTGGGTTTAGTTGTTTACTTCCTCCTTCCTCTACTTGTTCACAGAGAAATGTATGGAGCTTCCTCTTCAAGAGGAAATGGTTACAATTCAGCAATCAAACACAGGCACACACACACACACACGTGTTACACATTTTCATGTATTGCACGCATGTGTGTTGGCTTGTGCAGCTTCCCAAGCTTACATTGTGTAAGCTCTCTGTGTGGACCTCTGCACATGTCTGTGCACCAACTGCAGTTTTGTTCTTTCATTAATCATGAAAGGGACTTTATGAGCCCCATAACTCCGGGTTGTAGCCACAGGGGGGGGGGGGGGGGGTGGCACTGCAGCAGACTTGTGAGCGTGCACGCGCACGCACGCACACACACACACGTGCGCGCACACACACACAGAGTCAAACCATCTGTGCTAAAGGTCAAGGGAGTAGAAGTAGCCAGCTTGCTGTGCTCTCAGTATGCAGTGATGTGTCTATCTGTATACTCTGGAGCAAATGCAGAGCTTATAGTGGTCATTCATCACACGTAAAGCAAGCTGGTCAAGGTGCTTCCTCCGTAGGAAAGCTCCTCTCCAGAAAACCAGTGCTTTAACAGATTTCTTTCACAACACTAGCTCATAAATGTCCTGCTTTTTTTTTTTTTTTTACAAATGCGTTGGTGCAGCAGCCCAGAATAGATCCCTTGGTGACTAATAAAGCTTGTCCTGATAGTTCTGCATATAAAGCATTTGGGTTTCTGTCTTCTTATCCAATCCTCCTGCTTTGTTTTACAATTCCCATTTCTTTTTTATGTACCCCCCCCCCCCCACAATAACTAAAATATCCCTCCCACTTCTCTACTACTGTATCACACATCTTTTCTTCACCACTTCCTCTCTTCAGCTCATCTCCTTCTCTACTCCCCCTCCCTTTCCCCCCAACTTTGCCTCTACAGACTTTGTGTCCTACTTCTTCAGGAACAGCACTAGCTTGCTAACTCAGAGCTTCCACAGAGGTAACCCAGGCCTGCAGAGGTGTGAAATTCCCAATTTTAGATAGCTGATTTTTGCCAGCTTTTCTTCACAATACCTCACAGCTATCTCTATCTGCTATATGATTGCACAGCTACGAAAACACATGTATGATAGTTACATATGCAGCCTTGAGGCGACTGGTATATATGCTATATAACTAAAATTGAATCGAATTGAGTATGTATATATATATATGTATTTGAGACTTGCGATGTTTTACAAATGAATTTATGTCAATCGACTGATAGATGTCTATTTAAAAAAAGTACTTTATTAGCCGTAATATTTTGAGGCTTGGTTTGTGGACCCCCGTTTGCCTTCAGAACTGCACTAATTCTTTGTGGCATAGATTCAACAAGGTGCTGGAAACATTCCTCGCAGATTTTGGGCCATGTTGACATGACAGCATCACACAGTTGCTGCAGATTTGTCAGCTGCACATCCATGATGAGAATCTCCCGTTCCACTAGGTCCCAAAGGTGGTCTGTTGGATTGAAACTGTGGATGCTATTTGAGTACCTTTTGGTACTAAAGTGCCCAAAATGTCCTCCGCATCATCACACCGCCGGCCTGAGCCTTTGATACAAGGCAAGAATGGAGCCATGCTTTCATTTTGTTTGCTCCAAATTCTGATCCTACCCTCCAGATGCTGCAACAGAAATTGAGACTTATCAGACCAGGCAACGTTTTTCTTCTGCTGTCCAATTTTTGGTGAGCCCATGTGAATTGTAGCCTCAGTTTTCTGTTCTTAGGGACAGGAGGGGCATGTTGTGTGGTCTTCTGCTGCTGTGGCCCACCTGCCTCATGGTGTGATGCGTTGTGCATTCAGAGATGTATACCTGCCTACCTTGTTTGTAACGAGTGGTTATTTGAGTTGCTGCTTCCTTCCTAACAACTCAAACCAGTCTGCACGTTCTCCTCTGACCTCTGACAGCAACGAGGCATTTCGGCCCGGAGAACTGCTGCTCACTGGATATTTTTTCTTTTCCTGAACATTTTCTGTAAACCCTAGAGATGGAAGTGTGAGAAAATCCCAGAAGGTCAGCAGTTTCTGAAATACTCAGACCAGCTTTTCTTATGCGTCTTTCTGGGTTTTGGTTTGAACTTCAGCGGGTCATCTTGACCATGTTCACATGACTTATATGTGAGTTGCTACCATGTGATTATATGAGTAGATATTTGCATTAATGAGCAGTTGAACAGATATACCTAAAAAAGTGACCGGGTGAGTGTATATGCCTACTTCAAGTATAGGCCACCTGCCTCCTGCAATTTAATCCTGATTTTGTGTTATAGTAGTAATATTTACAATTAATTTCAAGAAAAAATATGGAAATTACACTGCGTTCGTAAAATATTTGATTTCTTTTCATTTCTTCCATCTTTTTTTGTTTTGTTTTGTGTCTAACGTTGCATTTAGCATGATCCATATTTCCACGCTGACGCAGACGACCGCAGTCTGTATCAAAACCCACCCTGCTGAGAGTCTTAACTGCTCTGTTATCGTGGCCTCATCTTCTCAGCAGGGCCACAGAGAACTCTCGTTATGTTGACAGGCTCTTGAGTACACCATTAGATGGAGATGAATATGTCATAACGAATGTGCAAGGATGGGACAATGAAGATAAAGCAGCTGGGAATGTGGGCCTTGGTCCCAGTCAGTGTGGTGTGTACAGATAAGGTCAGTGTGATGTGGGCTGTTTAAGGGACCTGCAGGAGCTTTGATGATGGACAGAGAGAACGAGGACAGTTTTAATTAATGCGGGCTGCTGTCTGTGCTCGCTTTCTTGACGAGTCCATATTTTCCTGTTTTTCCTCTCGTGCTCGTGGCCACGTTTGCTTCTTTGTCCTCGTTTCACCCGAATGACAAAAACACATAATTTCCTTCAGATCCCTGTTAGCATCTAGCGGTGAATAATTTGTTTTATCTGCTAATATTTTGGCACATTTTCCCATGGATTTAATTTGTTCTGCACATGGTGATGGAAAATTCCGCTTTTAGTGAAATGACAGTAAGTTCTTGATGTGTTTAATTAGATGGCAAAAAAGAATAAAAATGAGTCCCTAAAATGTTAAATAAATCTTTCATTTTTACTGAATGGACATACCTCTTCAGGGCTTTGAAAGTAATTCAAATTAAACACATGAAGGTTAAGTTTTTGCAGACTATTTGGTAAAGTTTCAAAGTTTTTTTTTTTTGGTTTCTGACAGATTTATAGAAGAGCAGGCTTCTCGTTTCTCATTTCCTTCTAATTTTCCCAACTTTTAGTTATTTCAATACAAAAGCTAACTTTTTTAAACTGAGGTGAACTTATTTTGAAACTGAGGCTTTACACATTGGTTTTTATGCGTTATAAAACAATAATTTCTCATTTTGAGACCACAACATTGATATGATATCTTATTATAGCTTATTATAGTAGACCAAATTCCTTGTCTGCCAACTCCTTTTACCTGATCAGCAGCTGAGCAGCCAGACGTGGCACACAGGTACATCTTATCAAAGCAACCGGTCTTTTTAATTTCCCAACAGTAATTTGCATCCAAAAAAGCTGATTTATACATTATATAATATTTTCTGAATGCCAAGCAACAACCTAGCAATGAGCTAAAATTATCTTTTTTTTGCATTTATGCACCTACAACACCTTATTTTCATTTCATGGCCAGCAGTACAAGCGGGCTAAACAATACTCTAGCATAGGCATGTACCAGTTGAACAAATGTGTGCGGTGCTTTTGACTGTTCCCTTTTTCCCCCCAAGGGGTTGTCACATGTTTGATGGTGGATATACACGTTTGATTTGGCACCGATTTTACACCACATAGCCGTTCTGATGCAACCCTCCTAATGATCTGGGCTTGGGACCAGCACTGGGAGTACACTAGCTTGTGACCCCCTGAGGCTGGGTATGTGTCTCCTCCCAGTCTCACCCGTGCTAACCATGGAGCCACTAGTAGTTGAACAAATAAAGCAGATAAAGACTATTTGTAGAACTGTTTTGCTCTGTTATGACACCAGCTGTATTGACCTGTGATTAATGCTTTCCTGTGCTTTGTGTAACTGTTTTTCTGAGTATTTGAGCGTGTGCTCTCTTTATTTTTGAGAACTATTGAGTGTTTTTCATAATTTAAAAGTATATTGAGCCAAAAAAGTTTGGGAACACTGATTCAGAGTACCAGAGGATCTTTTGGATCAGGTTGTTGAGGAGTATTTCTTATGCAGTTTTTAATACATAAACTGTATTTCATTCGTGTATGGTAAAACATGGATATATGCCAGTGCTGAGCTGTCTGTTTATGGTTAATCTGCATTTCATCGCTGGTCAAAAAAAAAATCAGACACGTGCGCTATCGAGGGCGCCATGAGGTCACGGCACCATCATTTGTTTTCTGCCAGTGTGCTCAGCTATTGATTCTGACACTGATGCTGAAGGCAAATGTCGGCTGCGTTTACCCGGATTAATTAAAAAGTCCCTCACGTCACGTTGCCCGGAGGTGTGAGCTCACTCTGTCAATACCAGCAGAGCGTTAAAACTTGGAAAGCTTTTGAGACTCGGTTTACAAAAGATAGACAGCATTTCGCTGATATCTTAACTTCCATGCGTGTTGTCACTCAGAGGGGTTAGCTGCTCCGCTGCATTTCCACAGCCAATCCAGAAAATCAATGTGAAGCGCCTTGTTGTAAAAAAACAAAAAAAACAGTGCCATTGACCCAGCCATTAGTGCTACTATAGTCTCCGCTCACGTTTTAGGAGAATTGGGCAGGATGGAACTTGTGGTTAGCAAGGTGAGAGCCAATCACTAAAGCGCATGCTTTGCTTATTAATCACAAAAGATCTCTGTTTTTCACACCTTCGCTTTACAGCGCACACTGACAGTGTCACCCTGCCCTCTCTCCAAAGAGCATGACAATTATGCCTGCAATTAGAATGTAATTGTTTTCATTATCAACCCAGGTAATGCTGTTTGTCAGACTTTAATGTGGCTTGTGCCTCCTAGTCCCACTTGCCCGGAGTTTTAAAAACCTGCATGGTGCCTCCACAGTGGAGCAGAAAACACTATATTTAGTAATCTGGTTGAGACAAAGATAAGCCTGGATGCTGAGTGCTTTTGTGTGGGAACATTTAATTGTTGGCTTGGTTTTATCTACAGTGCAGAATACTGCAGCAAGCAAATAAAACCACTTGGGCCCATAAAAGGCAAACATTTTAGCCACTTGTCATATGCACTATTTTACACTTAAAAGGCAGCTGAGACATTATCTGTGGTAATGTTTATCTGTAGAAATGGTTTATAGCTGCAAGCCATCTGAGGAGAGTCTGCAGATGTAGCGTAGCGCTGAGAATGGGAATGGCTGTAGAGAGATGAAGTCTTGATATTAAATCCAGGCCAGCTGCTCTTCCACATATTTGATATTCTACATTATAATGATTATTTCTAGGGTGGCACAGTGGTGGGGCCTTTCTGTGTGGAATGTGCACATTCTCCCTGTCCCTGCATGAGTTTCTTCCTCTGGAGTGCTCCAGACTTCCTCCCACAGTCCAAAGACAGGCAAATAGGTGATCCTAAACTTGTCTCTCTGCGTTATCCCTGTGATGGACCGGTGACCTCCCCATGATTGTTTTTACAGCATTTTATTTTTCCTGCCTACTTCTTTTGGTATCATATTGCAGCGACTGTCCTCAGTATGCCAAGCTGTTTCTGTTTAAATCACCACTGCCATTGTTAAAGAAGTGTGGTAGATTGTTAGGACAGTCTGCAGTCCTTGTATATCGGCTAGAAACAGATGATCTCAGTGCCAGCCAGCCTCCCTCAGCAGATGGGTCTGCTGATACCCTTCAGCACATGGTATTGGCAAATCTCATATAAGTAAATCTAATTTAAATCTAATTTAAGCCACTTATGCTATCATCACATTAGGGAAAACAGTGGTTGGAGACCGCGGCATGACCAAAGTTATTGTGACAGTATGCAGTGAACTTGCAACTTCTTGTTGCCTTTGGTTGCTTCGAAGATGGGGGCCGGGTCTTCGACCACTCGCAGTCCGTTGCCGTCCTCAAAGCAACTTTGGTGTGTCAAGGTGGCGATAAGGTGGCCCAGAGGTTGAGCTCGCAACATCATCAGCCTCTGGTTGCCACAACTATTTGGCAAATATGAAAAAAATTCATTGCAATCACTAGGCAACCAACAATTTTTCCTATTTGCAAGGAGATTGCGTCCTATTTTACTCTAGTGCGACTGAGACATTAGCCCGTGTACAGTTGCTGCTGCAACAACGAGCTCCTTCCACTCTGTTGTCTGTCGTGACTCAAGCCTGTTCTGTGTTGGGGGTCTTCTACAGTGGGACAGCAAGGACCCAACACACAGCCATGAATTCCTGCAGGCTGAATAATAATCTTCTTTGGTTTTAACTGAAATTCCATTGAGCAAGGTTATGATAAAGAGCTGCATTTTTTAATTATAATTTTAATTATTTGTGTGTGCGTGCATGTGCGTGTGTGTGTTTTTTAAGAATGGCACTTAATACTTTGAAGTGACTCTTTAACTTAGGCTTGTTGAATTTGTGGCAATTTGATTCAGTGTCATTTTGTCTTAATTGTAATTTTATGTCCCATTAAAGCACAACATAAAATTAAAAAGAGCCTGAACGTGGCTTCTGTTTATTACAGATCTCGAAGTTAATCGCCTTTAGCCGCCCACGTCTGTAGCCGTTATTTCTAATGTTCCAGCTCCATTATGCCTGACCGCTATATGTCTGTCCATCCTTTTCTCTGCAGGTGATGTTATTGTCTACATCAACGATGTGTGCGTCCTGGGTACCACCCACGCTGATGTGGTGAAACTCTTCCAGTCGGTACCTATTGGCCAAAGCGTGACCCTCGTATTGTGTCGCGGCTACCCTTTGCCCTATGAACCAGAGGAAGGTGGCAACTCCAACAACAACACCACCACCATCATCTCCCCACTGGGCATCATAGAGCAGCGGCCCATTATGGTGAACGGCAGGACGGGCTACGATAACTACCTAGATTATCTCACCCGCACGGCACGCTTTGTTACAGACCCCAGTCAGGACCAGGTCAACGCCCAGCAGCAACTGCTCACTGGTCACCCAGCGGATACCCACTTAGATGGCTCACTTCCTCCCACCACAGGCACGACGCCACCAGACAGCGTCTCTATGGCGTCATCGGGCGCAACCCAGGGGGAGCTACTGACCCTGACCATGGTGAAGGGCGTGGATGGGTTTGGCTTCACGATTGCGGACAGCGCCACAGGTCAGCGTGTTAAACAAGTCCTGGAGCCTCAGGGCTGCCCGGGCCTGTGCGAGGGCGACTTGATTGTGGAGATTAACAAGCAACCTGTGCAGGGATTCATACACACACAGGTGGTGGAGCTGCTCAAGGAATGCCCTGTGGGAGCTGAGACCAGTCTAGTGATTCAGAGAGGTGGAACAGGTGAGACCAGTGGCTGCAGGTATTGGTGTTGAAGATTGCTGGCTGAGCAGAAGAGCTTGAATCTCTGTCCTTCTTGTCTGCTTATTCATCTCTGTCGTCTTTTGTTAGTGTGTCTGTATGTGTGGTTCAGTCCAGTGACAGCAGAAATCTGTGATGCAGTCCCACAGTGCACAACAATGGCTTACTCATGTTCAGCTCCTCTTATGTGCCCTACCAAGTCCCCTTTACTGTTAGCCGTTCCTCCGCCTTCTTTACTCATTGACAGCAGATTCCACTCTAGCCATACCTAGGGCTCCCCAGTATAGTCTGATTGAAGTGTAAGCATTTTTGCTGTGTTATTTTCAGAGCCACTTTTTTTAAATTTATTTTTTATTTTATTTTTTTATCAAGTCACTTTCACATGTGTGGTGGATTTTACCTCTTTCTGTGAGCTGCAAATAAAAGCATGTCAAAACTAGCACAGTTTTTCCTTGAAATACTGGTAAATGGCTCTGAAGTGCTTTCAACCCTGTGTTTTTCAGGATGTGAGGCCCTCTCACGCTCTCTGACAATCATAATTATGCACTGCACTTTGTCATGAGTCACACACAGGGTTGTTATTTGCAGAATCTACAGGTAGCTGAGTGTACGTGCGGATTGATGGAGGACATTGAGTGTTAAGTGTCTACAAACGTCTCTGTTCGTCTACAAGGCCAGAGCCCTTTAGGCAGCTTTCTTCTAATGGTAATGTCTTTGAAAGAGTTGCCGTCTTGTCCTCGGGAAATGTACATATGACTCAAATGACAGAACATAAGTTGTGTGTAAGCTCGCTGTGATCTGCCTGCAAACTGAGATTGCCTTCTTACTGAATTGTGGCGGTGGCGCATCTGTCAGCGATGACTCAGCCGAAGCGCCAACGTTGAAGATTAAAACGTTAGAGAGTTTAATTAAATCTAGAAACGGCAACAGTGGCTGTTCATCAACCAAGCAGATAGGATCTGTCTCTGGAACCTTATTGTTAAATGTTGTTAAATGACTCCTCTCTTTGCGTTTACCTGTCCTTGATTTATCTTGGCATCCTCTAAGTGATGATGCATGAACTTTAGCTTTCTCTCATTTGTAGTGCGAGCTGGTAGCTGAGCCAACTCGTTTGGAAAACTGACACTGCTGTGTCTTTTTGTGTGCAGCCAATTTGTAGTTTCGTATTTTGCCTCTTTGTGTAGCGTAATGTCGCATACCAATCATAATGCCACCCGCCTGGGTGCCACAGACACCACTGAGACTCACCCACAAAGGTCAGCAGCGGCCACTGAATGGATTTATTCCTATTTGTTTCTTTATTAGGCTGCCCATGTCTCTGCCAGTGAGCGGGGAGCCAACAAAGAGGACGAGGGGGGAAAAAGAGGGAAGGGGTGAGGTTTTATGAGGGGAAATACTGCTTGTTTGTAATCCAGAAATGCTACAAAAAAAAAAGAACAGCATCACAAAAAATCTCCAGTCTGTCAACACACTCCCCACACATTAGCAAAAAAAAAGCAGTCTCCTGCCTTAATGGTAAAGTGAACCCACCATCTGTTTGGGTTCTTCACTCACAGCAGAGCTTTAGAAGGTGGAAACAAAATGCTTCCATCTAAAAAAAAAACAGCCTGTTGGCCCGTGGAGGTAATAGCATGCTAAATTTCATCTCCTTATTCCAAATCTGACTGTGGGTTGTTTTTTTTTTTTATAGCTCCACTACAATACAGTATCAGGGTGTAGTGTCGCATCTGTTTATTGTTGATTTCCTGTGAAAGGTAGAAAAAAACGTCAGTGCCACCCGGCTTGCCCTTACAGTAGCGTTACTGCATATGGCACAAGTTTGTGTTGAAATAAGTAAAGCTAGGAAAACCTACCAAAATGTCCCAGCTGGGTGGGGTTTTAGACATTGCGGGTCTCCTGAGAGTGTTTTGGGGATTTAAACAGGAAAACTCTGTCAGACTTTAAGCTTGTTAAGATCAAAGACTCCACACTCTTCTGAGACTAAATGCTCACAATAAACATAGTTTCAAGTTTTTTTAGAACTCTTTTTGTTGATAGAAATTAACATGAGAAATGGGGCTAAATTACAAACCTTTAGACGGGTGACAAATAAAGAGAAAAACTTAAAATCTTTGACCCTCTATAGCGAGGGGACTGGTGGCTATGTTGTGCTCAAAGGGGCATTTTGCTGGACAGGGGGGCACTGCAGATCCAAACAAAGTTGTTCTGGATGATCACTTTTATCCCATCTTCAGGGATAACAAGGGGATCATTTCTTTTGTGTCCCTCCAAAGGCTCCTAGTCTCTGGGGGATGTTCCTGTAGTTGAAATGGGACTTTAACTTTTGTTCGATCTAAATAAGGAAGCTGGACTTTTTCCCTATTGAATCCCGTTGTTGCGTCCCCCATATTGAAGGATATAGGCACTTCGTAGGTGTTGAGGGAAAGAGACGAGATTGTGGAGATCAAACGCAGAGCGAGACAGGGCTGCAGCTGCTCCTTCCATGCTTAAATCATTACCATTTCTGTCTGTGATATCTCATCCTTTGGGGCTATAAAATGAATACCTTACTTATCAAGCCTGCTCACAATGTAGTGTATTGGTTCATTTTAAGAGAAAAAAGAAAACAGATGCACAGAACTAGAGAATGGTGCAGTGGGAGCAGCTGACAACAGTGTTGCCAGTTTCTGCAAATAAGTCATCTTTTTCTATTATATGGCTTTGTAAGGTGAATGTCTTCTTTGGTGTTGCACTGTTTATGCAGACAGAACAAGGTATTTCAGCAATGTATAGACAGGCTGGCGGCCTGCACAGGGTGTACCCTTCCTCTCGCCAATGACAGCTGGGATAGGCTGCAGCCATCAAGTCTTGAATGCAGCTTTCTTTGGTTCAGGTTGATTTCACTGGTGATTTTTGTGTGTAAATCAGTTTAATTTGAACAGCACAGTGGCGCAGTGGTTAGATTTGATCAAAAGTCCCACCGTACCTGCCCATAAAACGGAAATAACCCTACCTGATTAAATCTGACTGTCCCTTCAAGATTACTTCCTAGTGTACCTGTGAACCTCTTCCAGCACTCCTACTACATCCTTTACAGGAGCTGTCAAAAAGTCAGTGTCCAAACTTGAAGGTGCCATATCAAGTGAGGAATGCTACCAGGAGCACGCTCAACAGATTTCATATTGAGATTTTGGTGCAGCACCCCCTTTGTAACGGATTACACCACATTATACATCAGTAAGCAACCACTTGCCAAATGGTCAGGAAATACACACTATTCCCTAGTGATCGGCGGTTGCTGTCTCTAGGCCTACGCCTATAAGATTAGATTACACAAGTCTACTAAAAAAGACTGGGGTCTCTGATGAATTCTGAGCTCTGAGCTAATGATGTTAATGTTTACCCACACATGGGAGGGAAAAAGACAAATGCCAAAATGTGCACACACAGCCAACCGTCTGAAATACGTTAGGCTGCATTTGTTCACCGTAAAAAAAGATCTCTTTAATTTTACAGTGAGGGGGCTAACATTAGCCCTTCAGTTATTCAAATGATGCAGTGATAACACTAGAAATGATGGTAGCGTGTGCAAATGTTTTGGCCCTTTATAAAACTGTATCTTCATCACATGAAGTAGCCTGCCAGCAGAAAACCGATTCTATCCACTTCTGTTGAATTGCTCGTTCCATGTTGGCCTGATGTTCTGATTAAAAATAAATAAATCAGTCTCATTGTAGCTGTGTGCAAAACAAAATCATTTGCAAGGCACACGGTTGAATATGCGTGATATTAAAGCAAAAATTATTTAACCACGCTCATGCAATCAGAGGGTAATCACTCCATCCCATTAAAAGCCAAATCGGAGTGCTTGATTTGTTTAAGAGGCAACTGAGGTCAGTGATTCTGCTCCTCCCGCAGAAAGGGAAGGGATGCAAAGCACAACCTGGAGTTCAGTGGTCTAATTTTGATGGCAATAAGGCTATACACCACACATTTTCTACTTGCTATAATCTCAGCATTTTGCCCTTCATGCACAATACCCCTGGCTCTCTTCCCTGGGCCGATAGGAATGGATATTGATCCTCAGCTTTGGAACTGGTGGGGACAGAGCTGCAAGTGTGAACATGGCAGACAGTCTGTGGTTTACTGGCAGAGAGCCGAACTCATCGCTCTCTTGCTCTTTCCTCCCCTTCTCTTTCTCTCTTTTGTTTCCAACTATTCCATCTTGAACACACACAGCCAATGAATCACTGTCTAGTTACACACCGATTCCCTAGGAGGCTGGAGGAGGCTCACTGAATCAAACCCTCCTCCTTTTTTCTTTTTCTAGAGAGCAGACTTTCACCTAAGGTCTGCATGGTTTCTAAAGCAGCCTCTGGTCATATCAGGTGAAGAGTCAAACCAGACATAATGTACAGTTTACTCATGGTACTACTAGCAAGGGGAGTTTATGTAAGTGTGCGGGGGCTTGTGTGCAGAATTTGCCTAGGGATGTGTGCGGAGAAGATGAGGAAAGTGTGTGCCTGGCTGTTGTGTAGGTGTGCCCACAACCTGTGTGAATCAAACCATGTGGCTCGGCGTTTGTGCGAGTGTGTGGGCGTGTGGCAGTGAGGAAGAATGTGGCATGTTAGTGGAAGCTAAATGGTCGAGCCTACATATGAAAGAGATGATAGTCTCAGCAGCTAATTACAGCCCTGCATCTCTGCTGGTGTTGCAACGAGGACACAGACTGTTAATGGTCTAGATCGCCACTAATGAGGCTGTCTGGCATACACACATGCGCATGCCACCCATACACACAGGCACAATAATTACTGGTGATGAGCGACAGAGTGGCCATTTGTTGGGCAAAAACCGCTCAGGAGTCAAACTCAAATTTAAGGGATGGATAAATATCATAACTATATTATGAGCGTGGGCTTTTTCAAGGTGATGAGGCTTAATCGACTGGAAGGTCTGATCATAAATGTCCTCATTTGGTCAATAGGCAGCATGTTTCTGTTTTCTAGCTTTGGGCAGCAAGTTCTTTGGGAGTCTTGAGAGTAAAACCTGAGTTCAAGATGAAAATATTAAAGCTACTAAGAGGTGAAGTAAATGATTTTCTTGTTATAATGCAATGTTCTGCTGGCTACTAGCATTCGTGTGGATGTAGCAGTCTAGTGCACTCTGCCATGCTGCAAAGACTGATCATGGATCATGCTTGAGGAATGCAGGAAAGAGCTCAAGTATTTGGCCCGGCTTCTAAATTCCCCAGATCCCAATCTGTTGGTGCATCTGGAAAAATGGCTTAACCATAGAGGGTCTACCCCAGAAACCAGAGAACGCAAAGGAATCACCTAGAAAAATATCATCTGAGAAACATGGGAGACGCCAGCAGTCCTGTGTCCATGCGTCATGGGTTAGAGCTCTTTAAGTGAAACAAAAGGGATCTGCTATGGCTGATCCTGTATAAACAACTTTAAGATTAACATTAACGTAGAGCCAAATTTAAGGGGCAAGATACAATATACTCAACCCCAAATTGCCCAAGATGCATCAGTCGGCGTGTGAGTGTGCACCTGATGGTGTCAGAGTTCTTAAGCACAGAATTTAAAGTGCTGTATGAATGCTCATGTGAGTGGACGAATGTGGCTCGTAGTAAAAAAGCACTTTTAGCGCTCGGTTAATTTAGAAAAGCACCATTTAAGCTCAAGCCCATTTACCATTTAATATTTAAACTGTTCTCAAAGCAGATCTCATCATTTCTGACCCACATCATTTCAATACGCAGTGTCAGGGTTCCAGATGGTGCCACTTTCTCTCATATCAGTTTCTTTTGTTAGCGCTGATTAAAACTACTCTGCGTCTCTATGCGACTGTGACAATGCGTTTCTGAAGCTAAAAAGTCGTGCACTTTGCATTACAACAATAAGTTTTTGGTTCTCTACTGTGTCCATGACAACACCAAGCTAAGCGGGGAAAAGCTTACTGAACAAAGACCTTAGCATTCTAATGCTCTTTGTTTTTAATTCGCTCCTGTAAATTCACATTTTTGCCTGTCGTCTTTCTTATTTCTGAGTCACCTCCTTCCAGATTGTGCATGCAAACGTGCAGCTACAGATACAAACAGGATGCATCGTGTGTGTGTGTGTGTGTGTGTGTGAGGGGAACCTGTAATTGAACCTTCCTCGCCTCGCCAGTCATTCTTGATCTTTGATGCTGGACATTAGGAGTGTGTTGTCATAGTAACAGCACCATAAAAAAGCCATAACAGCATTGTCGGATTGTGGTTGTGGGAGTTTGTGAAATATGTGGGTGTTATGAAAGCATAAAAGCTGTCAATCTCACTTCGAGTTGACTTTATGTGTGTGTGTGTGTGTGTGTGTGTATGTGTGTGTTCTCTGTCACGAGGTGGTAGATCTGTCTGCAGGATCAAAGAGTGGTCATTAAAAAATCCAAACATATGCACGCTTTTAAACTTAACCAGCTTGTGGTGCTCATTCAATCCTCCGCATCAGATTGCCATTTCTGTGAAAGTGATGAGCTGTGTGCTTGGCCCTGAACTGCCAAATATTTGGAGAATGTGTCAGAGACTGAAGCATGACGATTGTTTGGTGACAGATATCAGTCAGTTACTCCCATCTCTCCCTCCCTCTGTTACTCCGCTGTGGGGCACAAGCCCTGAACAGAAACAGCCAACTCAATTAGAAAGTGTGGCCAGCCTCCAGTGGGCTAAAAAAGCGAGTCAGATTGTAGTATGTTAAGAGGTAGATCATCATTTCAGCAGCATGGTGACAGTTTTATCACGATGGATAATAGCTTAGCTAAATGTTTACAACTCGTCTTTTTTGAGCAAGTTGGGTAAGAGAACACCTGCAACTCAAGTCTCACATTCATGTGAAATTTGAAATATCTGGTAGTGGTGCTGGGAGTCTGACACAGGTCACAGTTTAATGAGCTGTAAAAAGTGAGTTTAGTGGCAGCCATCCTCTTTAAGGTTGTCTCTTTCTGTATCTGTGAACTGCTTACAATGCTATTCTATTTTTAGACCTCTCCCAGGAAGTAAAGCCTCAGTTACACAGGCTTAGAGACTGCAACCCCCTGGCAACCTCCAGTCACTAGGGAATGTGTAATCCCCAACTGTTTGGCAAGCAGTTGCTGGAAGTTGCTGGCTGCCACTGCGTGAAATCAGTCGGAAATGGAGTGCTGCACCAAAAACCAGTTTTACAATGTCACTACCGCTTGGTACATGTAAGTAGCTTGCGAGTGTTTGCAGCCAAGTCTTCCATGCAACATATGTTTGACTGCAGCAGCTGCTAGCGATCAAAGCAATCGTGAGGTTTTCGGTGCAGCACTGCAGACCTCTTCACGACCAATTTCACGCTAGCGACTGACAGCATCCTTCAGAAACAATTTGTCAACCAGTCGAGAAATACACACGTTCCCCCCTGCAACCAGTGGTTGCCATATAGTCATTAACCGATCTCTACGCCTGCATGACTGAGGCCCAAGGGGTATTTTTGACTGAGAAATCAAGGGCATGTTACATTCATGCAAACTAAACATTGTGTTGTACTCAATAATGCATGAAGCTAGCAATTGAGATGATAAAACTATCAAAGTGTTTACTGAGGCCAAAATCAAGTAAGCAGTTGGGTCGTTTTCCTTAATCAGACTACTCTGGGTAACCAAAGGACTCATCCCTTGACGTGGGACCTGGAGGTGAATCCAGCTTTTATATACACTCTAAGGTCTGAACACATAGTAGCGCTTATAGCCGCTGATATATTTTTGGCTGCTTTTGACATTCAATTCGTTTTATTCCCCATGAGAAGCTTATTTTGACAGCAGCAGGTTTTAATGAGCCAACATTTAAGATTTAATTTGGTGCTTTTGAGAACTAGTGCTTTCTGTGAAGTCTCAGCCAGCTCCAGCATCTCTGGAAACATTTCCAGTTCCAAACTCTTTAATTAGAGTTTTGCCCAGAAACCAAAAATTGAAAAAGAGGCACAACTTCAACCAAATCTCCTTCACTATTACCTGAAGCCGTGCCATGGCTGGAGTGGAGCGTGGAACATTTATGCACAGCTACAGAGTCAGACGCAATCGTTACCTGTGTGTGTGTGTACTTTTACTGATGTGTATTACTGGCGCTATACTTATATTGCTTGCGCTGGAAAAGGCCAACACTTACAGTAGGACAGGACACCAGTTAGCTCCGAACTTAAGTGCAAGTAGAACGCTGCAGTGTTCATGTAGCTCCCTGCAGCCGAGCTGACAGATCTGATTAGCATTTGGTCTAAAGAGCTTTCAGCACCACGGACAGCTCCCTTTGCCCTCTCTCTCTCTCCTGGTGTTTTTTTTTCTGTCGCTCACCCCTTCTCAACTTCTAGCCATGGGGCACTTTGACACCTATGTCTGAATAAATGTCTGGTATGCCTGAGCTAACAGTGTCTTTAACCTGTGGATCACCTCCGTCAGATAGTGCCCCTCCTTTCTGTCGGTCTGGCTTATCTCAGGTTCTTTTACCCAGTTGGAGGACTGCTCAGTTGTTGCCTCCTTTGCTCACTGTACCCTCCACAAAGGCTCAAACCTAGGTATTCTGGAAAGCTTTTCATTGATTCACCTTTTTTTTTTTCCTTTGGAATAAAAGCAAAAGTCCTCTCTTCCCCTTTCAGTTATCATACTTCACTAGTCTTTCTTGTTTGGGACTGATAAAATGCTCCCATGTGCATTGAAAGTGAAATTGGTATTGAGTGTTAGATAAGCTCCTGTAACTGTTTTGTTTCTAAAAATGTTATTTGGCTTGTTTTGACAGAGAAGAGCCGACGCTATGAAAAACATTGCTGGAGTTCTCTTTGTAGCTTTTGTTAATTTCCATGTTGTCACCATTCCACTAGTGGCTCAGTGAGACGAATGTTTTTACAGTGCGATTGGAGTCTGGCCAGGCCAAGACTGGGAAGGCTGGCGCATAATTCGAGCAGTCACCCTTTAATTTGATCCCTCAATTTGCATGTGCTTGAAGCTTCCCAGAGGGGAGACTGTGGCAGCACTTGAAAGACAAGAAGGAGAGGAAGTGAATAAAGAAGATGGAGAATGCACCTTTTCTTAATATGCTCCTGTGAATTGGACTAAAGAAAAGTGCTTCAATACTGTCTGTGTGTGTGTGTGTGTGTGTGTGTGTGTGTGTGTGTGTGTGTGTGTGTGTGTGTGTGTGTGTGTGTGTG